>OY731402.1:25235266-25611892 GCA_963425845.1 Sphenostylis stenocarpa | reverse complement strand
TAATTTCTAAAGAAAATGATTCTTGGTTGTGCCATAGTAGATTAGCTCATATTCATATGAATCATCTGAATAAACTGATTTCTAAAGATCTTGTAGTTGGCTTACCTAAACTTAAGTTTGTGAAAGACAAAGTATGTGATGCATGTCAAAAGGGGAAACAAGTAAGGAACTCTTTTTCACAGAAAAATATTGTTTCAACTTCTAGACCTCTTGAACTTTTGCACATGGATCTCTTTGGTCCTTCTAGAACTATGAGTTTAGGAGGAAATCTATATGCACTGGTTATAGTAGATGATTACTCAAGATTTACCTGGACATTATTTTTAAAACTAAAATCTGATACTTTCCATTTGTTTAAGAAATTTGCGAAACAAATTCAAAATGAAAAAGACTATTTCATCTCTTGTATTCAAAGTGATCATGGGGGAGAATTTTCAAACGAAAATTTTAATAAATTTTGTGATAAACATGGTATTAAGCATAATTTTTCTGCTCCTAGAACTCCTTAACAGAATGGTGTAGTTGAAAGGAAAAATTGTTCTCTTGAAGAGTTAGCTAGGACAATGCTTAATAAGAAAGCATTACCAAAATATTTTTGGGCTGATGCCGTGAGTACTGCTTGCCATGTATTAAACCGTGTTTTAATTAGACCTTTTCTTAAGAAAACCCCCTATGAATTATTCAAAGGTAAAAAACCTAACATAAACTATTTTAGAGTATTTGGAAGTAAGGTTTTTGTTTTAAGCAATGGAAAGGAAAGTCTTGGAAAGTTTGATTCCAAATCAGATGAAGGTATCTTCTTGGGATATTCATTGAATAGCCATGCTTATAGAATCTTTAACAAAAGGCTAAAAACTGTAGAAGAATCTGTTCATGTGGTATTTGATGAGACTAACCCAAGTGTGCAGAATATTTCTGAGTATAGTATAGAAGATGATGTTTTAACTGATAAAATGTATCAGTTAAAACTGCCAGAATCAACAGTTTCTCAAGAGCAGGCCGAAGATATTGAAGAATCTATTTTATCAAGTGACTTCTTTTGCAGAGTTATTATTCAAAGTGGTGTTTGTCTTCATCAAATAGGGGGAGACTGAAAGTAATGAAGATCTTATTTACTTTGGCAAAGATCTTGTTGATTTGATGAAGTCAAAAATGAAGTCAAAGGCAACTCTGTGGCAGTCAAAGGTCACTTAAGATAAAAGAGAAGAGGATTAGTATGTCTGCAGCTCTGCTTAGGTATAACCATTTTATCTTTCTGCTACATGAGGTTTCTTCACTTAAAAGATTTGGCAATTGCCTCTAAAAAGTGTTTTAACAATTAAAAACAAAGCATTTTGACAAAAGGATTTTTAATCAATTATTTTAACTGATAGTATATGTGGTTTATCAACTAAAATGTTCTTCACACTTCTATAACAGGTTTTCAACTGATATAACTTCAAAATAACCGATTGTTTTCATTAAAAGAAGTGTTGAAAACTTTCTGTCAGTATTTTAACTAATACAATTTCGAAATAACCAATTAAAATCACTTAAAAAGATCAGGGAAGTGTTTTTTCAGTATTTTAGTCAATATAACTTCGAAATAATCGATTAAAACCACTTGGTATATCATATGACCGATCAGAATGGCTTTATGACCGATCAGAACCAGATATGATCGATCAGAATGGATTTATGACTGATTAGAACCAGATATGATCGATCAGAATTATTTTAATCGATTAAAACGCGTTTCAATCGATTAAAACAACTTGAAAAATTTGTACTAAACATTTCAATCGATTAAAACATATTTTTATCAGTTAAAATCACTTGGAAAAGTTTGTAAAAATGTTTTGCAGTATTTCAATCGATTGAAAGTCGAAACAATCGATTAAAACAGATTAGAATATTTTTTGAAAAGATTTTTAATTGATATAAACGTTGTCGTATTAGTTAAAACAAATCTGGAAAATAATCAAGAATGTTTTAATGGATTAAAAGAAGATTTAACAGATTAAAACAAGACTTTTAACAGATTAAAAGATTATTTTAACAGATTAATTAAACCAAGCAGTTTTGAAAATCTTCTATATAAACAGTAATGGTTTAACCTTTTGAAAATACATCTTTTACACACTCTTTTAGCAATCAATCAAGCAATCAAAAGTGCTACTTTCAAGAGAGAATCAAGCTTATTTTTGTGAAGTTCATGAAAGTTCTTTCTTGAGGCAAAATTGCATTTCTTTGGAGAAGAAACACATATTGCAGAACTGCATAAAACTGGTTTGAGCGTTCTTAGTTTCTTCTGTTTGTTTCTTTACTTTCTTTTACTATATTGTGGGTGCCTGGAATTGTGGGCACTGGTTTTCTGTAGCTGGAATTTGGCTGCAGGGTAGTTCAAGAACTGGAATTTGGTTCTTGGTGAAAGGTTAAGTGCAGGAACTGGAATTGTGGTTCTTGTGTTAGATTGAGTGTAAGGTTAAGGTTGTAATCTGTAAAACATTCAATCTAGTGGAACCCAGTTGGAATTTGGCTGGAGACTGGACATAGCCCTGGGATTGGGTGAACCAGTATAAACCTTGGTGATATCTTTCTAAACCTTTCTCTTCTTTAATTTTGTGACTGCATTTATTTTTTATTGCTTGCTGTGTGTGATTTAAGAAATTATCAGATTTCTTAATCTTTGAAATTGATAATCTGTTAATTGCGAAAATCTTTCAAAGATCAATTCACCCCCCCTCTTGATCTCAGCCTACATTTCTAACACCCATCTCTCAGCCAGCATGGTGATGAGAGGACACATGAGGATGCCTCCGACAGGGTGGCTCCCGAAGTCCTTCAGAGCCCTCAGGAAGAAGTAGTCGGGGTTACACCGGCGTCCATGTAGCATGCAGTGCAGCACGAAGAGGTCAGGTTGAGTGATCTTCCCCTGACTTTCCTTCCGCGCATGGATCGTGCCTGCTAGCAGCTTGTGGTAGATGCGGAGAGGAGGGCTGAGCGCCGACCCATCCATCAGGGCCGGTAGAATCTGTGACCTGGTGAGATCCTCCCATATCTCACCGGTTTTGAGGGCAGTCGACTGCTCACAGATGGCTCCCTAATATTTTGGCGTCAGGGTGTCCGCGGGTTGGATGAAGCCTATGGCGACATTGAACTCGTCCAACGTCATTGTCCAGTATGTCTCGTTCATGTAGTACGAGACCATCCTCGCCGGAGGGACACCCGGGAATATCGTGGGCATATCGATCATCGTGATGGAGGTGAGGAACTTCATCATGGCTTGCTTGTAGATGCGGGTCAGAGGGGCCTAGAGGAGGAAGTCTCACCTGATGCTCTGGATGTATCCCCGCACATCGTCTTCCCAACCGAACTCGACCAGGATACCACAGTCTAATATCAGCATGGGGTACCAAGAGTAGCCCCTGATGTGCTCCAGCCTGGCTTGGTGTTGCAGCGAGAGCTGGGTAGGATCTGGAGGAGCCTTTCGGGGCCTAGAAGATTCTCCTTGTTGCATTTTTGGGCAAAGACACTCAAAGATGTATGAGAATGTATATGAAGATACAGAAATGGAGTGCTTTGAACTGACCCAAAAGCCCTCTTTATGTAGAAAATTTTATTTTTGGTCAGGACCGCCTCTAGGATTTGGGACGGCGGTCTCGAATTTTTGAAGCTCGGGACCGCCGTCTGGAATGTCAAGACAACGATCTCACCAATTTCGACATGGCGAGACGGCGGTCTCGCCAAATGAGAAGGTGGTCTCGCTTCCAAAGAATGGCGAGATTATGGTCTTGCTAAACGAGACAGTGTTCTCGTCATTGATGAATGGCGAGACAACAGTCTCTCTTTTTGAAGGTTTTTTTTTTTTTTGCAAAATATAGGACCTTGTTTAAAAACATCTATGCATGCAATGTTTTCATGTTTTGTGTCCTATAATGCTATTTCGTTGATTTTTTAGAAGGATTAACTGGTGTGTCTTTTGAAGACGAGGTCCTTCTGAAGTCATTTTCTGGCTGTACTTGTTTGTACTATTCTGAACTTCATATGACCGAAGAATAACTGTTGGTTTGAGGAGCACACTTGCCATGTCGGTGCTTTTTTTCTTCCTCTAGAGATTTCAATCCTCTTGTTGATTATATGCCTCCATATTCCCCGGCTAATTATCAGAATGTTATGATAAGGGTCAAGAGAAGAGAAGTAAGAGGATAATTTATTCAATGACTTGTGTTTTAGACGGTTGAATTTTTATTTAAAAGGGGTTTTGTAAGAATGGTTGGCCAAGGTTGGTCAGAGTGTTTAAGTTAATGTTAAACAAACGTTTTACTTTGAGGGTTCACGTCATAGCCAATTTCTATTGCTTTTTATGGCTGATTGACTTCCCTAGACTGCCCTTTGGGTTTTCAGACTAGGATATTGTGTTTTGGTCCTAATTTTTGTCGAGGTTCCTTTTTTCTTGTTTTGGGAATCCTAGCGGACCTTATTTTGTAACCCTAACTTCTGCCTAGGCTACCCTTTATTGTTGTTCGGGTTTCCTAGCGGGTTAACCGTAACTTTTGCGTAGCCTCCTTGGTGGGTTTCCTACCGGGTAATTTGCCCTCTCTTTTTGGCCTTTGGCTTCTATGGGCTTCTTTTGATTTATTTTCTTTTTTACACAATATTGGCGAAACACGGTTTTATTATGATGAGGTAAAACCTTATTCTGTGTTTCTAGTCAATCAACTTGATTATTATTGCGATGGCGTGTTTTGATTATTTTGACGCATTTTTTTTAAAACGTTTGCTTAAACATGGTTATTATGAGGTCTAGTCATGAATAGAAAGAAAAGAAGTAAATGGTAAGAAATTTATTCTTTATTAATTAATAGGGGAATATGTGCCCAAAAGATGTCCGGGGGTCGGGCTAGCCTCGGGGGATAATCTCTAACAATCATTGGGTTTACATCCCTTGAGAAAGCAAAAACAACTCCTAATGACTAGGGTTTCTCTCGACGCTTGTATCCCTCCGCTTCGGAAAATCTGCTTGAGTGTGCGAAGGGGAGACTTACCTTTTCTTCTTTCAGCTCGGCCCTTTGTAGGGTCATATCCTAGGCCATGCTTTAAAGGATTATCTTTGAATATCGGGGGCTCCTTTATTCCTTGGGAGTCTGCCCCGAGTCCTTGGCCAGGATGGTAACGATGCTTCATCATCATGCGGGCTACCATCGTATTTCCAGGAAGTCTTTCTACATTGGAAATTTCAAGCGCTTGAAAAGATGTTTCAAGGGCCTCTTCAGTCGCATCCACATAGGATTGAGTAGACGGTCCACTAATCAGGATATCATCTTCTTCTTGGACCGTGACTAGTTTGTCATCTACTATGAACTTGACTTTCTAGTGGAGCGTTGAAGGTATTGCCTTGGCGTCGTGAATCCAAGGTCTGCCAAAGAGACAACTATACGCTGGAGTAATGCCCATCATGTGGAAATCGACGTTGAAGATAGTGGGTCTAACTTGGATTGGCAGATTGATTTCCCCCACTACTTCTCGTTTGGATCCGTTGAAGGCTCGAACGATAGTGTTACTTGGGCGCATGCAGGTTCCTTGAATAGTCAACTTTTCATGTGTGCACTTGGGCATCACGTTCAAGGATGACCCGTTATCCACAAGAACTTTAGCGATGAGATATTCCTTGCATTTTATGGAAATATGCAAGGGCTTGTTATGGCTCGACCCCTCTGGAGGGAGTTCTTCATCTGTGAAGGTGAGGTGATCGCTAGCTGTGATGTGGCCGACAGTCCTCTCAACTTTTTCTTGGGATATAGTATGAGGTACATGCGCTTCGCTCAAGACCTTCATCAGGGAGTTTCTATGCGTTTCCGAACTCATCATTAGAGATAACAAAGTTATCTTTGCCGGTGTATGATTGAGTTGGTCAATGATGGAATACTCGTTCTGCCTTATGAACTGGAGTAATTCATCGGTCTCCTCCTTGGATTCCTTATTTTCCTTTTCTTCGGTCTGTTTATTTTTCCCTTTATTCTTGGGGGCATCTTCTTGTATCTCCTTGGGGGAGTATATCCTTCCCCTTCTAGTCATGCCCCCAATGCTGGCTATGTTGGAGATGTCCTCCTTTATTGGTCAAGATTCCCCGTATCTCCATGGTACAACCTTATTTGATTCATAGGCGAAAGGACGAGGCATAAATAATCGCAAAGGCATCCTTGCCCCCTCTTCCTTATTGAATTTGATAACCAACGACCGAGGCTTATTGTCCTCTTAGGGTGAATCGACCATTGGGGAGAGCTTGATTACGAACGGTTCTCTCTCCATCATTCTGATTGGTGGAAGATATATCAGTTAATCCTTCCTTTTTATTATCTTATTTCTTAAGAGTGAAGGAGGGGTAATCAAATATGCAAATGAGTGAAATGCATGCAAGTAGACAATTGTTGAATAAAAGAAAATTTTATTTATTTATAGAAAGTGTACATCCCCTTACACCATGTTACGAATCACTTTTTGACAGAAATGGAAAAGCCTAAAGAAACCCACAGGCGAGTTCTGATTTCTATGTAATTCCTCTTCGGCTTCCCGTACATGATGAGTGAGTGCTTCGGTTTGTTTGTGGACCGCCTGGCTCATATCTTCGCTATACTTCTGAGCCTCTTTGATCTTCGCCTTTTGATGGACGACCAAGGCTTGTAAATTGTCGAGTCTCTCAAGGGCTTGGTCTCTTTCTCGTAGAACTTGGTCATACTGAGCTAACCAGTCTCTTTCTTTGCAACGCAACTCAGTAAGGCTTCTGTTAAGTCTCTGGGTAATCTCCCATCCTTGACGTATCTCAGACCGAGTCCTTGCTAGATCTTGCAGCATTTCCTTGATCGTCTAAGCCTATTTTGCACACTCGGTCTCAAGGTGTGCTAACTTGGCGGTTATTTCTTGAAGTTAGTTATCTGAGTTTAATTTGGCAACTTTGGATGCTCGGATAACTTGCTCACTGGAATAAACACATTGGTCCTTGAGGCACTCTATCTCTTGATCTTTCTTCTTGCATTGCCTCTGTAGACCGTCTATAGTGAGGATAGATTCCTTCTCTTTTTCTTCAAGGGCCCTCATCTGGGCTCCCATGATTTCTTTCCTCTGGGTCAAGGCATCAACTTGGATTTGGAGCTCTCCACTGGCTAAAGGCGTAGCAGGTGGGGCAGATGTTTGTGACATCCCTTTGTTTTTCCTCCACTCCTCATAGTCATTGGAGACAGCTACTCGAGCTTTGCCTAACTCTCTATCTCCCATGAAGACTGGTCTCTCCCATGCTCTTCGCACAACAAGTGAGTTTGCAACAGTGCATGGGTCTCCGAAGAAACATAGTCCTCCGAGCTCTTCCCATGATAATGTAGTTTGGGTCCTCATGAGTTGTCTCATAGATACTTTTGGAGAATAGGTTATTCAACCTCTATGGCCTATTAACGGTATGCTCGGATAATCTCCACATCTGATGAGGATCGGGCCAGGTCGGAACCAAGGACATGCCCAGGATAAGCGGCTGGCGTCCCATTGTTCCAACTCGACCTTCCACTCCATGGTTAGGTGTCGGTGGAGAGGGATTCTAGAGAAGCTCTTCAAAGGGTCGGGGAACATCCTCATGTGACTAGAGGCGTAGAAATGCGTGATACCCCACACGAATAATAGTGAAGAACAACATCTGAGTGTTCTCCCTTGCTTTTGGTGACAATATTCGACTAAAAGCAAGGTGTCATCAAGAAGTGCAGGCAAGGGACTCTTCGAGTGCAAGTCCCAGGCAAAGAAGGCGCCCATGATGGCTTGATCCATTGTGTCGAGGTGAAAGGGAAACATCATAGTCCCAAACACGATCAGAGCTAGGGTTTTGTTAAAAGTAAACCAATCTGCCCTTTCAACCAAAGAGTACAAATGGTCTTCTAACATTTCGACTTTCCAACCATGGATGTTCCCTTTTGCTATCAGGGCAGTCTACCAAGATGGCAATCGGATGATGGCAGCGACTTGGGCTGCAGGAGTATATGCTTCATGGAGAATATAGACCCCGAATGACTTGGGTCATCTCAACATAATCTCATACTCCTCCAAAGTGGGCACCATATCAAACTGTGGAAATTTGAAGCAGTGCAGGCTGGAGTTCCAAAATGGACCAAAATCCTGACGAAAATGGGGTCGACACAGAGATTCAGTAAGTTGAGAATCTGTCCATAGGATTTTTCAAAGTTGGAGCGAACCTCTGGTGGCATTAACGCGCAAAGTCGTTCTATCTTTTCCACATGGTATCGGGGAATATCCACTTTCTTCAACTATCTACTAGCCCCCTCCATTTTCTAAAAACAAAAATCCATGCTATGAATATGATGCTTAATGTAGGCATGCATGCAAGTGTTTATTTTTCCTAAACATTATCAATTTTATTTTCTACATGATGCATGATAGTGTTTGGTTTTTGTATTTTTTTCAAAAGGAAGACAAACTACCTATGTGGATGTTTATGAATTTAATGTTTATGAACAAGATCCCATTTTTTATTTTATTGTATTTATTTGATTTTTATTTGTTTTTATTTGGTTTATTTGTTTTTATAACCTTTTATCTCTTCTGTTGGACTGTGTGGCTACTTAGCTTACAAAGAACCTAAAACCAGGCTAGCTAAATGGCAGACTGTCCGAGATAAAAAATGGTTTATTGTGAAAGAATAATTTTAGCGTCCCTTATCTCTTCTTTCGGACTACGTGACTATTTAGCTTACAAAGAACCTAAAACCAGGCTAGCTAAAAGGCATACTGTCCAAGATAAGGGTGTTTATTGTGAAAAGATTTTTTTAAGATTTTTCTATTTTTATATATTGTATGTTTATGCTATGCAATAATCAAATGCAACAAACAAATGCACACACAATTCACCCATTTGCGAACAAGTAGGACGGTGTTTTTAATCACGAGGTAGGGGTCTCCTGCAGAAGAGTGCATATTCTGGGTAGTTCTAAATTTCCTTACCAAGGCCAAGCCCCCAAGGTGCCCCCATTATAGGGTCCCCACTGTCCAGCCTTCCAACCATGCATGGCACTAAGGCCTTAGTCAGCCTTTGTGCCAAAAGAGGAATGTTATCACCTTGAGTGGTGGTTTCTGACCATACCAGTGGGCTCATGGCCCTCACTACGACAAATCGTACCTGCCACCCACTCCCTATGGATATCCCACTTGCCCCCGGGTATAGGTGGAACTGTTGTGTGCGAGGGTTTGTGTACAATTTGTATTTCAAACAATTGCATAAAATAAACAAACAACAGTTATTAAAGCCAACCAATAAAACATGTTATAAACACAAGGAAGGGTAAAAGCGCAATTTTAAGTTTTTATTTAGCAAACTGGTCTATCACTAAATGGGATCAACTCTCTAGCTTCCCCAGCGGAGTCGCCATCTGTCGTCGTCGTCAAAAGAGGCGGTCGGAGCGATGTGATGGTTTTGCTTTGACTCGTGTTTTTTAAAGATATGGTTCAACACCTTTAGGTTGTTCGATAATTGAGTTGGACCTAAAGGCGAGGTTTTCAAAAAAGGGTTATAGAGTTGCCACCTATGTTTCATCCATAAACATTGGAAAAGGAAGAAAAAGAAGGCATTGGTTTAGAAAAACCAACTTTGGCCATTATAACCAGAATTAGGTAAGAGAGTTAGTTACGTGTAGGGAAGATATTAGCTTCCCTACGACGCCCCTTTCGAGTTCCCTGTGATGGATCGTTTATTTTATAAATAAAGAACTCTAAAGCTACGTTTTTACCCTTATTTATTCATTTGTGGAATTTAAATTGTGGACTACATGGGCCTAACAGCTAATGCACAGATAGATGTAAGAAAGTGGTAAAAGAAGATAGGAAATGTTGGAACCTTCGAAACAAGCTTTGTATTAATGTTCTTAGAAAACAAAGGTGCTTTTTGACAACCTCCACGGTCTACAGTGATGATCGCTCTTTCTTGCAACACTACAGGACGCTTACTAAGAACACTAAGAAACTCTGGAAATGCTTCGGAGGGGTCCTAGGAGAATAATATGAAAGAAGTGCAGAAAGGAAAGTTGGTATGTGTTGTGAAAAGGATGAGGATGTCCCCCCCTTTTATAGGAATTCGCACCTGTCAGGTCGGGGCCGTTGTCTCGCTTGACAAGGTTGGAACCGCTGTCTTGCCAAACGGGACGACGGTCTCGCCTTCGATAGGTGGTGAGACGGCGGTCTTGCCAAACAAGACGGCGGTCTCGCCTTTGGTGATTGGCGAGACAACGGTCTCGCCATTGGAAAGTGGTGAGACGGTAGTCTCGGGCCTTTTGGTGGAATTTATTTATTTTTCCTATACAAAAATCCTTCCTATTCTGATATGGGGCTTATTGATCTATCCTAGGGACCTTTTAGTCCTTGCCCATCTTCGAACGGAAGTCTTCTGCTCCTTATTTTGAAGCTGGGCAAGATTTGGGGTCTATAGGTACCTCTTCTCCATTTTCAGTAATTTTTGGAATAAAAGGACCATTTAAAATAACATCCCAAACACCACTATAAACACTACAAAAATATTTGCATTCTAACTTTCCAAAAGGGATAATTTTGTCCTGCAAAAAGTGGGGGTCTATTGATAGAAGCACCCTCGGCAAAGGTTTCGTTTTACCCGACCATTTTTGAAATTTGAATGACTATCAAAGCAAGCTCTGATACCATTTGTTAGAATCACTCAGCGGAATGTTCACGTTTAGGGACAAAATACAAGAGGGGGGTGAATTGGTTTCTTATAAAAAATTAGGGTTTACAAAATTTTCCCCAAATTTCACCAATTAAAATGCTTGTAAAGTAAAGAGATAAGGATGAGAAGATTACACAGATGATTTATACTGGTTCGGATCAAAAGACCTTATGCCCATTTGCTAATCACTCTAAAAGAGGATTAATGTTGTCACTATAATCACATGTTACAATAGATTACAAATTGAAAAAGATAAGGAATAGAAAACACCTCTCTTGAGTCACACAAGAGATGAACACTTGCTTTGAATCCACAAAGGATGAACAACAGTTTTTCCTAAAGACGACACAACACACAATCCACCAAGAAATCCACTCAGTGATTCTTATCGCTTCTAGCTCACACTAGGTTTTCAAAAGCCCCTTTTTCTTCCCTACACAAAGTCCTCTAGCAATCACAACTCTTAACTTTTGTATGAAAAATGATTGTTATTTTGCAGAGAGCCTTAGAGAACCTTAAGTAGAGAGAATAGGATCTGAGAAATAAAGATTTTTGAAACTTGAAGTATTGGGAAAAGGGTTTTCGTAAATTGGTCCAAATTTGAAATTCAAAACTCATAACAGACGTACATAATCGATTATCTTAAGTGATAATCGATTATTATAGAGCCATTTTCGCAGAGGAGTAAAACAGGACCAGGATAATCGATTATCTGGCTTGATAATCGATTATTTTAGTCGGGATAATCGATTATCAACCCAGATAATTGATTATTCCAGCATGTTTTTCACAAAACATATTTCAATGCAGGATAATCGATTATCCTGAGTGATAATCGATTATCACTAAGTGGTTTTGATAAAAATGAACTTTCATAGGATGGACTATGTCTTGGCTATCTTGGACTCTAATTTTACAGACTCAAACAGACAAAACAAAGTTATTACAAGTAAATACAAATGATTATAAGTCTTCAAGTCTTTAAGTCCTTTGTTCTTGAATCATCATCAGAATCTTCAAGCATCAAAATCTTCAAGCATCATATCCTTGACATTTCTTAAGAAAACGCGAATCATTCAAAGTCATCGCGTCGCTCCGATCGCCCTTTTTGGCGGCAGCGATAGATGGTGACTCCACTGGGGAAGCTAGAGAGTTAATCCCATTTAGTGATGGACTAGCTTAATAAATGAAAACTTGAAATTATGCTTTTAGCCTTTCTTGCCTTTATAACATGCTATATTGTTTGGCTTTAATAACTGTTGTCTGTTTATTTTATGCAATTGTTTGAAATAAACAACTATACACAAACCTTTGCACACAACAGTTCTCTCTATACCCGGGGGAAAGTGGGATAACCTTAGGGAGTGGGTGGCAAGTACAATTTGCCGTAGTGATGGCCATGACCCCATCAGTATGGTCGGAAACCACCAGTCAAGGTGATAACCTTCCTCTTTTGGCCTAAAGACTAACAAGGCCCTAGTGCCATGCATGGTCTGAGGGCTGGAAGAGTGGGAACCCTATAATGGGGGCACCTTGGGGGCCTGGCCTTGGTGAGGATAATTAGAACCACCCTAAATACCCATTTTTCAGCAGGATACCCCTACCTTGTGATAAAAACCTCACTCTGTTCGCGGATGAGTGAATTGTTTGTGCATTTGTTTGTTGCATAGCATAATCATACAACAACAAAAATAAATAAAATAAAATCTCAAAATCCTTTCGTAATAAACACCCTTATCTCGGACAGTCTACATTTTAGTTAACTTGGTTCCAGGTTCTTTGTAAGTTAAGTAGCCACGTAGACCGATAGAAGAGATAAGGGATCTTAAAACAAAATTTTTCATAATAAATACCTTTATCACGGACAGTTTACATTTTAGCTAGCCTGGTTTCAGGTTCTTTGTAAGCTGAGTAGCCACACAGATCCACAGAAGAGATTAAAGGTTAAAATAAAATAAAAAAATAATAAAAAAAATCAAAAAATTTATAAAAAGATTTTTGACAAAGTCAACTATTCATACCCACATCATCTCATGAGTGGTAAAACCAGGACAGAAAATAAATGCATAAGGAAAGTATGCATACACATCATCTTAATAAATCCCTCATCACTAGTGCAAAATGGGTTTTAATAAGTCTTAGGAGCATTTTTTGGGAAAATTGTTGGGTCAAAACCCCTTTGGGTATTTGCCACCTATTCTTCATTTTTTCCTCTTCGCTTTGATCAGTTGTGTGTCCAAATCCAACATCCCAGTCAAAAGTTATCCTACTTTGAACATTTTCCGCCTTTTTGTACTAGTGCATGGATAAACACACCCATGCTAGGGGGCATTAGATATCTCTAAGACAAATGTGAAAGAGACCCAAGTGCGCTTGTAATCTTCCACAAGGAAGGGACAAGTGTGCTAAAGTATATGGTGACCTTCGTTATACTTGTCAAATCCATGATGGGGAAGGAATCATTATGTCGAAGTGGGTATGGAACTCCGCAAAGTGTAATCTTTAAGGATGGTACCAAAGCCATTGTCTTAAGGCATATCTATCCCACACCAATCATTCATTTTTAATAAAAAACCTAATTCATTATGCACTCTAGAAAGTAGCTGGTCTTCTTCCTCTCCTCACTCGCGCACAGAAAGCCAAGAGGATGGAACAATTAGAAGAGCAAAATCACAAGCTCACCGCTAAGCTTAACTCCATGAAAGAATAAATGGTGCAGCTAATGGAGTTAATGCGTCAGCATAACTTCCACAAGCAGAACCCTCACAGTCACCACACCTCACATCATGAGGAAGAAGGGTGTTTTGACCATGAGCCTGAGCAGGGAGCTCACGTACAGCCCGAAGTGAGGGCAGTAATTATCCAAACTCCTGAACTTTCCAAGCAACAAATTTTTGCCTTCGAAGAGAGGTTAAGGGCTATAGAGGGGCATAGGTTTGATGTTAAAGAAGCAGTCAACATGTGCCTCATTAAGAATATCCAATTTCCCCCCAAATTCAAGGTTCTAGATTTTCCAAAGTACATGGGAATGACTTGCCCCAAGAGCCATCTTACAATGTACTGCCGTAAGATGGCTCCATATGCCGATAATGAGGAGCTCCTGATCCATTGTTTCCAGGAGAGTTTGGCCGTTTTAGCCTTGAACTGGTATATGCACCTGGAGGGGGGGCAATTCCAAAACCGAAAACAGCTGGCAGACGCCTTCCTTTGTCACTACAAATATAATATCGATCTGGCCCCCAATAGGTCAGATCTACAAGCTTTGAGTAAGAAAAATGACGAACCCTTCAAGGCATATGCTCAATGTTGGAGGGAGTTGGCCGCCCAAGTAAAGTCTCTGCTATCAGATAAGGAAACCATATCCATGTTCATCAATTCATTAACAGGTCCCATGTTGACTCTTTTTACGGATGTGGTAACCATCAGTGAGAGAGTGGAGTAAGGACTGAAGAGTGGGAGGATCGCACAACCTTCCTCATCCAATGCCCCGTTCAAAAAGTTCCTTAGCAAGAGGGAGGAGAAAATCATAAATGTCATCAATCTTACTACTCCTTCTTCCTCTTCATGACCAGCTAGGTAGTCAAGGAATCAAGAGAGAAAATTTACTCCCCTTCCAACATCCTATGGGAGTCTACTGACAAAACTGGTAGAGGCCAACCTCCTAGTACATGTCCCTCCGAAGAGGATGGATCCACTCTACCCTGATTGGTACAAGCTGAACAAAAAATGTGATTACCACTCAGACGCTCCTAGGCATTCCTTGGAGAATTGTGTGACCTTGAAGTACAAGGTCTAAAAGTTGTTGGATGTCGGGTGGATTACCTTCGACGCTCCCGATCCTAATGTTGATACCATGCCTCTATCACAACCAAAATAGTGGGGTTGGATAAGAGAAGGCCAGCTTATTAGGCTCTTCATATTTTTAAGCTTCCTGTATCGCTCGCGGTACCCACCCGTGACCGTGAGATCTTTGACAAAAAAGGGCTTTGTAAATATTTTTCCTTTATCAATACAGTGAGGCATTTGCATAAGCATTCATATTCTTTTTCATTCTTTTCTCCCTCATTATTATTTCAAAATAAATAATGATAAAATCTAAGCCTAAACAGAACCAAATAAAAACAATCATGTCTATGATGGATGACTCTCCGTGGGATCCAAAAGCTGAAGGCGAATGGACCGAGTCAGACAGTGAGAAGGGGACCGTCTCCCCAGACATACAAAGACTGTTAAGAAAAAAAGAGGAGCTCAATCTATATGGCCCGATTAGGAAGAAACCGAGGCCATTGATTTGGGGGCAAGGAAACGATGTAAGTATTATTACCCAAATCAATGATAAACGTCAGGGAATGTTTGGTATAACTATCAAAAGAGTGTATGGATGCATGCGCATGGTCCTAACATGACATGCCAAGATATCAAAATTCAACATCACAACTCCTCTCCATACCGACCAAAATGAATGGTGTAGTAGAGGCAACCAATAAAGAACGTTAAGACCAGCATCTGGAAGATGGTCAAAACCTACAAGGATTAGCATAAAATGTTACCCTCTGCCCTTCATAGATATTGAACTTCTGTACAGTCCTCCACAAGAACCATTCCATTTTCCCTTATATATGGCATGAAGTCCGTACTACAAATAGAGGCCAAGATACATTCCATGCAAGTTATTATGGAAGCAAACTTGATAAAAGTTGAGTGGGTCCAAGGCCGATACAACCTCTTGAATCTAATTGAAGAAAAATGGTTGGACATCATACGTCGTGAACAAAGCCTATAAAAAAAATCAAAAGAGCTTACGACAAAAAGGCCAACCCCCCATTCTTACCATGAGGGGTATTTAATAGTAAAGAAATTGCTTCCGGCCTAGAAAGACCAAATTGGAAAATGGGCGGTAAATCATGGGCGACCCCTCGTGGTCAAGCGAGCTTTCTCAGGAGGAACTCTTATCCTCACGAACATGAATGAAAAAGAACTTCGACACCCGGTCAACCCCGATACGGTGAATAAGTATTGTGCTTGAAGGACATTGCTCATGACCCGCCAGGATGAAAACCCGTAAAGGGCATCCTGGGAAAAACTTAGGGTCCACTCGCCTCGCTAGAGTACATCCTAGGAAAAATTTAGAGGTTTAAAAAAAACAAGAAATAAAATAAAAGAGCAATGATTGCCTTAGCTGAAAATCGCAAGGTGGCTAAGGTAACGTCCTTCTAGAAGCATGCAAGCTTTGCATAGTTTTCACTCTGGCCTCGAGCATCTCGATTGAAGCAACTAGGAGAACTAGGGGGGGCAGATATCAGAGGCATGATTATTATAGATTATATAGTGTAGCCAACCTTGGCCAGCCATGCTTCTAAATTCCTTTCTAAATCTTTCTTTAAAAAATAAACCTTTTGTTTATACATATCAATTCTATTTCATTTCCTTTCTCTTGACCAAATTGTGGAAATGCCTCTTTCTTGATGAATCATAAATATGTGCAAAATCTTTTTATCAAGATCATATCATGCAACATAAACAAGGAAGCATTGAAAAAGAAAAAAAATGAAAATAAAGAAGAAAATGCCTGCTAGGATATTCTTAGGCAAAAGTTAGGGCAGCCTGCTAGATCAAAAACTCACTAAGGCCGGTCTAGGCAAAAGATAAGGCATTCATAAAAAAGGAAAAAAGGCAAAAACTAAGGCAGCCTACTAGCTCGAAAACCCCAAAAAGGGCGGTCTAGGCAAAAGTTAGGGCTTAACCACAAAACATGAATAAAAGAGGATTCCATCGGCATAATCATGAAAGTCCAGCAGGAGAATGCCAGTCACTTTTCTAGATGCATCAAATAAAAATAGATTTCATTTAGGGCATCCATACAACTAGTCGCACAAAACGACTTTATCAAAATTGAAAAACAAAAAAAAAATCGCTTCAGATAAATAACAAAAAGCATTCATGCATATAAGGAGACTAGCTCCATGTTTGTGTCTGAAAACAGGAAGCACTCAAAACAAGTCTCTAAATATAGCTCCCCTTAAGAAAACGGAGCAAGTCGTCAATAATCAAGCATCTCAAGCAGGACAAGAGCTTCCAAAGCTAAAGCTCCAACCATCACCATTCTACCCAATAAAGAGAAGGCACAATCATTAGAACAGAAAAGCCGATGGAAAGGTTTAGTCATCCCCAAGCAGATCTTTGCCTACTCTAGAGGCAAAACAAAAAATTACCTCACGCCTCAGCATCGCCACCACATGAGTCATCAAGCACACTCATTCAGAGTCTCCTCCACATCTCCCAATGGAGAATAAAGGCTTCAAGAGCCCATCATCATCAACAGCCAAAAGAGTCCAACCTCCAGGGTCCACCAAAAAGAAGAAAAAACCTGCGTGCAGAAAAGAAACTAAAAAGTAAAAAGACACACGCATTGTCCCCACAAAGAAGCCAAATTTCAAAATCGTGAGAAAAAAGATATAAAATCACGGAAAAAGGTGAAATTGAAATCATAATCAATCCCCAAGTGGGTCACCTAAGAATAAAGCATCCAAAAGAAGAAATCGGAAATTCCATTCCCCCCAACGAAATAAGAGCATCACAAAAGCCAGCTAGAACCTATATCAATTAAGGATCCAAGACTCCATTCCCCCAAATGGCTACCAAAATCAATCCCCAGTGGATCATCAAAAAAGAGAAAACATCATCCCCAGTGAGCCTACTACAAAGGCAATCTACAAATTCACATCCTCAAAGAGTCACTTTCCTGCGCATAGGCAAGACCTGGCAGTCAAGAGGCAACTGTTAGAATTGCGCAGCGGAATGTTCGCGTGGTCGGACAAAAACCAAGAGGGGGGGTGAATTGGTTTCTTAACAAAAATTAGGTTTTCAAAATTTTCCCCAAATTTTACCGATAAAAATACTGTGTAAACGTAAATAGAGTAGAGATAGAATCTTACACAGGAGATTTATACTGGTTCGGATCAAAAAACCCTACGTCCAGTTGCTAATCACTCAAACAGAGGATTAACGCTGTCACTATAATCACAGTTGTTACAAACAGATTACAATGGAAAAGATAAAGTAAAGAAAACACCTCTCTTGAAACCCACAAGAGATGAAGAACAACTTTCCCCAGAGACGGTGTCGCCGCCGTCCGTTCCGACGTCCTGGGGACGTCTCGAACGTTTATGCGAGCGGTCACGAAAAGATGGGTGAGACTCGCGTTTTTTGTTAAAATTGTGTTCATTGCTTTCGAGGTGCTCAACACTGAACTATCCTCTAATAGAAGCAAAGTTTTCGAAAAGGGGTTCTTTTGGAGTCGCCACCAATGTTTTGACCAGAAACATTGGAAAAGGAAAAAAAGGCGTTGATTTTATTAAAAACCAACTTGGCCATTA
Source organism: Sphenostylis stenocarpa (assembly GCA_963425845.1). Lineage (NCBI taxonomy): Eukaryota > Viridiplantae > Streptophyta > Magnoliopsida > Fabales > Fabaceae > Sphenostylis > Sphenostylis stenocarpa. The sequence continues at coordinate 25,593,809 of OY731402.1, read as the reverse complement.
TAACCAGAGTTGGGTAAGGGAGTTAGTTACGTGTGGGGAAGGTGTTAGCACCCCCACAACGCCCCTTTCGGGTTCCCTATGACGGATTTATTCATTAAGTGAAGATTATGAGAAATGACGCATTTACCCTTATTTTATTCGTACAGTTATTTAGATATGGTTATCTACATGATGTATCTACATTGCATACGTAAAACAATAAATAAAGCAAGTAAAGAAGAAGAGAATTGAGAAAAACCTCCGTAGCAAGCTTTATATTATGATTCTTGTACAAAGAGGACGCGTTTCGGCAGTCCTTCGCTCTACAATTGTTCTCTCCTCTCGATTACAGACTCGACTCGACTAAATTTTCTAGAAGAATCGAATGCCGGAATACAAATTCCTTAACTGATTGTTACCTAAAAAGGCAATCAGAGAGATCATTCGAGAGAGGGAGAGAAGAAGACAAGTCTCTAAGTTGTCTGGTGTGTGGAGAATGACAAATGAACCTCCTATTTATAGTTTTTTCGCTGTCTGGAACTTTGGGACGGCCGTCTGGGTTGGGACGGCCGTCCCAAATGCAATTTTACAAAGGCTGAGACCCCCTGACGTTTGGGACGGTCGTCCCACATCTGGGACGCGCGTCCCACTTGTTCTGGGCCAGTTGGGATGGCCGTCCCAACTACGGGACGGTGGTCTCGGCCTATTTTGGCCTATTCTTGCGTTTTGGGACCCCCGGGAAGCTTTCCTTGCCGTTTTCGGACGTGGATTGGTGCCGATATATGTCCGTTGAAGCTTTATCTTCGTGTAGGAAGTCTTCTTGGCCTTCATTTGAAATGTCGGGCGAGCTTTATCTCTGTATAGGAAGTCTCTTTTGTCCTTTATCGTGTAGACGAGCGATCTCCGTGTTTGTTGCGGGAGGTTTCCTCGGTTTTGGGAAGCCGGATGAACTCCATCTTCGGGCGAAGTTCCTCTAGCTTTTATTTTGAGAGGCCGGGCAAAATTAGGGGTCTACAGCTGCCCCCCCTTACCTGCCTAACTAATTCGTTGGTTTTAATATGCCGACAAAATTAGTTGGTAGGGGAAGGAGTTAACCCTTTTGCCCGGCTATCCTTCGGATGCTGCTCCTTGCTGATCCTCCGGATGATAAATATTTTGATAGGTACTAACCCCTATCTGGTTTGAGCCTTCTTTTTATAAGGCTTTGGTGAGTACTTACCCTCACCGGGTATAAGTCTGTATTTTTACTTAGACTTTTGTGGGTACCTACTCCCACTAGGTATGAACCTTGTTTTGCAAGGTTTTGGTGAGTACCTACCCTCACCTAGTACGAGTTTACGTTTTGCTTAAACTCTTATGGGTATTTACTTCCGAGGTGTTCAACACCGAACTATCCTCTAATAGAAGCAAGGTCTTTGCACCCGTTTTTTGCAATGCTCCCGGTGAGTATTTTTACTCCGCCTGATGCATTTTTGCTAGGTTTTTTTATAAGCCTCGTTTTGCAAGGCTTAGGTGAGTACGCACCCCACCCGGTGTGAATGATAAGCCTCATTCTGCAAGGCTTAGGTGAGTACGCACCCCCACCCAGAGTGAATGATAAGCCTCATTCTGCAAGGCTTAGGTGAGTACACACCCCCACCCGGTGTAAATGATAAGCCTTTTTCACAAGGCTTAGGTGAGTACACACCCCCACCCAGTGTGAATGATAAGCCTTTTTCACAAGGCTTAGGTGAGTACACCCCCCCACCCGGTGTGAATGATAAGCCTTTTTCGCAAGGCTTAGGTGAGTACACACCCCCACCCGGTGTGAATGATAAGCCTTTTTCGCAAGGCTTAGGTGAGTACACACCCCCACCCGGTGTGAATGATAAGCCTTTTTCACAAGGCTTAGGTGAGTACACACCCCCACCCGGTGTGAATGATAAGCCTTTTTCACAAGGCTTAGGTGAGTACACACCCCCACCCGGTGTGAATGATAAGCCTTTTTCGCAAGGCTTATAGGATGAACTTTTTTGTAGTCAATCCTATGATCATCTGTTTTTTGGAGATGAGTTGACGGCTTACTATTTTTGGTCATGCGTCTCTGGGGAGTAATTGATTTTTCTTTTTGACTTTTCTGTTTTAGTCATCTGGTTTTACCAGGGATTTCTGTATTTTGGCTTTTCTTGTTTTAGCCATCCGGCTTTTGCCGGGGATTCTTTGATTTTGGCTTTTCTGTTTAGCCATGGGGATTTCATTGTTTTGGCTTTTTCTTTTAGCCATCCGGTCTTGACCGGGGATTTCTGTATTTTGGCTTTTCTTGTTTTAGCCATCCGGCTTTTGCCGGGGATTCTTTGATTTTGGCTTTTTCTTTTAGCCATCCGGTCTTGACCGGGGATTCTTTGATTTTGGCTTTTTTGTTTAGCCATCCGGCTTTGCCGGGGATTCTTTTTTGGTTGCCTCTTGTTTAGGTAGGAATCCTTTGGGGATTTTGATTTCTATTAGTTGCGCCTCTTGATTAGGCGGAAATCCACTTGGGGAGATTCTTGTTTGGTTGCGCCTCTTGATCAGGCGGAAATCCTCTGGGGATTTGAGCTTTTTGTTGATTGTGCCTTTTGTTTAGGCAAGAACCCACTTGGGGATGTGATTTCTATTTGGTTGTGCCTCTTGATTTAGGCATATGCTTCAATAGTGGTGAAGACTTAGGTTTTGGATTGCCTCTTGTATAGGTTGATTTCCCGTTTCTTGGGGATATTGGCTTTCTGCTTGCCTGTTGGAAGTGAAGACTTTGCTTTTCACTGGGGATATTTGTATTTGGGAATTTATACGCGATTCCCTGAGGATATAAACTTGTAGTTTTGCCTTTGTTTGGTAGGCTCACTGGGGATTTTTCTTTTTGATGATCCATTGGGGAATTAATTTCATTCCGGGGATCTATTTTGAATTGCCCCCCTAGGGAGGAATGGAGTTTTTGACTCCTTATTTGACGCTGTTGTTTGAGCTGGCTTTGCCTATGCTCTTATTCCTGCTGGGGAATGGATTTGTATGTGCGCCTTTTATGCACATTGGCTTTTTCTTTGGATGAAAAGATATTTTTTCTCTTTTCTTTTTGGTGATCCCTAGGGAATTTTTCTGTTGGGGATCTAATCCTTGATTAGTTTTGAGCTTTTGACTTTGTGAGGCTCTTTATTGAGCGGAATGAAGAGATTTTCTTTTTCTCTTGGGAATCACCGAGGAGTTTGTCAGCTTCCTGGGGATTCAAATTTGATGATGGAGTCTTGGCTCCTGGCTTTGTGAAGCTTCTTATCTGAGCTGGAAGATGGAAAAATTTTTGTTTTCCTCTTTTTGTCTTTTTGTAGACTTTTCTTGATATACTTTTCTTGGAGATTTTTATTTGGCCCTTTTCTGTGGTGGCCTCTATTAGGGGATGAAAAGTTTTTTCTTTCTTTTCTTTTGGTTGCCCCCTAGTGATGATTCCGTATTTTCTTTGATGGACTCTTATGTAGTCCTTATTCTCCTTATTCTGCTTTGGGGAAGTGACGGAGACTCTTGCATGAGTGTGTTTGATGACTCATGTGGCGATAAAGCTGAGTCGTGAAGTCGTCTTTTTGTTTTGCCTTTGGAGTAGGCAAGGATCCTTTTGGGGATGGTCAAGCCTTTCCATTTGGATTTTTTCATTTTGATGGTGTCCTTCTTTCTTGGATGGAAGGATGCTGATTGCAGCTTTGAATGACTATGTTTGGTGACTCATGTGGTGGCGCTGAGTCATGAAGTATTTTTCTGCCTTTGAATAGGTAAAGATCTTCTTTGGGATGATCAAGCCTTTTCCATTGGCTTTTCTTATCCTTCTTTTATTGGTGTAGAAGGTTGATGACTTCCTCTTCCTTGGATGGAAGGATAGTGGTTGGATCTTTAAATGATTATGGTTTGATGACTCATGTGATGATGATGCAGAGTCATGGAGTAATTATTTTTGTTTTGCCTCTAGAGTAGGCAAGGATCCGCTTGGGGATTTTCAAGCCTTTCTGTTGGCTTTTCTGTTTTGATGTACCTTCTTTTGTTGGTATAGAAGGTTGTTGGAGCTATTTTCCTTGAAGCTCCTTATGTTGCTGAAATGGTTTTTGATTTCGCCTTTCGTGATTTTGATTTTCATTTAGAGGCTAGATTTTGGCGCCTTCTATTTTCAATCACAAGCATGGAGACTATCCTCCTTATATGCATGTTTTATTATTCTTGTTTGAAGAAAATTATTTTTCTTGATTTTGACAAAGTCGTATTATGCAACTACTTTGTGTGTGAATGTCCTAAATGCAATTTATTGTTTATTTATTTTGGATGCATTTAGAAAGTAACTGGCCTTCTCCCGTTGGCTTCTCATGAATACGCCGATGGGCTCCTCCTTTATGACCATGATGATGGGCTCATCTTTTACTCATTTTTTGGTTTTGGCCCTATCTTTTGCCTAGACCGCCCTTTACGGGTTTTCGATCTAGCGGGCTGCCTTAATTTTTGCCTAGAATATCTTAGGGGGCTTTTGCCTTATCTTTTGCCTAGACCGTTCTTTTTGGGATTTCCGATCTAGCAGGCTACCCTGGTTTTTACCTAAGAATATACTAGCAGGCCTTTATTATTTTCTTTTTTTGTTATTCTTCCCTTTTTTAGATGCATGTTTGATCTTTGATTAAAATTCTTTGCGCATATTTATGATTTATCAATAAAGAGGCATTTCCATAATATTTGGTCAAGAGAAAGGAAATAAAAGGGAATTTTATTGATAAATGAGCAAAAGTTTATTTCTTTTACAGAAGGATTACAAAAGGTATTTAGAAGAATGGGTAGTCAGGGTTGGCTATACTGTATAGGCTTAAACAGTCATGTCCATGATATCTGCCCCCTGGTTCTCCTAATTGCTTCAGTTGAGATGCCTGAGCTCAGAGTGAAGACCATGTAGACTGCTTGCTTCTGGAAGAATGTTACTTTAGCCGCCTTTTCGGTTTTCGACTAAAGTAACCATTGCTCTTAGTTTTTTTTTCTTTTTTTTTTCTTTTTTTTTGTACTTTTTTTTTTACCTCTTCTTTTTGCCTAGGACGTATCCTAGCGAGGAATATGGACCCTATCTTTTGCCCAGGAACGTCCTTTGCGGATTTTCATTCCTGACGGGTCTTGAGCAATGTCTTCAAGCATAATACTTCTTCACCTATATCGGAGTTAATTAGGTATCGAAGTTCTTTTCCATCTATATTGGCGAGGATAAGAGCCCTTTCCGAGAAAGCTCATTTGACCACAAGGGGTCCTTCGTAGTTCACTGCCCATTTTCCAATTTTATCCTTTTGGGCTGGAAGCAACTTATCTACCATTAAATCCTTCTTATGGTAAATGTGAGGGTTGACCTTTTTTGTAAGCCTTTTTTATTTTCCTTTGATAGGCTTGTCTGTGACATATAATATTCAGTTGTTTTTCTTCAATAAGGTTTAGCTGGTCATATTGGCTTTGAACCCATTCAACTTCTGTTAATTTTTTTTCCATTATCATGTGCTTTTGTCAACATGATTAGCTGTACCGATTTGACGTCTCGGATCTTTGCTATAACCGAAGAGTAATCCTTTTGAATGTAGAGCAATTGTCATGTCAATGCCCCTCTTCCTTTCCTTTAGGGATTTCAATCCTCCTATTGATCACCATATTTCCACATTTCCCAGTCAATTACTTGAATGCTTTATGATGAAGGGTCAAGAGAATAGAAAGAAAGGGATTTATTGCAAAGGCTTGTGTTTTAGTGAGATTTTTTTTTTGAAATACAGGTTTTTGTAAGAATGGCTAGCCAGGGTTGGTCAGTGTTTAGGCTAGTTCAAACAAATGTTTTGTTTTAATGAGGTAGCGTCTTCAGCTGATTACTTTATGACTGATTAACATTCCTAGTCTGCCTAGGATTTTGCCCTTTTATCTTTTTGTCTTGGCCTTTGACCTTGACGGGCTTCTTTTCATAATAATTTCTTTTCTCAAACATTGTTGAAACACTATTTTCTTATTCGTGTCTCTAGCTAATCAATCATGTTAACTTTGGCTTCATTTTGTGTATGGCGTTTTGATTATTTTGACGCATTTTGGAACAAAACGTTTGTCTAAACATTGGTTATTTAATGGGGTATAGATATGTTTAGCAAGAAGAGAAGCAGATAGTAAGAATAGCATTCTTTTGTAATTCAAAGGGAAATGCGTGCCCTATAGATGCTCGGGGGTCGGGCACACCCTGAGGAGTGATCTCTAATAGTCATTGGGTTTACATCCCTTAAAATCGGAAGAAGGACATCTGATGACTAATGCTACCCTTGATGCTAATATCCCTCTTTTTTGGAAGATCGTCTTTTTAAGGTACGGAGGGGAGACTTCCCTTTTCATTGTATGACTTGTTCTTTTGTAGGGTTGTTCTTTAAAGGGTTATCCTTAAAATCTGGTGGCTATCTTATTCCTTGAGCATCCTTTCCAAGCCCTTGTCTGGGCTGTATCCATATCTCTTCATTATATGGGCCACTTTTAAACTGCTAGGAAGTCTTTCCGTATTTTCAAATGTCTTCTTTAGCCGCATCCATTTAAGGTGTGGTGGACGGCTCGCTGATTCGAATCTAGTCTTTAACTTGAACCATGATCAATTTGTCACCTACCACGAATTTGATTTTTCGGTGGAGCGTTGAAGAAACTGCCTTAGCACTTTGAATCCAAGGTCTGCTCAATCTTCCCCTTGGATTTTTTCTTTTTCCTCTTCGGTTTCTTTATTTTTCCTTTGTTTTTAGGAGCATTATCTTGTAGCTCCTTGGGGAATAAATTCTTTTGCTTCCCGTCGTGCCCCCAATACCGACTATATTGGAGATATCTTCATTGACGGACAATTCTTCTGTGCATATCCACAGTACAACTTTTATCCAATGTATAAGCGCAAAGGCGTTATTGCCCCTTCCCTGACATTATCAATTTGGGTACTGATGTTTACTTCTTTCTTATCATCTTCTGATCCCAAATTGATAGCCTCAGTTTTCTCCTGATGGGGCTGTATTGATTGAGCTTCTTTTTCTAACAGTCTTTGCATGTCCGGGGAAATGGTCCCCTCCTCACTGTCTGACTCAATCCATTCGTCTTCAGCTTTCAGATCTTCCAAGGAGTTTTCAATCACAGACATGACTGTATGGGTTATGCTTTGTTTTAGATTCCTTTATTAGATGTATGAGAGAGAAAAGAATGAAAGAGAATATGGATATTTAAAAAAAATGCCTCATTGTATTGATAGAAGAAAATATTTACAAAGCCCAATTTAACCAAAAATCTCGTGATCATGGGCAAGGATCACGAGAAATACATCAGAAGATTTTATTATTTCTTTATGTTTATTGCAAAAAATGGTAAAAATGATGAGCCCTAATCTGCTGGTCCCCCTTATCCCGTCTTTTACTCGAGCTTTGACAAGGGCTGGTCGTCCACCTTTGGAGTAGATGCGTCAAAGGTAATCCATCCCGCATCTATTAAATCTTGGACCTTATGCTTTAAAGCCATGCAGTTATCTATAGAATGTCCCGGAGCGTCTGAATGATAATTGCATTTTTCGTTTGGCTTATACCATTCTAGATATGGTGGCTCCATCTTCTTGGGAGGGACGCGTACGAGGAGTTTAGCATCTAGTAATTTTAACAGCAGGCTTGCATAGGAAGTGGGTATTGGGGTGAACTTCCTTTCTGACCTACGCGACTTGGTTTGCTGAGAGGAAGAAGAAGGATTGGCCAAGTTGATTGCATTTACTGTTCCCTCCCTGTTTTTCCGAAGCTCTTTTTAATGAATTGAGTAGAAGAGTTGGAGGAGTTCTCGCTGTGCAATTCTTCCGTTCTTCAGGCCTTGTTCTACTCTTTCTCCTATAATGACTACATCCGCAAAGAGTGTTGATGTGTTCCCTATCATTTTGTCATAATAGGGACCCGTCAGAGAATTGATGAACATGGATGTAGTCTCTTTGTCGGATAGAGAAGGTTCCACTTGTGCTGCCAATTCCCTCCATCTTTGGGCATATGCTTTGAAGGATTCATCGTCTTTCTTGCTTAATAGTTGTAGATTTGCTCTTTCAGGGGTCGATCAATATTGTATTTGTAGCGACGAAGGAAAGCATCCGCGGATGTCTCCAGGTTTGGATTTGGTTCCCTTCCAACTGCATATACCAGTTTAGAGCCGATTCAGCCAAGCTCTCTTGAAAGCAAGTGGATCAGGAGTTTTTCATTATCAAGCATATGCAGCCATCTTACGACAGTACATTGTAAGATGGCTTTTGGGGCAGGTTAGTCCCATGTATTTTGGGAAATCCGGAGCTTTGAATTTGTTAGGGAATTGGATATTTTTGACGAGGCACATATCAGCCGCCTCTTTGACATCAAAATTATGCCCTTCCATGGCTCTTAATCTCTCCTCAAGGGCAGTAAGCTGTTGTTTTGATACTTCTGGAATCTGGATATGTACTGCCCTTGCACCGGATTGGTCATGCTCGACCTTGGGTTCCTCCTCTTCTTCTTGGTGAGAGGCCTATTCGCTTTGAGGACCTTCTTTATGGATATTTTGCTGACGCATCATTTCCAATATTTGCGTCATTTGCTCTTTCAGCGTGTTAAGTTCAGTAGTGAGCTTTCGATTTTGTTCCTCCAGATGTTCCATCTTCTTAGCTTTCTGGGCGCGAGTGAGGACGGGCGGAAGACCAGCCACTTTCTAAATGATTTTAACAATTTTTATTATAGCTTTTTTTTAAATGATTGGTGTATCCTAGAATGAATGTGTTTATGTATGAGAGATTATATTATGATGATGCTTATGCATACCTTTCTTAGTGCATTTATTTTCTCTCTTAATTTTGCCACTTATTGGATGAGGTGGTATGAATGGTACGACTTTGCCAAGAATTTTGTAAAAAGGTATTTTTATGGCTTTAAATTGTTTTTATATTTTTTATGACCCTTTATCTCTTCTGTCGGTCAACGTGGCTACTTAGCTTACAAAGAACCTGAAACCAGGCTAGCTTAACTGAAGACTGTCCGAGATAAAGTTGGTTTATCTTATCACTTTTATGATTTTTAGGGTTTTTCACTATTTTGTTTGTTGTATGATTACCCTATGCTAATGCGTCAATACAAATGCAGCAAACGTATACACACACAATTCATACATCCACGAGCAGAGCCACGCTTATTTAATCACGAGGTAGGTTTTCCTGCAGAAACGTGTTTGGTTTAGGTGGTTCTAACTGTTCTCACCAGGCCAAAGGTCCCCAAGGTGCCCCCATTATAGGGACCTCTCAATCTCTCAATCCTCGGGTCATGCACGGAACTCTGTGGCGACACCCTTAGACCAAAAGAAGAGAGTTATCACCTTGAGTTGGTGGTTTTCCGACAACGGTAGTAGCCCCGTGTGCCAACTAACCGATCGTATCTGCCACCCACTCCCTATAGGTATTCACTCTTGCCCCTGGGTATAGAGGGACTGTTGTGTGCAAGGGTTTTTGTGTGCAATTTATATTTCAAACAATTGCAGAAATAATCATACAGCCAGCTTATTTAAAGCCATACAATAAAAACATACAGAAGAGGGTAAAGGCGTAATTTCAAATCTTTGCTTAGTTTGAATTTATCCGTCACTAAATGGGATCAACTCTCGGACTTCCCCAGCGGAGTCGCCATCTGTCGTCACCGTCCGTTCCGACGTCCTGGGGACGTCTCGAACGTTTATGCGAGCAGTCGCGAAAAGATGGGTGAGACTCGCGTTTTTTGTTAAAATTGTGTTCATTGCTTCCGAGGTGCTCAACACTGAACTATCCTCTAATAGAAGCAAAGTTTTCGAAAAGGGGTTCTTTTGGAGTCGCCACCAATGTTTTGACCAGAAACATTGGAAAAGGAAAAAAAGGCGTTGATTTTATTAAAAACCAACTTGGCCATTATAACCAGAGTTGGGTAAGGGAGTTAGTTACGTGTGGGGAAGGTGTTAGCACCCCCACAACGCCCCTTTCGGGTTCCCTATGACGGATTTATTCATTAAGTGAAGATTATGAGAAATTACGCATTTACCCTTATTTTATTCGTACAGTTATTTAGATATGGTTATCTACATGATGTATCTACATTGCATACAGAAAACAATAAATAAAGCAGTAAAGAAGAAGAGAATTGAGAAAAACCTCCGTAGCAAGCTTTATATTATGATTCTTGTACAAAGAGGACGCGTTTCGGCAGTCCTTCGCTCTACAATTGTTCTCTCCTCTCGATTACAAACTCGACTCGACTAAATTTTCTAGAAGAATCGAATGCCGGAATACAAATTCCTTAACTGATTGTTACCTAAAAAGGCAATCAGAGAGATCATTCGAGAGAGGGAGAGAAGAAGACAAGTCTCTGAGTTGTCTGGTGTGTGGAGAATGACAAATGAACCTCCTATTTATAGTTTTTCCGCTGTCTGGAACTTTGGGACGGCCGTCTGGGTTGGGACGGCCGTCCCAAATGCGTTTTCTGCATTGTGCCAATCTGGGACGGCCAGTCTGGGTTGGGACGACCGTCCCAAATGCAATTTTACAAGGCTGAGACCCCCTGACGTTTGGGACGGCCGTCCCACATCTGGGACGCGCGTCCCACTTGTTCTGGGCCAGTTGGGATGGCCGTCCCAACTACGGGATGGTGGTCTCGGCCTGTTTTGGCCTATTCTTGCGTTTTGGGACCCCCGGGAAGCTTTCCTTGCCGTTTTCGGACGTGGATTGGTGCCGATATATGTCCGTTGAAGCTTTATCTTCGTGTAGGAAGTCTTCTTGGCCTTCATTTGAAATGTCGGGCGAGCTTTATCTCTGTATAGGAAGTCTCTTTTGTCCTTTATCGTGCAGACGAGCGATCTCCGTGTTTGTTGCTGGAGGTTTCCTCGGTTTTGGGAAGCCGGATGAACTCCATCTTCGGGCGAAGTTCCTCTAGCTTTTATTTTGAGAGGCCGGGCAAAATTAGGGGTCTACAGACGGCACAGAACACAATCCACTAAGAACTCCACTTAGTGATTCTTATCGCTTCTAGCCCACACTAGGTTCCAAAAGCCCCTTTTTCCTCCAACAAACAGTTCTCTGGCACTCACAACACCTAACTTTTGTTTGAAAAAGGTTGTTCTACTTTTCTGAGTTCCATAAAGAAGCTTAAGTAGAGAAATTAGGGTTTGGGAATTGGGAATTTCGGAACTAGGAGTCTTGGGATTAGGGTTTTTGAAAATAGGGTTGATTTGAAGTTGAAAATCAAAATCTGACTGAAATAATCGATTAAATGAAGTGTTAATCAATTATTACAGAGTCAAAATCAACAGAACCTCAAAACTCACTGTTTTAATCGATTAAAAGCCCTGTTAATCGATTAACAGGTGTGTTAATCGATTATTACAGTGAACAGATACAGAAATGGTTTTTCTCATTGTAATAATTGATTATTTGACCATTTAATCAATTAAAGCCGAGGCAAAAAGATAATTTTGAGTTTTTGAAGCTTCTAAAGTGCAGACTATGTATCGGCTATCTTAAACTCTAATATTACAGACTCAAACTAAACAAAACAAAGTTATTACACTATAAAACAAGTCTTCACCTCTCTAAGTCTTGTGTTCTTGAATCATCATCAAAATCAACAAGCTTCATGTCCATGTAAGTTCAACATCAAGTCCTTGAATGTTCAAAAATCTCCCCCTTTTTTATGATGATCAAAATTTTCTTTTAAAGCCTTGTAATAACCTGTTTTATCTGTCATACTAACAAACACATTAAACATACCAGATAATATTTAAAATCAATCGTAGTAGGCTTTAAATATTTCTCCCCCTATTTTGATTATAATAAAAAAGAATTCTTCTATAACAATCATAAGAGCTCCCCCTCAAAATATGCATAACTTGGAGATAACTCCCCCTCAATCAAAGCATTAAAAGAACACCACATTTTATTTCAGAAATGAAAATACATTACAAATAAAAAGCAAATTTAAAATTCTTCACTATCATCACTATGAAAGTGTGCATCAAATCTATTTTCTAAATGCCACACGTTATCATCTACATCAGATATACGACGAATTATTTCCTCATGCCGTACTCCAGAAAGAGTGAAGAATGCCCGCATCCTCTGACTCATATCAGATAACATGTCTTCCATAGATTGTCGGGTTTCATGATGAGCAGAGGAAGTTCCAACACTTTGAATTTGATCAGAGGGAAACTCAGCAGGAGGAGGCATATCTTCATCAGAATCTTCATTATCATCACCTTCGTTTGGAACATCATCTTTGTGAACATAAATATCGTTGACACGCACCATTTGGAGTTGGATTAATGTGTTGTCCAGCATGCAATTTAAGTTATTCGTTCGTACTGTTTGTTCACCTTCAACATTTACTCCTTTGTATTCAAGAATGCGAGAGACAAGGAGGGCATATGGAATTTTGAAGGTGGGATGGTGTTTGGATTTTAACATAGTCATGGTGACAAGAACGCCCCAATCTAAAGGCTCATTATTCATTATGGCATGAATAATACAAAGATCAATTGAAGAACATTGAGCATGATTCGTAGCCCGGGGACATAGGATCCAGACAAGTAGATGTAAAATCATGCGTTCCTCCTTCTTCAAAGGTCCAGCTAGAAGGAGACGCCCAATCTCCATGGAGGGGTTTCGCAGAAAAGAACGGTTCGCCATGATCCTTTCAAAATCATCTAACTCACCATACACGTTAATAGCATCTTCTCTAATAGGAAAGTGGGCAACGTTTTCCCAAATATCATCATCAAGAATAATTGTGACACCCTTAACTCGAGAGGTAGCAATTTGATCTCTAAATTTGAACCTAGAGTAAAATACCCTAACTAAGTCAGGATAATACGTACCTTGCATTTGGATGAATGGGAGAACTCCTTGAATTTCAAGGAGATTAGGAAAGTTGAATCCCCTATTGATGAAATGCTCACCAATAAGTAACTTAGGAGAAATAATACCACGTTCCTTCCAATAAGACAAAAATTATTGTCGGCCTTCTGCATCAGAGATCCATCCTTCTATAGAATTAGGACGGGGATGAGATGAGGGTGCAGATCTTCTTCTAATGGGGATTTTTGCACGAGAAGATGAGGTCATTGAAGGATTAGAAGAGTAACAAGAAGATTTAAGAGGACAAGTTAAGTGAGAAGAAGGCAAGATTGATAGAATGAGGCAAGAAAGCTTGATTTCAAGAGATAGAAGTGAGTAGAATTGAAATGTAGGTCCCTATTTATAACCAAGCATCTCCAACAGTCATATGAAGGTGAATAAGGGTCAAAAGAGTCGTTGGCAACGGCTAGGAATCCAAACTTGTCAGGTTTAATCGATTAAAACTCAAGTTAATCGATTAAACCACTACCAGACCCATTTAATCGATTAATTTGGGCTGTTAATCGATTAATACTGATTTTAATCGATTAATGGGCGAATTAATCGATTAATCCAGAGAGGAATGTCATGTTTTGGGTGTTTTGGATGCAAATAATCGATTATAACTCCAATTAATCGATTATTCCAGAGAGTTCATCAAATTTTTGAGGTTTACACACATGATAATCTATGAACATCCTACACAATGAATTATAACATCAAAATCATCCAAAAACTGTCTAATTAAGCAGAATTTAAGCTATTTCTAATATCCCTAAGTCTCTTCTAAGATCATAGAATCTATCCTTGGGTAGAGGCTTAGTAAAAATATCTACTAATTGATGCTTTGTATCAACGTACTCTATTTTACAATTTCCTTTACTGATATGATCTCTCAAAAAGTGATGTCTAATCTCTATATGCTTAGTCCTAGAGTGCATTACTGGATTCTTAGTAAGATTAATTGCACTCGTATTATCACACATTAAAGGTATGTCATTTAGAAATATACTATAATCTTCTAGCTATTGTTTCATCCACAGAATTTGAGCACAACAATTACCAGCTGCAATATATTCAGCTTCAATGGTAGATAAAGCAACACATGCCTGTTTCTTAGAATGCCAAGATACTAAGGATGAACCTAACAAATGACATGTCCCACTAGTACTCTTTCTATCAATTTTGCATCCACCATAATCAAGCATCGAATATCCTATTAAACTAGTACAAGCATCAGATGGATACCATAAACCAAAACCAAGTAGTTCCTTTTAAATATTTTAAAATATTTTTACTGCAATTAGGTGAGATTCTTTTGGACAAGCCTGAAATCTAGCACACACACAGACAAAATGCATAATATCAGGTCTACTTGCAGTTAAGTATAACAGTGAACCTATCATACCTCTATACATAGATTGATTAACTTCCAAACCTGATTCATCCTTGTCTAGATAGCATGAAGTTCCCATGGGTGTGTTAGCTTCCTTTGAGGTGTCCATTCCAAACTTTTTAAGGATCTCTTTGCAATATTTGGTTTGAGAGATGAAAATGCCATCTTTAAGTTGCTTGATTTGATGTCCAAGGAAGAATGTCAATTCTCCCATCATAGACATTTCAAACTCTCCCTGCATTATCTTAGCAAATTCTACACATAACAAATTATCAGTTGATCCAAAAATAATATCATCAACATATACCTGGATCAATAAGATATGTTCTTTAACTTTCTTTATAAACAGAGTAGAATCAATTTTTCCTCTAGAAAAATCATTTGAAGTTAGGAAACTACTTAGCCTTTCATACCAAGATCTAGGAGCTTGTTTCAACCCATATAATGCTTTCTTTAATTTAAAAGTATGATTAGGATAACTAAAATCTTCAAATCCAGGGGTTGCTCCACATAAACTTCTTCTTTAATAAAACCATTCAAAAATGCACTCTTAACATCCATTTGATATAATTTAAATTTCATCAAAGATGCATAAGCAAGAAGTAGGCGTATAGCCTCTAACCTGGCAACAGGAGCATAAGTTTCATCATAATCAATACCTTCCTCCTGATAGTAGCCTTTGGCAACAAGTCTGGCTTTATTCTTTGTTATGTTTCCATCTTCATCAAGTTTATTTCTAAATACCCATTTAGTTCCAATTACTTGATGTGATTCTTCTCTTGGGATTAATTCCCAGACTTGATTCCTTTCAAATTGGTTAAGTTCCTCTTGCATAGCTATGCACCATTGGTCATCTTTAAGCGCTTCCTCATAATTTTTGGGTTCTATTTGTGACACAAAAGCTACAGACATGCAGAAATTAGTCATATTTCTAGTTCTTACCCCTTTTGAGATATCACCAATGATATTGTCCATTGAGAGTCCTCTTGGTGATTGCCATTCTTTTGCTAATTCAGGTGTTTGAGAAGGCTCATTTTCTTCCAAATACAATTCATCAAGAGCCTCTCTTATATACTCATCATCACCTGCAAGTTCTTTATTTGACTCAAGAGGATTTCCCCCAAGGTCTACAATTTCATCAAAAGTAACATGAATAGATTCTTCAATATTTAAGGTTCTTCTATTAAACACCCTGTAAGCCTTTCTAGTTAATGAATAACCTAAGAAAATGCCCTCATCGGCTTTTGAGTCAAATTTTCCTAAGTTGTCCTTTCCATTATTTAACACAAAGCACTTACATCCAAATATTTTCAAATGAGCAACATTAGGCTTTCTACCATTTAATAATTCATAGGGAGTTGATTTTATAATTGACCTAATGAGCATTCTATTCAAAACATAACAAGCAGTACTAATCGCATCAGCCCAAAAATATTTAAGAACATTTGATTCATTTAACATTGTTCTAGCAAGTTCCTCTAGTGACCTATTTTTCCTTTCAACTACACCATTTTGTTGGGGAGTCCTAGGAGTAGAAAAGTTATGTAATATTCCATTTTCTTCACAATAACTTTCAAACTTTTCATTTTGAAACTCACCACCATGGTCACTTCTTAAAACTTTAATTCTTAAGTCTTTCTCATTTTGAATTTGTTTTGCAAATTTTCTAAAGATCTTAAAGGCTTCACTTTTCATAGTTAGGAAAAATGTCCAAGTATATCTAGAGTAATCATCAACAATCACAAGGCCATAATAATTTCCACCAAAGCTTTTTATCCTAGAAGGTCCAAATAAATCTAAATGTAATAATTCTAGGGGTTTTGAAGTGGAAATAACATTCTTTGATTTAAATGATGATTTTACTTGTTTACCTTTTTGACATGCATCACACAATCTATCTTTTTCAAATTTTAACTTAGGCAAGCCAACAACTAAGTCTTTTGATATCAATTTATTCAAATGATGCATATTTATATGAGCTGCTCTCTTATGCCATAACCAAGGGTTCTCTTCCTTAGCAACTAAACATGTTATGCTAGAATCATGTAAACAATTCAAATCAATCAAGTATATGTTGTTATGCCTAATGCCTTTTAATTCTACATTTTCGGAATGTATCAAATGTATGGTGCAAAATTTACTTTCAAAGATTACCTTAAATCCTTTGTCACATAGTTGACTTATGCTAAGGAGATTATGCTTTAGTCCATCAACAAGAAGCACATCCTTAATCTCCAATGTGTTTGCACCACCTATATGTCCAATTCCAAGAATTTTCCCTTTGTTGTTGTCCCCATAAGTTACATATCCTTGTTCTTTAGCTTTGAAACTCACAAATTTTGATTTATCACCGGTCATATGCTTTGAGCATCCACTATCAAGATACCACATAGACTTCTTATATTTGGAAGTTTCCTACAAAACAAGAACATAGTAAACTTAGGTCCCCATAACTTTTGGGTCCTTGGGGTTAGAGATAAATAAATTATTTAACAATAGGAACCCAAATGTATTTACCTTTAGAAACACCAAAATGTTTAATTTTACATTTATTTGAAGTGTGACCTTGTTTCAAACAATAAAAACATGCTTTTGATGTAGCTTTAGAATAAGATGAATTTTTAACCATAGATGTTCTAGTTCCTTTTTCTACCCATACTCTTTCATTTTTCCTTTTAGGCTTTTTCAAAGGAACTTGATAATTTACACTATTTTGAGCAAAAACAGTTTTATCCTTCTTAAAATCACTTATTTCCTTTTCGGCTTTATCAAGTAGATGATTAAGAATATCTATGTCATATTCATACTCTTTACAAGTTTCACATGCTAAGTTCTTATCATCATTCTCATCTAAACATACAATTTTCGTTTCTAAGGATTCCTTTTCTTCTAAACATGTGATTTTAGTTTTTAATGAGTCAATTTCCTTTTCGGATCTACTTAAACTCTTCTTCACAACTTTATATTCATTTTTCAAATTCTTAAAGGCACTAAATAATTCATTGTAAGCATTTTGTAGTTCATCATAGTTATTATCATCATCACTAGAAGATGAGTCGGAATCACTTACCTCAAAATCGGAAGATATGTTGTAATTTTCCATTAAGCAAATATTTGCTTCTACTACCGAGTCACTTGATTCCGAACTTGAATCACTGTTGTCCCAAGAAATATAAGCTTTCTTCTTGAAGAACTTTTTTCTTTTGTTTTCTTCGTTCTTCTTATTTGGACATTCGGTCTTTACATGTCCTGCTTCACCACAACCATAACATTTTATATTTACGGAAGTACTTTCTCTTACCTTTCCCTTACCTTTGAATGGATGTCTTCCTTTAGCTTTCATGAATTTGGTGAACTTCTTTATCATAAGACTCAATTCTTCTTCTTCGTTCTCCGAGTCTTCTTCTTCCTTTATATTTTTACCTTTGGAAATTTCGGTTTTGAAGGCTAAGTTCTTCTTTTGATATTGTCCTTCTTCTTCATTTAGCCTTCCAAGCTCTAGCTCATGCTCTCTTAGCTTTCCAAATAGCGCCTCCATAGACATAATGGCAAGGTTTTGTGACTCCGAGATGGCCGTCACCTTAGGTTACCATTTCCTATCCAAAGATTTTAAAATTTTAACATTCAATTCATCAACGTCAAAGATTTTACCTAATCCGGTGAGATGGTTCATAATATGAGTGAAACGCTTTTGAACGTCGAATATTGTTTTGCCTTGTTGCATCCGGAACATCTCGTATTCTTGGATCAAGGAATTTTTCCGTGCTGTCTTAACGTCGTCGGTACCTTCGTGGGTCACTCTTAGCATTTCCCACATCTCTTGAGCACTTTTACAAATAGAGATCCTGTAAAACTCGTCAAGGGTTAAAGCAGATGAAATTATATTTCTAGCCCTAACGTCAAATTGTGCTCTTCTGTTTTCCTCTGTTGTCCATCTAGAAAAAGGTTTGGGAATGTCAACACCGTTCTCAGTAACTTTAGGAACATATGGACCATTTAAAATAGCGTCCCAAACGCCTCTATCAACAGACTCTAAAAAAATTTGCATTCTTACTTTCCAAAAAGGATAATTTTGACCCGCAAAAAGTGGGGGTCTTTTGATAGACGCACCTTCGGCAAAAGTTTGATTTTGTCCGGCCATTTTCAAAAAGTTTGAATGACTATCAAAGCAAGCTCTGGTACCACTTGTTAGAATCGCGCAGCGGAATGTTCGCGTGGTCAGACAAAAACCAAGAGGGGGAGTGAATTGGTTTCTTAACAAAAATTAGGTTTTCAAAATTTTCCCCAAATTTTACCGATTAAAATACTGTGTAAACGTAAATAGAGTAGAGATAGAATCTTACACAGGAGATTTATACTGGTTCGGATCAAAAGACCCTACGTCCAGTTGCTAATCACTCAAACAGAGGATTAACGCTGTCACTATAATCACAGTTGTTACAAATAGATTACAATGGAAAAGATAAAGTAAAGAAAACACCTCTCTTGAAACCCACAAGAGATGAAGAACAGCTTTCCCCAGAGACGGCACAACACACAATCCACTAAGAACTCCACTTAGTGATTCTTATCGCTTCTAGCCCACACCAAGTTCCAAAAGCCCCTTTTTCCTCCAACAAACAGTTCTCTGGCACTCACAACACTTAACTTTTGTTTGAAAAAGGTTGTTCTACTTTTCTGAGTGCCATAGAGAAGCTTAAGTAGAGAAATTAGGGTTTGGGAATTGGGAATTTTGAAGCACTTGGTGGATTTGATGAAGACATAGATATAGCTTAGGTTGTGGGTGTGTAGATAATTAGGTTTTTAGTTTAAGCACTTAATCTCTTGATAGTCCATTATATTTTGTGATAAGCACCTTAAAACATTGCATCTCATTGAAAATCATTTTCTGCATGAAAAACTCACATTCAAGTATTAAAAGAAAAAACTAAGTTTTTTTTAATCTGTTGAAAAAGATTTTCAATCTGTTAAAATCACTTAACAGAATAAGTGGTCATACATAATCGTATTTTCAATTGATTGATTCGCAGAATCAACAAGTTAAAATAACTCAATGAATTTTTTTAATATCAAAGTTTCGCATTTTCAATCTGTTGAAATGATTTTTAATCTATTGAAACGAGAAAGACTATTTTTTCGGTCTAAGAGTTTTTCAGAAAATCAATCTGTTTAAATGAATTTTAATCTGTTGAAACGGAAAGACTATTTTTTCAGTCTAAGAGTTTTTTCAGAAAATCAATCTGTTGAAATAATTTTTAATAATCTGTTAAAACAAAGAGACTTTTTTTTTAAACTAAGTGTTTCCAGGATTTCAATCTGTTGAAATGATTTTCAATCGATTAAAACAGAGAGCTATCATTTTTTCTAAAGCTGTTTCAATCCATTGAAAACTCGAAACAATCGATTGAATGAACTTTTAAATGAAATCAATCGATTGAATCGTGGTTTCAATCGATTGAAATGTAATCTGATCGATCATAGTTTCATTCTGATCGATCATAACTCGGTGTGATCGATCATACTTCAGTTCTAATCGATCAGAGTCTCTTCTAAACTGTTTTACTTCAAACTAATCGATCTTGTGACTCTCTGAAACAGTTTTTGACAGATGAAACGTTCTGATTCTATGTTTTACTCTATATATACAAAATTGATATATCTTTTGAAGAAATATACAACACACTACTTGAGAAAACTTGTGAAATCAATATGTGAAATTTTCATATACGTGACTTTCTCTGCATTCAAGAATCTTTTCATATCATAAGGTGCTGTGATCAGAATTGTGGTCAATCAAAGAGAGAAAGTGTTGTTAGAATTTGTTCTGGACAATTAGAACTTCAAGTCTAGGTTTTTTCTTTCCATACTCTTTTGTAAAAGTGTGATTGTGCAGGTTGGATTGTGATCTGCACTTGGTACAGTAACTGGATTTGGTTACTGGGTGCTTTTCAAGATTCTATCTTGGGGGTTTGTAAGATAGTTCTTGGGGTAGATTGGTGAGTATCTACTGGTTGTAATTTTCACTTGGTATTAGTGGAACTTGACTGGTTTGTCAAGAACTGGATGTAGCTCTGGATTAGAGTGAACCAGTATAAATTTGTGTGTTAAAATTCTTCTTTCATCTCTTTTATTTTCTGTCTATAAACTTGTTGTATTACCTTCGCAAAGATTGAATAAAGATAACTCATTCTTCCAAAAGAAAGTAAGTTTTGCGAAAAAGTTTTAAAGTTCAATTCACCCCCCCTCTTGAACTCAACCATTAATTCTTTCAATTGGTACCGGAGCTGGTTCTTGTAAGTTACTCAAGAAATCGGTCCAATGGCTGAGGGAAAGATGACTTTTTCGAAGGAGCCTCCATAAACAGGCCTCCACTTTTTTCTCGGTGTGAATTATTCTTTCCGGAAGGTTAGAACGAAAATCTTTATTAAATCTCTTGATAGAGGCATTTGGGAAACAATTGTTAATGGTCCTTACAAACCAACTCATACAGTAGATGGTAAAGTAGTTGAAAAAGATTGGGCTGAATTAACTGATGTAGAAAATAGGAGAGTCCAATATGATTATACTACAAAAAATATTATTACCTCTGCTTTAAATCTTGATGAGTTTTTCGGGGTGTCTCGAGTGTGCCTCGCCAAAGAGATGTGGGAAATTTTAGAGGTCACACATGAAGGAACATCTCGATGTGAAAAGGGCAAGAAAGCATGAGTTAATCGGGGACTATGAATTGTTTAAAATGCAGCAAGGAGAAACAATTGCAGATGTGCGAGAAAAGGTTCACGCACATAGTCAATCATCTAATTGGGTTAGGAAAGATTTTTGACAAAGAAGAATTGAACATCAAAATCTTAAAGTGTTTAGACAGAACGTGGCAACCAAAGGTGACTGCTATATCAGAATCAAGAGACTTGACTGAAATGTCTACCGCTTCACTTTTTGGTAAGTTAAGGGAACATGAGTTGGAAATCAATCGGTTCAAAGAACAAGAGAATGCGGAAAAGAAAAGTAGAAATATTATTCTCAAGACGATTGAAGAAAACATTGGATCTCGAAGAAGATGAATCAGAGAACTCGACTTTGTTGGTTAAGAAATTTGGGAAATTTCTTAGAAGAAAGAACAGAACCGGCCAAGTAAAAAGGTACAATGATAAAAAGACTGAATCTGTTCAAAATACTATTACTTGTTATTCTTGTGGTAAACAGGGTCACATAAAGAGTGATTGTCCGGAAAAGACCAAGAATCAGAACAAGAAAGAATCAAGATACAAAGGGAAAAAGGCCTATATAGCCTGGCAAGACAATGATTCATCTTCCAACTCTGAATCCGAAAGTGAAGAGGTGAATCTGTGTTTGATGGTCGGTCGTGAATCCTCTTCATCACATGTAAGTTCAACTCCTACAGAGAATGAAATGAATTACAAGCACATTACTAAATGCTTTCAATGAAATGCATAGTGAAGCCGTAAATTTATCTCATACAAATAATCGGTTGAAAGGTTTAAATATCTCGGTTAGAAAATAGAGTTAAAGTTCCGGAAAAAGAACTATTAGAAAGCAAAACAGATTTAGAACATCTAGATATTATCTATTCATCTCATGGATAATGTTGCTGTTAATAAGAATTGTGAAAAGTGTATTGTTTTACAAAATAAGGTTGATTACTTGACTAAAACCTTGACAAAATTTACTCAAGGTAAAGAGCATTTAGATGCACTTCTTGGGTCTCAAAACTGTGTGTTTGAACATTCTGGAATCGGTACAAACCTAAGAATGGGGTAAAAACTAAAAAATATTTGGACTTCTTTTCATACGGAAAAACAACAAGCATCCCCTTTCTCATCTTGTCATTACTGCATGAAGAAAGGACATACTATAAAATTTTGTCATGCTAGAAAATATTTTGTGCCGCAAGGTAGGAAGAAATGAGTTCCAAAAATTAATTCATTTCAAATAACCTAATTGGACCCAAGTAATCATAAAGGGTACCAGAAAAATTCTTAACTTGTTTTGCAGGAACAAAGTCCGGGAATCCCTTGAAGTTCGTAGCTACGAATCAGGTTCCGTTTGTCTAAACTGATTGTTTTAATTGATATAAACCAAGTATTAATTGATTAAAATAACTTACAGAAGATATTAGTAAATTTGTCCGTACAGTTTTAATCGATTGAAATGCGAATCAATCGATTAAAATGTTCTCATGATTTGAGTTTTAGCTGTTTTAATCGATTAGAATGAATTTATATCAACTAAAATCACTAAGGTATCAAATTTAATCGACTCATTTTCGTTTTAATCGATTTAAATTCTGGTATCATCTTCTAGATCTCTTCCAATACAGAAACAATCGATTCTTTCAAGTATTAATCGATCATTTTACTATTGCATTTTCAAAACGAATATTAAAGACCAAATTAGTAAAATAATTTGTTTAATCAATTTGTTCCTGAAAATCATTTTCAAAACATCCAAATGAAATTCGGCCATGCATATAGAGTTTACAATTTAAGATTGAAATCAGTTGAAGAGTCAGTACATGTTGTGTTTAATGAGTCTCCTCGAGTGGTGCAGAATAGAACAACAGGTACTGCAGATGAAGAAGATTTAACTGATAATTCTTATCGGTTGAAACATGCAAGTAACACAGATCGATTAGTACTCGTTGAAGAAGATGATCCATCAGTGGACCCCGCAAAAGCCGAGTCACCAACAATTATCGAAGAACAGGAAGAAGATGTTCGGACGAGCTTCCTAAAGAGTGGATTGTCCCAAGAGATCTCTCTCTAGACAATGTCATCGGGCAAATTAATAAGGGAGTATCTACTAGACATTCTCTTAACCAATTCTGTAATCATATTGCATTCATTTCACAAATAGAGCCTAAGACAGTTAAAGAAGCATTAAATGATGAATACTGGGTTAGTGCCATGCATGATGAGCTTAATCAATTTGAAAGAAATAACGTGTGGGAATTAGTTCCTAAAATCAAAGATATGAATGTAATTGGTACTAAGTGGGTATTCAAAAACAAGCTAGATGAACACGGCATTATTACTAGAAATAAAGCTAGGTTGGTAGCCAAAGGGTATAACCAACAAGAGGGTATCGATTTTGATGAAACCTTTGCACCTGTAGCTAGACTTGAAGCTGTTAGATTATTATTAGCTTATGCCTGTATAAGTGGTTTCAGATTACTACAGATGGATGTAAAGAGTGCCTTTCTTAATGGACTCATCAATGAAGAAGTATATGTTTCTCAACCTCCTGGGTTTGAAGATCACAACCATCCTGACCATGTCTACAAATTGAAAAAGGCCCTTTATGGTTTAAAGCAAGCACCTAGACAATGGTATGAGAGGTTAAGTAACTTCCTAATTGATCAAGGGTACAAGCGAGGTGAGGTTGATAAAACTCTATTCATTAAGAAATCTGGAACTGACATTATTCTGGTGCAGGTGTATGTGGATGATATCATTTTCGGTTCCACTAACAATGCCATGTGTAATAAGTTTGTAAAAGAAATGCAAAGTGAATTTGAAATGTCTATGATGGGAGAATTGAATTTCTTCCTTGGTCTCCAGTGTTAAACAATTAAGAAATGGCATTTTTCTTAGTCAATCTAAATACTGCAATGAATTGTTAAAGAAATTTGATATGCAAAATTGCAAGGAGTCCTCTACACCCATGTCTACTAACTGTTGTCTAGACTTAGATGAAAAAGGAAAACCTGTTGATCAAACTAAATATAGAGGTTTGATTGGTTCACTACTATATCTAACTGCTAGTAGACCTGACATTATGTTTAGTGTGTGCCTTTGTGCAAGATTTCGAGCAAATCCAAAGGAATCACATCTTACCGCTGCCAAAAGGATTCTAAGTATCTTAAGGGAACAGTTAATGTTGGACTATGGTATCCTGAAGGTGCATCCCTTAAACTT
This sequence comes from Sphenostylis stenocarpa, assembly GCA_963425845.1. Classification (NCBI taxonomy): domain Eukaryota; kingdom Viridiplantae; phylum Streptophyta; class Magnoliopsida; order Fabales; family Fabaceae; genus Sphenostylis; species Sphenostylis stenocarpa. The sequence continues at coordinate 25,569,589 of OY731402.1, read as the reverse complement.
GTTGGATTTTCTGATTTCGACTTTGCAGGATGTAGATTGGACAGAAAAAGTACCTCTGGTACTTGTCATTTACTCGGGAGCAGTCTTATATCGTGGCACAGCAAAAAGCAAGCGTGTGTTGCTCTGTCAACTGCAGAAGCTGAATACATTGCAGCTGGGAGCTGTTGTGCTCAAATCATCTACCTCAAGCAACAACTGACAGATTATGGAGTGACTCTAAACAAGGTACCTCTGGTTTGCGACAATACTAGTGCAATAAACTTAACTAAGAATCCTATTCAACACTCTAGAACTAAGCATATTGAAATTAGACATCACTTTATTAGAGAACACGTGTCTAGGGGTGACTGTGAGATATTATTCATTGAATCTGAAAAACAGTTAGCTGATTTATTCACTAAACCACTTCCTAGAGATAGACTTAATATGCTTAGGACTGAATTAGGAATTCTAGATATATCTAGTATTGCATAACTGATTCTTTACGATGATTGTATGCTTTTTAACAGTCGATAACAAGTTCAATCGATTAATAATTGCATGAATAACTTGATATTATTTGTTTCAATCGATTGAAATTGCGAAATAATCTGCTGATTTCCTGATTCTTACTCTCTGGTATTGATATGTTATCAGCTCAATTGATTAGATAAGCTTTTAATCGATTTATTTCATTAACCTTGTAGCTCTGCATACTTTCTTCTATAAATCAATCGATTAAATCTTCGATTCAATCGATTGAATTTACTTATGATACTCTGCATGATTGTTTCTTACAATAACAATCGATTTAATTCTCGATTCAATCGGTTTATTTTACTTCGAGTATCTGCGATTACAAAATCAATTGGTTTCACTGAATATCAATTGATTATTTTTTTGGGCTAGTTGTATGTACTTTGTCTCTAAACAATTTCTGCAGAGTAAATTGAAAGCATTTACAACAAGATAAACTTCAGCTACTCTCTTTAATATCTAAGATTTCCAATAAAAGCTGATTGACCCTGATTGGATATCTACTGTAAGGGTAATTAAAGTGTACAGTAGAAATTCTCTCTCCTCTTTTATCATCACTATGCGGAAGCAGTAATGCAATAAAGACAAAACTGTAAAGTTGAAGAGTTCGTGTGCTCTCATTTCTAAAGAAAACAAGTAGTATTTTTTTTCTTCTGAATCATCCTTTCTTCTCGGTTCTTTTCTCGTTCATTCCAAAAATTCAAGCATGCTCAAACGTACTAAATCCGGTAGGAAGAAGTCCAAGCAGAGGCGAGTCTTCTAATGCAAGGCAAGAACCAAATGTTGGAGGTCGAATTGAAACGTGGTTCAATGGGGACCAAGAGAAAATGGATTTGTTTATCCATGAATTGAGCAGAAGCAAGTCAACATTCCGAAGATGTTAAAGTTATCCTGGTTTGATGCCGAAGGATTCGGAGGCATTCGAAAGCTACTGCAACACCAAAAGCTTCGAAGTTTCGGAGTTAAATGGTAGGATTTATCCTGATTTGATTAAAGTTTTCTTCACAAATTTATCCTTTGAAGGTTCCACTTTGAAAACCCAAGTTAAAGGTGTAGACATTGACATTTCACCCAACATCCGGAAGGAGGTTGCTTGGAATAAAGGATGTTGGTGTAAAAGTCACCAAAGGATACACTTCAGATGTGGACGAATTTAATAAAGTTCAAGTACTTTCGATCATGCATGAAGAATACTCGTGATTCTCGTTAGCTCTTTCAATACGGGAAGCTAAAACCTGGAAGAAAGAATTCTCGCTTTCATTGTGTCGTGGCAGCTCGGACCTGTGGGGAGCAATCATGCGGTGCTAAACGAAGGAGATTTAGTATCGATGTACCGCATTCACCACAGGATACGGGTGAACTGGGTCTTCGTCATCAAGGACCACATGATCAAAGCCAAGAGACTTAGTGATTTCAGGTATCCTTATGCTATTCTGATTTCTAAGTTTTTAACACATTTTGGTGTCAATGTAGAAGGAGAACTTGTTGAAACCGTCCCACCAACGAATGAAATAAATAATTCTGTGCTTCACAAAATGGGATTCATTAAAATTGATGGTGAATGGATCTCGAAAGAAGATGCTCGGGAGAAGTGAAGAAAGTGAAGAAGAAGAGCAAGAGGAAGGAATCAACACCGATATTCCTGGAACTTCGCAACACGTCCGTCCGATCCAATGGAAGAAGTGACCCCACTGGAAATGATTCCATACAATCCACCGCTCGACCGTGGCACGCCTCTGTCTCGGCTCGAAAGAACAATGTTACATCAAATGAGCGAATTGTATTCGGACCAAAGGAGGCATATGCGGATGATCGCTGCCTCGAGGGCTCGACAAGCATTATTTGGATGAAAATTTCATTGCAAGGTTCCAAGCATATTGATAATCAACTAGAAGACATTTACAACGGGATTGTGGAACTACAATTCAATCAAGGCCCCGTGGACGAATGAAGACTTTTTATGTTTCGTTATTTTATTTCTTTTCTTAGTTTTTAATGTTCTGTTTTATATTCGGGGTACCCACGTGGCCCCATTGGACTCGTAACTAAAACAATCTATTTGATGCGATCAAATAGGGGAAAAGTATTTTGCTTAAAACTGTCACTACACACACACCACAAAATATATGTCTCTGGTCTGTTATTTTTTATGCAGGTGCAGTGGTTATTTGTCTCCATCAAATAGGGGAGATTGAAGCACTTGGTGGATTTGATGAAGACATAGATATAGCTTAGGTTGTGGGTGTGTAGATGATTAGGTTTTTAGTTTAAGCACTTAATCTCTTGATAGTCCATTATATTTTGTGATAAGCACCTTAAAACATTGCATCTCATTGAAAATCATTTTCTGCATGAAAAACTCACATTCAAGTATTAAAAGAACAAACTATGTTTTTTTTAATCTGTTGAAAAAGATTTTCAATCTGTTAAAATCACTTAACAGAATAAGTGGTCATACATAATCGTATTTTCAATTGATTGATTCGCAGAATCAACAAGTTAAAATAACTCAATGAATTTTTTTAATATCAAAGTTTCGCATTTTCAATCTGTTGAAATGATTTTTAATCTGTTGAAACAGAAAGACTATTTTTTCAGTCTAAGAGTTTTTCAGAAAATCAATCTGTTGAAATGAATTTTAATCTGTTGAAACAGAAAGACTATTTTTTCAGTCTAAGAGTTTTTTCAGAAAATCAATCTGTTGAAATAATTTTTAATAATCTGTTAAAACAAAGAGACTATTTTTTTTAACTAAGTGTTTGCAGGATTTCAATGTGTTGAAATGATTTTCAATCGATTAAAACAGAGAGCTATCATTTTTTCTAAAGCTGTTTCAATCCATTGAAAACTCAAAACAATCGATTGAATGAACTTTTAAATGAAATCAATCGATTGAATCGTGGTTTCAATCGATTGAAATGTAATCTGATCGATCATAGTTTCATTCTGATCGATCATAACTTCGATCTGATCGATCATACTTTAGTTCTAATCGATCGAGTCTCTTCTAAACTGTTTTACTTCAAACTAATCGATCTTGTGACTCTCGAAACAGCTTTTTGACAGATGAAACGTTCTGATTCTATGTTTTACTCTATATATACAGAATTGATATATCTTTTGAAGAAATATAGAACACACTACTTGAGAAAACTTGTGAAATCAATCTGTGAAATTTTCATATACGTGACTTTCTCTCGCATTCAAGAATCTTTTCATATCATAAGGTGCTTGTGATCGAATTGTGGTCAATCAAAGAGAGAAAGTGCTTGTTAGAATTTGTTCTGGACAATTAGAACTTCAAGTCCAGGTTTTTTCTTTCCATACTCTTTTGTAAAAGTGTGATTGTGCGGGTTGGATTGTGATCTGCACTTGGTACAATGAACTTGATTTGGTTACTCGGGTGGTTTTCAAGATTCTATCTTGGGGGTTTGCAAGATAGTTCTTGGGGTAGATTGGTGAGTATCTACTGGTTGTAATTTTCACTTGGTATTAGTGGAACTTGACTGGTTTGTCAAGAACTGGATGTAGCTCTGGATTAGAGTGAACCAGTATAAATTTGTGTGTTAAAATTCTTCTTTCATCTCTTTTATTTTCTGTCTATAAACTTGCTGTATTACCTTCGCAAAGATTGAATAAAGATAACTCATTATTCCAAAAGAAAGTAAGTTTTGCGAAAAAGTTTTAAAGTTCAATTCACCCCCCCTCTTGAACTCAACCATTAATTCTTTCAAATTTCGGAACTAGGAGTCTTGGGATTAGGGTTTTCGAAAATATGGTTGATTTGAAGTTGAAAATCAAAATCTGACTAAAATAATCGATTAAATGAAGTGTTAATCGATTATTACAGAGCCAAAATCAACAGAACCCCAAAACTCATTGTTTTAATCGATTAAAAGCCCTGTTAATCGATTAACAGGCCTGTTAATCGATTATTACAGTGAACAGATACAGAAAATGGTTTTTCTCACTGTAATAATCGATTATTTGACGATTTAATCGATTAAAACTGAGGCAAAAAGATAATTTTGAGTTTTTGAAGTTCTAAAGTGCAGACTATGTATCGACTATCTTAAACTCTAATATTACAGACTCAAACTAAACAAAACAGAGTTATTACACTATAAAACAAGTCTTCAACTCTCTAAGTCTTGTGTTCTTGAATCATCATCAAAATCAACAAGATTCATGTCCATGTAAGTTCAACATCAAGTCCTTAAATGTTCAACACCAACATCCCCAAGTGGAATATCATCCTATTCAGAGGCAAAATAGTGCAAACACTAAGGTCTTCACTTCAAATGAAGCATCCTCCTACTCAAGAGGCATCATGAGAATGAACAAATCCCCAGTGGATTCCTGCCTACCTAAGAGGCATTCATCAAGAATCCCCAGTAATCAAACAAGCTGGATGACAATTGAAAAAATCCAATCCCTAGCAGTCAAGAAGTTGAATGGCTAAAGAAAAAGCCAAAAGCAAAGAACACCTAGCAGTCAAGAAGCTGGATGGCTAAAGAAAAAGCCAAAAGAAAAGAATCCCCGGCATACGGAATGACTACAACAAAAAGTCAAGCAAAAAAATCTTCACACAAAAATTACTCCTCATGGAGTCAGCGCATGAACAAGATCAGTAAGCCGCTATTACATCAGTTCAAACCAAGTCTTTCAGAAGAGGACTTCAAATCGGATGGGGGTTTATACTCATCGAGTCTTACAGAAGGGGACTCTGACCAAGTGTTTCAAAAGAGGACTTCAAACCGGATGGGGGTTTATACTCATCGAGTCTTACAGAAGGGGACTCTAACCAAGTCTTTCAGAAGAGGACTTCAAACTGGATGGGGGTTTATACTCATCGAGTCTTACAGAAGGGGACTTCGACCAAGTCTTTCACTGTTTGAAAGCATAATAGGTGAGGTGGATGGTTGTGACATCCCTCTACTTCTTCTCCACTCCTCGTAGTCACTAGAGGCAACCACTCGAGCTTTTCCTAGCTCTCTATCTCCCATGAAGACTAGTTTCTCCCATGCTCTTCTTGCAGCAAGTGAGTTAGCGACAATGCATGGGTCTCCGAAGAAACACAGTCCTCCGAGCTCTTCCTGGGGTATTGCGGTTTGGGTCCTCATGAGTTGTCTCATAGCCACCCTTGGAGAATAGGCTATGCAACCTCTGAGTCCTATTAACGGTATGCTCGGATAATCCCCACATCTGATGAGGACTGGTTCTGGTCGGAACCAAGGGCTTACCCAAGATAATTGGTTAACGTCCCATTGTTCTATCTCGACCTTCCATTCCATGCTCGTGCGTCGATGGAGAGGGATTTTGAAGAAGCTTCTCAAAGGGTCGGGGAATATCCCCATGTGACTAGAGGCGTAGAAATGTGTGACACCCCACACAAAAAGCAGTGAAGAGCAACATCTAAGTGTTTTTTCTTGCTTCAGGTGATAGAATTCCACCGAGAGCAAGGTGTCGGCAAGAAGTGCAGGCAAGGGATTCTTCGAGTTCACGTCCCAAGTGAAGAAGGTGTCCATGACGACTTGGTCTACTGTGTCGATATGGAAGGGAAACATAATCGTTCCAAATAAGATTAAAGCCAGGGTTTTGTTGAAAGCTACCTATTCTACCCTTTCAGCCAAAGAGGACAAGTGGTCTTCTAACATTGTGACTTTCCAACCCTGGACATTCCCTTTTGCTATCAGGGTAGTCTGCCGAAATGACAATCAGATGATGGCAGCGACTTGTGCTGCAGAAGTATATGGTCCATGACGGATATGGACCCCGGCTGACTTGGGCCATTTTAGCATAATCTCATCCTCCTCCAAAGTAGACAACATACCGAACTGCGGGAATTCGAAGCAGTGCAGACTAGAGTTCCAAAAATGAACTAGAACCTTGATAAAAGTAGGATCGACACACATCTTTAGCAGGTTGAGAATCCGTCCAAAGGATTTTTCAAAATCGGAGCAGACCTCTGGTGGCATCAATGCGCAAAGCTGTTCTAATTTCTCAGCGTGGTATTGGGGAATGTCCACTTTCTTCAATTGTCTACTAGTCCCCTCCATTTTCTAAAAAACCAAAATGCATGCTTATGAACATGATGTTTATTGTAGGTATGCATGGAGTGTTTATTATTTCCTATTTATCATGTTTTATTTCTACATGATGTATGATAGCTTTTGTGTATATTTTTTCAAATATGAACTACCTATATGGATGTTTTATGAATTTGATGTTTATGAACAAGATCCCTTTCTTATTTGATTGGGTTTTTATTTGAATTAATTTTTTATGGTTTTATTCTATATCCTTTTATCTCTTCTGTCGAATTGCGTGGCTACTTAGTGTCGCCGCCGTCAGAAGAGGCGGTCGGAGTGACGCGATGGTTTTTGATATGACTCGCTTTTTCTTTGAAAGAAACGGTTCAACGCCTTTAGGCCATCCGATAATCAGGCTAGACCTGAAGGCGAGGTTTTCGAATAGGTTCGAGGAGTCGCCATCAGTGTTTTAACCTTAAACACTGAAAAAGGTAAAAAAGAAAAAAAGGCAGTGGTTTTAGAAAAAACCAACTTTGGCCATTACAACCAGAGCCAGGTAAGGGAGTAGTTATGTGTGGGGAAGGTGTTAGCACCCCCACAACGCCCCTTTCGGGTTCCCTATGATGGACTAACTTAGAAAATAAACACTTAAAGAAATTATACTTTTACCCTATTATTTAATCTACTTGCAGAGTTTAAATATCTACATGGCTCTATTATCTAATGCACACAAAGAAAGCAATAAAGAAAGCAGTAAAAGAGACAGAGAATAGAGAAGGAACCTCCGAATCGAGCTCTATATTAATTCTTCTAAAACGTGAGGACGCTTTTTGGTAGTCACCGCACTCTACAAGCACGCTCCTCCCGCAAAATAAAGACAAGTCACTCTACCGAGGGCCGGATGCCTCAAAAAGAGACTTCCTTAACCGATTTCAACCTTAACGGAAATCAGAAAGCTCCCTCGAACCCCGGAATAATGCTCAGGGTCACTCTCAAGTGCCAAAAAGCTTCCAAGAGAGTGGAGGAGTGGAAAAGGTGTGAAAAAACGGAGAAATGAGGCCCCTATTTATAGGGATTCGCGCCTGGAAAAGGTGGACGGCCGTCTGGACAAAGCCAACGGCCGTCCATGGCAAAAAGTGGCCATGGACGGCCGTCCATGCAGTGTGGATGGTCGTCCATGGAAACTTTTGGCCATGGACGGTCGTCCATGCTAAGTGGACGGCCGTCTGCCTGTTCTGGACGGCCATCCGCCTGTTCTGGACGACCATCTGCTGTCTCCAGCGGATTTCCCAATTTTTAATGCCTCTAAAAACCCTTCCTATCCTAAATGGAACCTAGAACAAGCTACTAGGGACTTGATAAAGTCTTAACCATCTTCGGAATGGGCGATCTTTGGCTTTATTAGGTGTCCGGGCAAGATTTGGGGTCTACAGCTGCCCCCCCCTTTACCCGACCGATTGACCATGGGTTAAGATACCATGAGGTCTACTGGCAGGTGAAGGAGTTAACCCTCTTACCCGGCTGTCTTCTGGATGCTCCTCTTGCTATGGAGGCTGACCCTTCGGACGATATGCTGTGAGGCTTCAAGATGCTCCTTCGTTGCAGTAGCTGACCCTTCGGCTGACACGTAGAGAAATTCGGGATGCTCCTTCGATGCGGTAGCTGACCCCTCGGTTGATGAGTATGAACCCCCATCAGGTTAGATGCTTCAGGATGCTCCTTCAACGCGGTAGCTGACCCTTTGGCTGTGGTGGTGGCTTACTGCTTCTGGTCATGCGCCGACTTTGCCTGTGTGCAGGTCTTCATCTTCAGGTCTTTCGTTTCCTGAAGTGGTGGTGACGGCTTACTGTTTCTGATCATGCGCCGATTTTGCCTGTGTGCAGGTCTTCGTCTTCAGGTCTTTCGCTTTCCTGAAGAGGTGGTGGCGGCTTACTGTTTCTGATCATGCGCCGTTTTTGCCTGTGTGCAGGTCTTCGTCTTCAGGTCTTTCTATTTCCTGAAGTGGTGGTGGCAACTTACTATTTCTGATCATGTGCCGTTTTTTCCTGTGTGCAGGTCTTCGTCTTCAGGTCTTTCCGTTTCCTGAAGTGGTGGTGGCGGCTTACTGCTTCTGATCATGCGCCGATTCCATGGGGAGTGATTGTTCTTGACTTTTGTGTAGTCATCCGGTATGCTGGGGATTCTTCGCTTTTGGATTTTTCTTTAGTCGTCCATCTTCTTGACTGCTGGGGATTCTTGATGACTGCCTCTCAGGTAGGCAGGAATCCAATGGGAGTTTGGCCTTTTATTGGTGATGCCTATGGGTAGGCAGATACTTCATCGGAAGTGCAGACCTTTGGTTTGCGTTGTTTTGCCTTTGAGTAGGCGGATCCGCTTGGGGGTAGAATCTCACTTGGAGACTTGTTTTGGGTTGCTTCTTGTTTTCAAAGACAAACATGAATTCTTTTTGTTGTGTTTGTTATTTTTCTAAGGCGATTATTTTTATTTTTACTTTTTGTTTTGACAAAGTCGTTTTGTACAACTAGTTGTGTGAATGCTTTTTAAATGCAATTTATTTTTATTTAATGCATCTAGAAAGTGATTGGCATTTCCTGCTATACCTTCATGATTAAGCTGATGGGCTCTTCTTTCATTCATCTTCTTTTTATTAAGCCATATCTTTTGCCTAGATTGCCTTTTTGGAGTTTTCGATAGGTCTTAATTTTGCCTAGGATATCTTAGCAGGTTTTGACTCTTTTTCTTTTCTTATGCTTTCTTGTATTGCATGATTATGATTTATTCAACATAGAGGCATTTTCATAATTTGGTCAAGAGAAAAGAAATGAAAGACAACTTTATTGATATGAACAAATAGTTTATTTCTTACAGATGGATTTTACAAAGGGATTTAGAAGCATGGCTGGCCAAGGTTGGCTACACTGTATAAGCTATAACGATCATGCCTCTGATATCTGCCCCCCTGGTTCTCCTAGTTACCTTAGTCGAGATGCTCGAGCCCGGAGTGAAGACAATGCAGAGGTTGCCTGCTTCTGGAAGGACGTTACCTTAGTCGCCTTTCGGTTTTCGGCTAAGGTAACCATTTCTCTTTTTATTTTCGTCTTTTTTTTTTGTTTGAAGCCTCTAAGTTTTGCCTAGGACGTGTCCTAGCGAGGTGTGCGGATCCTAACTTTTGCCCAGGATGCCGTTTTACGGATTTTCATCCTGGCAGATCATGAGCAATGGCTTCAAGCGTGATACTTCTTCACCGCATCTGAATTGACTGGTGTCGCAGTTCTTCTCCATCCATGTTGGTGAGGATAAGAGCTCCTCCTGAGAATGCTCGCTTGACCACCAAGGGTCCCTCATAATTTTCCGCCCATTTTCCGATTCTGTCCTTCTGGACGAGAAGCAGTTTCTTTACTACTAGATCTCCCTCGTGATAAATGTGGGGTTTGACCTTTTTGTCGTAAGCTCTTTTGATTTTCTTTTGGTAGGCTTGTCCGTGACATATGGCGTTCAAACGTTTCTCTTCAATGAGGTTCAATTGATCGTACCGATTTTGGACCCATTCTGCTTCTGTCAACTTTGCTTCCATGATAACTCGCAGGGAGGGTATTTCAACTTCCACTGGTAATACAGCTTCCATGCCATACACGAGGGAAAACGGAGTGGCTCCTGTGGAGGTTCGTACGGAAGTTCGGTATCCGTGTAGGGCAAAGGGTAACATTTCGTGCCAATCTCTATATGTTATTACCATCTTTTGGATGATTTTCTTGATGTTCTTGTTGGCCGCTTCTACTGCACCGTTCATCTTGGGTCGGTATGGAGAGGAATTGTGATGTTGAATTTTAAAGTCCTTGCATAATTCCTCCATCATCTTATTGTTCAGATTAGTCCCATTGTCAGTAATGAGACGATGGGGGATGCCATACCGACACAGGATATTTTTCTTGACGAAGGTGGTCACTACTTTCTTGGTCACATGTGTGTAGGACGCTGCTTCTACCCATTTGGTAAAGTAGTCGATGGCCACCAGGATGAAGTGATGGCCATTGGATGCTTTGGGTTCGATGGGTCCAATAGCATTCATGCCCCACATGGAAAAAGGCCATGGTGTAGCCAGGACGTTGAGGGGTGCCGGTGGGACATGAACATTGTCAGCGTAGACCTGGCATTTGTGACATTTCTTGGAATATTTGAAGCACTTGTTGGATTTGATGAAGACATATAGAGTTTATAGAGTTTAGTTTGTGGGTGTGTAGGTGAATAGGTTATAGGTTTAGAATTTAATCTCTTGATTGTTCAATAGATCTTGTGATAAGCGCCTTTAAATGATGCATCTCATTGAACTTATTTTACTGCATGAAAAACCAACCTTTAAGCATTAAAAGAACAAACTGAGTTTTTCAATTTGTTAAAAAGAAGTTCAATCTGTTAAAATCACTTAAAATAGGAAATGTTCATATGTTGTCAAAATTTTAATTGATTGAATCGCAGAATCAACAGGTTAAAATGTTCTTAATGATTTTTCCATGTTAAAGGTTTCGCAATTTTAATCTGTTGAAATCAAAGTTCAATCTGTTGAAACAGAGAGATGTTATTTTTCACTTTGAAGTATCTCAAAAATTCAATCTGTTGAAATGAGTTTTAATCTGTTGAAACAGAGAGATCATTTTTTCATTCTAAGGTATCACAGGATTTCAATCTATTGAAATATATTTTAATATGTTGAAACAGAGAGCTACCATTTTTCTTCTAACTGTTTCAATCCATTGAAAACTCGAATTAACCGATTGAATGAGTTTTAAATGAAATCAATCGATTGTAATATCATTTTAAATCGATTGAATCTATCAGTTTGTCTCTTTTACTCTATAAATACAGTTTTGATTTCTCTTTTGGAATATATAATTTGGAAAACATTTGAAAGCAATCTTAGAGCTCTCATATTTGTGCCTTTCTCTGTGCATTCAAAAACCGTTTCATATCATAAGGAGTTTAGATCAAGATTGTTAAAAAGTTCATCAAGAGAGAAAGTTCTGAGTTAGGGAAATTGCTTCTGGACTTCTATATTGTTAAAGCTACAGTCCAGGTTTATTCTTTTCATACACTTGTACAAAGGTTAATTGTGTAGATTGGGTTTGAATCTGCACTGGTTACAGTAACTGGGTTTGGTTACTGGGTGGTTAATTCAAGAGTCTATCTTGTGGTGTTGTAAGATAGTTCTTGGGGTAGATTGGTGTATATCTATTGGTTTCTATTTTCACTTGGAATTAGTGGAACTTGGCAGATTTGTCAAGAACTGGATGTAGCTCTGGGAAAGAGTGAACCAGTATAAACTCTTGTGTTGAATTTCTACTTTCATCTCTTTTCAATTCTTGCTTATATTCTTGCTTTGTTTAAAACCAAATCTGCCTAATAAAAGATTGGATAAAGATTAACCATTCTTCCAAAAGAAAGAGTGTTTTTCGAAAAAGATTTCAAAAGTTCAATTCACCCCCCCCCCTCTTGAACTCAACCATTAACTCTTACAATTGGTACCAGAGCTGGTTCTTGTAAGTTACTCAAGAATTCGGTCCAAGAAAGGTTTAAATGGCTGAGGGAAAGATGACTTTTTCGGAAGGAGCCTCCATCAATAGGCCTCCTCTATTTGCTGGTGTGAATTATTCTTTCTGGAAGGTTAGAATGAAAATCTTTATTGAATCTCTTGATAGGGGTATTTGGGATACAATTGTTAATGGGCCTTTCAAACCAACTCATACAGTAGATGGTAAAATTGTTGAAAAAGACTGGGTTGAATTAACTGATGCAGAAAATAGGAAAGTTCAATATGATTATACTGTTAAGAACATTATTACCTCTTCCTTAAATCTTGATGAGTTTTTCAGTGTTTCTCAATGTGCCTCTGCCAAAGAAATGTGGGAGATTCTAGAGGTCACTCATGAGGGTACCTCTGATGTGAAAAGGGCAAGAAAGCATGAATTAATTAGAGACTATGAATTGTTCAAAATGCAGCAAGGTGAAACCATTGCAGATGTGCAGAAAAGATTCACGCATATAGTCAATCATCTAATTGGATTAGGCAAGACATTTGACAAGGAAGAGTTAAACATCAAGATTCTAAAATGTTTGGACAGAACTTGGCAACCAAAGGTGACAGCTATATCAGAATCAAGAGACTTAACTGAGATGACTACTACATCATTGTTTGGTAAGCTAAGGGAACACGAGTTGGAGATCAGTAGGTTTAAAGAATAAGAAAATGCAGAAAAGAAAAGTAGAAACATTGTTCTCAAGACAATTGAAGAAAGTAGTAATTCTGAAGAAGATGAATCTGAGAATCTGACTCTGTTGGTTAAGAAGTTTGGGAAATTTCTTAGAAAAAAGAACATAACTGGCCAGGTTAAAAGGTACACTGATAAAAAAATTGAATCTACTCAAAATACTTTTACTTGTTATTCTTGTGGTAAGCAGGGACACATAAGGAGTGAATGTCCAAAAAAATCCAAGAATCAAAACAAGAAAGAGTTAAAGTACAAAGGGAAAAAGGCCTACATAGCTTGGAAAGACAATGATTCATCCTCTAGTTCTGTATATGAAGGTGAAGAAGTGAATCTATGCTTAATGGTCTGGTCGTGAATCCTCTTCATCTCATGTAAGTTCAACCCCCACGTAAAATGAAATGAATTACAACACATTACTAACTCGCTTTCAATGAAATGCATAATGAAGCTAGGAATTTATCTCATACAAATAATCGGTTAAAAGGACTAAATAACTGGTTAGAGAATAGGGTTAAAGTTCTAGAAGAAGAGTTACTAGAAAGCAAGACAGATATGGAACATCTTGAAATAATCTACAATAATTCATCTGCTTGTAATGTTGCTGCTAACAACAATTGTGAAAAGTGTATCTCTCTGCAGAATAAGGTTGAGTATTTGATTAAAACTCTGTCTAAGTTTACTCAAGGTAAAGAAAATTTAGATACACTTCTTGGGTCCCAAAATTGTGTTTTTGATCATACTGGAATTGGGTACAAACCTAAGGTTGGGGTTAAAACTAAAAGATATTTGAATTTCTTTTCTTTTAGAAAATCAACAACATCTCCTTTCTCATCTTGTCATTATTGTATGAAAAAAGAACATACTGTAAAATTCTGTCATATTAGAAAACACTTTGTGCCACAGGGTAAAATGAGATGGGTTCAAAAATATGTTAAACAGAAAATTTGACCACTAAGGACCCAAAGTAATTAAGGGTACCAAATACTTGATGTTTGATTTTTCAGGAACAACAGCAAGAATCACTTTGGTACTTGGACAGCGGATGCTCAAGGCATATGACAGGTGATATTTCCAAATTCCAGAAACTGAGATTGAAGAATGGAGGACACGTGACATATGGAGACAACAACAAGGGAAGAATCTTAGGTTCTGGAGATATAGGAGATGGTGAAACCGTGACCATTCACAATGTTCTTCTTGTTGAAGGTCTCAAGCACAACTTAATCAGTATAAGTCAATTATGTGATCTGGGTCACAAGGTTATCTTCAAACCAGAAATCTGCCTAATCTGTGAGCCAAAATCTGACACGGTAATGTTGGTAGGTAAGAGGTTAAATAACATTTACATGCTAGATATCAATCATTCTATCTCATCTCAAAGTTGTCTTCTTACTAAAGAAGAAGAATCTTGGTTATGGCATAGAAGGCTTGCACATATTCATCTTAATCATCTTGACAAACTGATTTCTAAAGATTTAGTCTCTGGGCTACCTAAGCTTCAAATTCTGAAAGAAAAAATCTGTGAAGCTTGTTTAAAAGGTAAACAAACTAGAAAATCCTTTTCAAACAAAAAAATTGTTTCTACTTCTAGACCTTTGGAACTGCTTCACATGGATTTGGTTGGTCCTTCAAGAAATAAAATCCTAGGTGGTAATCTCTATATCATGATAATTGTTGATGATTTTTCCAGATTTACTTGGACTATATTTCTAAAAGCCAAATCTGATTCTTTCAAATCTTTTAAAAAGCTTGCCAAGGTTCTACATAATGAGAAAGGTTATGTCATTACTTCTATTCAAAGTGACAATGGTGGAGAATTTGTAAATGAAAAGTTTGAATTATTCTGTGAAAAGTATGGCATAAAGCACAACTTTTCTGCTCCAAGAACTCCTCAACAGAATGGTGTTGTGGAAAGAAAGAACAGATCCCTTGTGGAACTGGCTAGAACAATGCTTTGTGAAAATGCCTTACCTAAATACTTTTGGGCAGATGCTGTAAACACAGCTTGTCATGTTTTGAATAGAGTTTTGATTAGACCCATTCTTAAGAAAACCCCATATGAACTTTACAAAGGAAGAAAACCCAACATAAACTATTTCAGGGTTTTTGGATGTACATGTTTTGTGTTAAACAATGGGAAGGAAAATATTGGCAAGTTTGATGAAAAATCTGATAAAGGGATCTTTCTTGGCTATTCTTCTAATAGTCATGTATATAGAGTCTATAATTTAAGACTAAAATCTGTTGAAGAATCAGTACATGTTTTTAATGAGTCTCCTCGAATGTTGTAGAATAAAACAACAGGTACTGCAGATGATGACGATTTAATTGATAATTCTTATCAGTTAAAACATCCCAGTGGTTTAGATCAGCATATTGTCGAAGAAGGTGATCAGTCAATTGATCCTACAAAAGCTGATCCACCAGAAAGAATTGCTGAAGAACAGGAAGAAGATATCTTGGATGAGCTTCCTAAAGAATGGATTGTCCCAAGAGATCTTTCTCTAGACAATGTCATTGGACAAATCAATAAGGGAGTATCCACTAGGGATTCTCTTAATCAATTCTGCAATCATATGGCATTCATTTCACAAATTGAACTTAAAACTGTTAAGGATGCATTAAATGATGAATATCGGGTTAGTGCCAGCATGATGAGCTTAATCAGTTTGAAAGAAATAATGTGTGGGAATTAGTTCCTAAATCCAAAGATATCAATGTAATTGGTACTAAGTGGGTATTCAAAAACAAATTAGATGAACACGGCATTATTACTAGAATAAAGCTAGGTTGGTAGCCAAAGGATATAATCAACAGGAAGGAATTGATTTTGATGAAACCTTTGCACCAGTAGCTAGACTTGAAGCTGTTAGACTGTTATTAGCTTATGCTTGTATTAGTGGTTTCAAATTACTTCAGATGGATGTCAAGAGTGCCTTTCTAAATGGACTCATTAATGAAGAAGTCTATGTTACTCAGCCTCCTGGTTTTGAAAATCACAAGCATCCTGACCATGTCTACAAGTTGAAAAAGGCTCTTTATGGATTAAAACAAGCTCCTAGACAATGGTATGAGAGGCTAAGTAATTTCTTAATTGATCAAGGCTACAAACGAGGTGAAGTTGACAAAACCTTATTCATTAATAAATCTGGATCTGACATTATTCTGGTGCAGGTTTATGTTGATGATATCATCTTTGGTTCTACTAACAAAGCCCTGTGTAATAAGTTTGTTAAGGAAATGCAAAGTGAATTTGAAATGTCTATGATGGGAGAATTGAATTTCTTCCTTGGTCTCCAGGTTAAGTAATTAAGGGATGGTATTTTCCTAAATCAATCTAAATACTGTCATGAATTGTTGAAGAAATTCGATATGCATAATTGCAAAGAATCCTCCACGCCCATATCTACTAACTGCTGTCTATATTTAGATGAAAAAGGGAAATCAGTTGATCAAACTAAATATAGAGGTTTGATTGGATCTCTTCTATATCTGACTGCTAGTAGGCCTGACATTATGTTCAGTGTTTGTCTCTGTGCTAGGTTTCAGGCAAATCCAAAGGAATCTCACCTCACCGCTGCTAAAAGGGTTCTCAAGTACCTTAAAGGAACCATTAATGTTGGACTATGGTATCCTGAAGGTGCCTCTCTAAAACTTGTTGGATTTTCTTATTCTCACTTTGCAGGATGTAGATTGGATAGGAAAAGTACCTCTGGTACATGTCATTTACTGGGAAGCAGTCTCATATCATGGCACAGCAAAAAACAAGCTTGTGTAGCTCTTTCAACTGCTGAAGCTGAATACATAGCAGTCGGGAGTTGTTGTGCTCAAAGTATCTACCTTAAACAACAATTGAAAGATTATGGAGTATTTCTCAACACGGTACCTCTGTTTTGTGATAATACTAGTGCAATTAATCTAACTAAGAATCCTATTCAACACTCTAGAACTAAGCATATTGTCGCCGCCGTCTCAAAAGAGAAGGTCGGTCGGAGCGACGCGATGGTTTCGACCCTTTTGATTTTCACGTTTTTTATGGGTGGTTACAACGCCTTTAGGTTGTCCGATAACCGGGCTAACCCAAGGACTTATTTATTTTGGGTTCTATGGAGTCGCCACCGATGTTTTTACCGGAAACATCGGAAAAGGTTTTTAAAAGGCGTTGGTTTTCAAAAACCAACTTTGGTCATTAGAACCAGAGTTGGGTAAGGGAGTTAGTTACGTGTAAAGGGAGTATTAGTCCCTTTACGACGCCCCTTTCGGGTTCCCTATGATAGGCCAGCTTTTATTGTTAATAAATAAACCGAAAAATATACTTTTGCCCTTTTTATTATGCGGAATTTAAAGTGATGACTACATGGCCCTAATCTATTGCATAATTAAAATTAAAGCGTTAAAAGTAGAGAGGAAGAAATGAAACCTCCGAAGCAAGCTTTTTATATTTCTCTTGAAAAAGAGGGTGCTTTTTGGCAGCCCTTCACTCTACAAGACGTCGGAAACTCTTCTAGACGCCGAAAAATGCTCTCAAAGACACTCAGAAACTCCGGAAATGCGTCGGAGGGATTCTAGAGAGAAGTTTTTAAAGAGAAGGCAGAGCTAGAAGCTTGTGTTGTCTGGAAATGAGGGGGGGAGGACCCCTATTTATAGGTTTTCACGCTGTCAGGTGGTGAGACCGTCGTCTCATCCTTCGCAGGTGGCGAGACGGCGGTCTGGGAATTCCAGAGGGCGGTCTCGTCCCAACAAAGCAATGAAACTTATTCTTTTGTACAGAAACTCCCTCCTATCCTAGTATGGGGCCTAATAGTCTCTCCTAATGGCTTGTTAGGCTTTGTCCATCTTCAAATAGGAGGTCTTCTGGTCTTTATTTGGAGGCCGGGCAAGATTTGGGGTCTACACATATTGAAATTAGACATCACTTTATTAGAGAACATGTATTTAGGGGTGATTGTGAAATTTTATTCATTGAAACTAAGAAACAATTAGCTGACTTGTTCACCAAACCACTCCCTAGAGATAGACTTAATATGCTTAGAACTGAATTAGGAATTCTGGATATATCTAGTATTGAATAATTGATTCTTTATTATGATACTGTGCTTTTTAACAGGTTGATAACATGTTCAATCAATTAAATTGACTGAAAATTTTGAAATTATGTGTTTTAATCGATTGAAATTGCGAAATAATCTGTTGATTTTCTGATTCTCAATCTCTGTTCATGATGTATTACCAGTTTAATCGATTCAATAAGCTTTTATCGATTTATTTCAATAACTCTGTAGCTCTACAGGTTTTTTCTTTTACAAATCAATCGATTAAATCTTCGATTCAATCGATTTATTTTACTTGTGGTGATCTGCATCTATATCAGTAAATGAAAATCAATTGATTTTATGGAAAATCAATTGATTTTATGGAAAATCAATTGATTTTATGGAAAATCAATTGGTTAATTTTTTTTCTAGGGTTAATAGTGTATGCGTTGCCTCTAATCACTTACTACAGATTGAGTTGAGTGCCTGTGCAACTGGATCCAACTTCAGCTACTCTCTTTAATGTAATAATTATCCAATAAAAGCTGAATGATTGTGATTGGAAATCAGATGTGAAGGTAATTGAATATCACAGTAACAACTCTCTTTCTCTCTCTCTCTACCTTTACCATCTCTGACGAATGGAGCAGAACAACAGTAATTTACAAAAAGACAAAATTGACTATTCAAAGTAGATGAAGGGTCTCATTCCTTTTTAACATGCAATAGTGATTCAAAAATCTTGTACTCTCTCCTTAAAATTCTCTCTTCTCTGTTTTTCGGTTCATCTCTCAAAACAAAATGTTCAAGCGCACCAAATCCAGGAGGAAGAAGTTCAGCAAAGGAGAATCCTCAGCTGCTGTGCAAGAAACATCAGGAGGAGGGCGCATTGAATCCTGGTTCAATGGGAACCAAGAAAAGATGGACTTATTCATTCACGAAATGAGCAGGAAACAAATTAATATTCCCAAGGTTCTGAAATTCTCGTGGTTGGATGCTGAAGGATTCAGAGGTGTTCGGAAGCTGCTGCAACACCAGAAGCTTCAGAAGTTCCTTGAGCTCAATGGTAGAATCTATCCAGATCTTATTAAAGTTTTCTTCACTAATTTGTCATTTGAAGGCTCTACACTCAAAACTCAAGTTAAAGGAGTGGAAATAGAGATTACTCCCACTGTTTGGAAAAATGTTGTTGGACTAAAGGATGAAGGAGTGAAAGTCACTAAAGGGTATACCTCTGATGTAGAAGAATTCAACAAAGTCTAATACTTTCGCTCATGTATGAGAAATAAGCGTGACTCTGTGAGTTCCTTCAACACTGGAAAGTTGAATCTTGAAGAAAGAATTCTTGCATTCATAGTGGCCTGGCAACTTACTCCCAGGGGGAGCAATCATGCAGTACTAAATGAAGGTGATTTGGTGTTGATGTACTGTATCCATCATAGAATCAGAGTAAACTGGGTGTTTTTCATCAAGGACCATATGATCAAAGCAAAAAGGCTAAGTGATTTTATGTATCCTTATGCAATCCTAATTTCTAAATTTCGAACTCATTTTGGTATTGACTTGGAAGGAGAATTGGCTGAAATAATTCGCCCCACAAATGAGGTTAACAACTCCATCCTTCATAAAATGGGATTCATCAAGATTGATGGTGAGTGGATTTCAAAAGAAGAAGCTGGGAGAGAAGAAGAAGTCGAAGATGAAGAAGAAGAAGAAGAAGATGAGAATACTGGTGCTCCGAGTGCTGCTGAAGCAAGACAAACAGACCCTATGGAAGATGTCATGGAATAGCAGTCTCCATTGGAAGTGATTCCTTATATTGCACAACCTGACCGTGGCACGGCTCTTTCACAATTTGAACAGACTATGCTGCTTCAGATGAATGCAATGTAAACAAATCAAAGGAGACACATGGAGATGACATTTGCTCTGCAAGCTCGCCAACATCGACAGTATGAAGACTCCATTTCCAGATTTCAACACATTGACAATCAACTGGAAGATATCTTCAACAGAATTGGTGACCTTCAATTCAATCAGGGTCCATGGGATGGTGATGAATGAAGTTTAGTTCTTTAAGTTCACTTGTTTCTTTTGTTTTTTTGTACCTACGTGGTACTTATGGACTGTAATAAAACACTTTTTTATGAAGTCAAATAGGGGGAGAAGTACTTATAACTGAAACTACACACACATCACAAAATCATATATGTCTCTGTTCTATTATTGTTCATGCAGGTGCAGTGGTTATTTGTCTCCATCAAATAGGGGGAGATTGAAGCACTTGTTGGATTTGATGAAGACATATAGAGTTTATAGAGTTTAGTTTATGGGTGTGTAGGTGAATAGGTTATAGGTTTAGAATTTAATCTCTTGATTGTTCAATAGATCTTGTGATAAGCGCCTTTAAATGATGCATCTCATTGAACTTATTTTACTGCATGAAAAACCAATCTTTAAGCATTAAAAGAACAAACTAAGTTTTTCAATCTGTTAAAAAGAAGTTTCAATCTGTTAAAATCACTTAAAATAGGAAATGTTCATATGTTGTCAAAATTTTAATTGATTGAATCACAGAATCAACAGGTTAAAATGTTCTTAATGATTTTTCCATATTAAAGGTTTCGCAATTTTAATCTGTTGAAATCAAAGTTCAATCTGTTGAAACAGAGAGATGTTATTTTTCACTTTGAAGTATCTCAGAAATTCAATCTGTTGAAATGAGTTTTAATCTGTTGAAACAGAGAGATCATTTTTTCATTCTAAGGTATCACAGGATTTCAATCTGTTGAAATATATTTTAATCTGTTGAAACAGAGAGCTACCATTTTTCTTCTAACTGTTTCAATCCATTGAAAACTCGAATTAACCGATTGAATGAGTTTTAAATGGAATCAATCGATTGAATCTATCAGTCTCTCTCTTTTACTCTATAAATATAGTTTTGATTTCTCTTTTGGAATATATAATTTGGAAAACATTTGAAAGCAATCTTAGAGCTCTCATATTCGTGCCTTTCTCTGTGCATTCAAAAAACTTTTCATATCATAAGGCATTTAGATCAAGATTGTTAAAAAGTTCATCAAGGAGAGAAAGTTCTGAGTTAGGGAAATTGCTTCTGGACTTCTATATTGTTAAAGCTGCAGTCCAGGTTTATTTTTTCATACACTTGTACAAAGGTTAATTGTGTAGATTGGGTTTGAATTTGCACTGGTTACAATAACTGGGTTTGGTTACTGGGTGGTTAATTCAAGAGTCTATCTTGTGGTGTTGTAAGATAGTTCTTGGGGTAGATTGGTGTATATCTATTGGTTTGTATTTTCACTTGGAATTAGTGGAACTTGGCAGATTTGTCAAGAATTGGATGTAGCTCTGGGAAAGAGTGAACCAGTATAAACTCTTGTGTTGAATTTCTACTTTCATCTCTTTTCAATTCTTGCTTATATTCTTGCTTTGTTTAAAACCAAATCTGGCTAATAAAAGATTGGATAAAGATTAACCATTCTTCCAAAAGAAAGAGTGTTTTTCGAAAAAGATTTCAAAAGTTCAATTCACCCCCCCTCTTGAACTCAACCGTTAATTCTTACAATATTGATGACAATCACCTTCCATCGTGGACCAGAAGTATCCTGTCCTTAGGATCTTTTTTGCCATGACATGCCCTGGCGTGTGGGTTCCGAAGGATCCTTCATGATTTCCTTAATCAGGGTTTGAGCCTCTTCGCGGTCTACACACCTCAGCAGGCTGGAGTCAAAAATTTTCTTATAAAGGGTTCCTCCAATCAGCGTGAACCCTATAACTCTCCTCCGAATGGTCCTTTTGTCATTATCATTAATTCCCTCGGGATACTCACCCTTCGTGAGGTATCGCTTGATGTCATGATACCAAGGGGATTTGTCTTCCTCGCTAGTTACTGCCATACAAAAAGCTTGTTTATCATTCAACCTTATTTGGATGATCGGTATCTCTCGTTCTTGATCTAAGGCGAACATGGATGACAAAGTAGCGAGGGCATCTGCAAACTGATTGTCTTCCCGAGGGATGTACTCGAAAGTGACGTCTTCCATCCTTGAAACCATATTTCAGATGTACTCTAGATATGGAATTAATTTAGAATTTTTGTTTTCCCATTCCCCCTTCAGTTGATAGATGACAAGGGATGAGTCACCGAAAACTTTGAGCTTGGTCACCCCATGATCTAGAGCTGCTTGGAATCCTAGGGCGCAGGCTTCATATTCACCCATGTTATTGGTGCAGTTGAAATTTAACCTGGCTGTCACTGGGATACACTTCTTTTCGGGGGATATTAAAACAGCCCCTATCCCATGTCCAAGCATGTTTGAGGCTGCGTCGAAAAACATAGTCCATGCATCGTCTTCAGGTACATCATGTTGGATATGCATGATGTGTTCGTCTGGAAAATCGTCTTGTAGGGATTGATATTCGTTTGTTGATTTGTGTGCTAGGTAGTCTGCTAGGGGACTAACTTTGATAGCTTTTTGGGTGACATAAACGATATCAAATTCTGAAAGGAGTACTTGCCACCTAGCTATTCTTCCAGTCAGGAAGGGTTTTTCAAACAGGTATTTGATTGGATCCATTTTGGAAACCAACCAGGTTGTATGCCTAATCATATACTGCCTGAGACGTTGAGTTGCCCACACCAATGCACAATAAGTTTTTTCAAGTGGTGCATAACGAGTCTCATAGTCTAGGAACTTTTTGCTGAGGTAGTATATGGCTTGTTCTTTCTTTCCCTATCATCTTGTTGACCGAGCACACAACCCATAGATTCATCAAGTACTGATAGATAAAGAATCAGAGGTTTTCCTTCAACGGGAGGCACCAATACCGGTGGATTGGTTAAGCACAACTTAATTTTCTCAAAAGCTTGTTGACAATCTTCATTCCAAACTGTTGGTTGGTTCTTGCGCAATAGTTTGAAAATGGGTGTGCATTTATCTGTGAGTTGTGCGATGAACCTTGCAATGTAGTTAATCCGGCCAAGAAATCCTCTGATCTCCTTTTCAGTTTCCGGTGGGGGCATTTCTAAAATTGCTTTTGTTTTGTCAGGGTCTACCTCTATTCCCTTTTTGCTGACGATAAATCCAAGTAGTTTACCTGACCGTACTCCAAATGTACACTTGGCCGGGTTTAACTTCAATTGATATTTCTGAAGTCGATCGAATAATTTCCTCAAATAGAGGATGTGGTCCATTTCATTCTTGGATTTGGTAATCATGTCATCCACATAAACTTCAATTTCTTTGTGGATCATGTCGTGGAATAATGTTACCATGGCTCTTTGATAGGTAGCCCCTGCGTTCTTGAGTCCAAAAGGCATGACTCTGTAACAGAATGTTGCCCATGGTGTGATGAAGGAAGTGTTTTCTCTATCTTCGACGGCTAGCTTAATCTGATTATACCCTGCATATCCATCCATGAAGGAATAGAGTGTGTTCGTGGCGGTGTGGTCAACCAACGTGTCAATGTGTGGTAGGGGAAAATCGTCCTTTGGACTTGCTCGGTTTAGATCCCTGTAATCTACACACACTCTGATTTTC
This sequence comes from Sphenostylis stenocarpa, assembly GCA_963425845.1. NCBI lineage: Eukaryota > Viridiplantae > Streptophyta > Magnoliopsida > Fabales > Fabaceae > Sphenostylis > Sphenostylis stenocarpa. The sequence goes on along the minus strand of OY731402.1, from coordinate 25,546,181 downwards.
CCATTCTTTTTTCAGCCATTCAGGGTATTTGGGTATTTGGACAGCCATTCAGGGTATTTGGACACGATCAGGAAATTAGCGTCTAGCTGTTTCTGTACTTCCTCCTTAATTTTCAAGGACCAATCGGGTTTCATCCTTCTTAACTTTTGCTTTATTCGCCGAAAACCCTCTTTCAATGGTAGTTTATGCTCCACTATGCTTTCTTCGAGTCCAGGCATGTCATGGTAAGAACAAGTGAATATGTCCGCATATTCTTCCAATAACCGAATTAACCCTTCCCTGATGTCACTATCGATTTGGGTGCCGATACTCACTTCCTTCTTATCGTTCTTTTGTCCCAAATTGACCGTCTCTGTCTCTTCCTGATAAGGCTGTATGGAGCGAGATTCTCTTTCTAGCAATCTTTGCATGTCCGGAGAAATGGTCTCCTGCTTACTGTCGGATTCGACCCATTCACCTTCGGCTTCCGGATTCCATAGAGATTCATCAATCACAGACATGATCGTTTTAAGGGTTCTGTTTTAGGTATAGATTTTATTATTCAGTTATTTTGAAAGAATAGTAAATAGAAGAGGGAAAAGAATAAATGTGAATATGGATGAAAAATGCCTCATGTATTGAAATAAAGGAAGAGGTACAAAATGCCCTTTTAGTCGGTGATCTCACGGCCACGGGCTGGGACCGCAAGAAATACAAAGAAAGCTTTTAAAGAAAAAGACATAACCCTAACAGCTGGTCCTTCCTATCCAACCCTATCACTCTGGTTGCGACAGAGGCTTGACTTCTATGCTGGGGGCTGGAGCATCAAAGGTGACCCATCCGACATCTATTAAATCCTGGACCTTATATTTTAAGGCCCGACAATTCTCTACCGAGTGCCCGGGAGCGCCTGAGTGGTAAGCGCATTTCTCATTGGGCTTATACCACTCAGGGTAAGGTGGGTCTACCTTTCTTGGCGGGACGTATGCCAGGAGCTTGGCCTCCACCAGTTTGGGCAGTAAACTCCCATAAGAGATTGGAATGGGAGTGAGCTTCTTCTCTTGCCTCTGGGATTGCCTAGCTGGCTTCGAGGAAGAAGAAGGAGTGTCAAGGTTGATGGCGTTTACGCTCTCTTCTTTCTTCCTGCCCAGAGTTTTCTTGAATGACGCGTTGGAGGAGGAAGGTTGCGCTATCCTTCCACTCTTTAATCCTTGCTCCACCCTTTCGCCTATGGTGACCACGTTTGCAAAGAGGGTTGACGTGTTCCCTATCATTTTGTCGTAATAGGGTCCAGTCAACGAGTTGATGAACATAGACACGGTCTCCTTGTCTGGTAGCAGAGGCTCCACTTGGGTTGCCAAGTCCCTCCATCGCTAGGCATACGCTTTAAAGGATTCGTCGCCTCTCTTGCTCAGTGTTTGGAGATCTGACCTATCAGGGGTCAGATCGATGTTGTACTTATAGCGGCGAAGAAAGGCGTCTGCCAGCTGCTTCCAGTTCTGAACTCGCCCCTTCTCTAACTGCATGTACCAATATAGAGTTGAATCAGCTAGGCTCTCCTGAAAGCAGTGTATTAGGAGTTCTTCGTTGTCAGTGTGGGGAGCCATCTTGCGGCAGTACATAGTAAGATGACTCCTGGGGCAAGTCATTCCCATGTACTTCAGGAAGTCTGGAACATTGAACTTCGGAGGGAAACGAATGTTCTCAACAAGGCACATATCAGCTGTCTCCATCACATCAAAGCTATGCCCCTCCATGGCCCTAAGCCTCTCTTCCAGAGCGGAGATTTGTTGCTTGGAGACTTCAGGGGGCTGGATGAGCACTGGCCTTGCTTCAGACTGCATATGGGCCCCTTCTTCTTCTTCCTCCTCATGGTGAGATGCGCGGTCACCATGAGTGTCGCCCATATTGAGGTTCTGCTGGCGCATTAACTCCATCAATTGCACCATTTGTTCCTTCATAGCGTTGAGCTCAACGGTGAGCTTACTCGTTCTGCTCTTCTAGTTGCTCCATTGCTTTGGCCTTTTGTGCACGGATTCGGACCACGGAAAGACCAGCCACTTTCTAGAATGCACATGAATTAGGGTTTTTATTATTAAAAATGAATGATTGGTGTGGGATAGATATGCCTCTTAGAATGAGTGTATTTATGCATGCATCGGTGCAAAAGGGCGACGGATGTTCAAAGTGGCATAACTTTTGACTCGGGATGTCCGATTTGGATGCACAATATGTCAAAACGAAGAGAAAAGGGTGAAGAACAAGTTTGCAAATTCCCAAAGGGGATTTGGCCTAGTAATTTTCCCAAAAAACGCTCCTAAGACCCACTTTTCAGGGGTTTATTAAAATCATGCGTATGCGAGACTCTCCTTATGCATTTATTTTCTCTTTTGGTTTTTCCACTTATGACATGATGCAATATGAATGAGACGACTTTGTCAAAATTCTTTTTATAAATGTTTTGATTCTGTTATTATTATTTTTTTGCTTATTTTATTTATTTTTGTTTTTTAGCCTTTTATCTCTTCTGTCGGACTGCGTGGCTACTTAGCTTACAAAGAACCTGAAACCAGGCTAGCTAAAAGGCAGACTGTCCGAGATAAAAGTGGTTTATTGCAAAAGAATAATTTTAGCGTCCCTTATCTCTTCTGTCGGACTGTGTGGCTACTTAGCTTACAAAGAACCTGAAACCAGGCTAGCTAAAAGGCAGACTGTCCGAGATAAGGGTGTTTATTGTGAAAATATTTATGAGATTTTGTTTTTTTTTTTAATTTTTTTTTTGCTGTTGTATGATTATGCTATCCAACAAACAAATGCAACAAATGAATGCACAAACAATTCACTCATCCACGAACAGAGTGACGTTTAATTACGAGGTAGGGGTTTCCTACAGAAAAGTGCATCGGCAAAGGTAGGTTATAACTGTTCTCACCAAGGCCAGGCCCCCAAGGTGCCCCCATTATAGGGACCCTTCAATTTCCCAATCTTCGAACCGTGCACGGATGTCCGTGTCGACATTCTTAGACCAAGAAAAAGAAAGTTATCACCTTGAGTGGTGGTTTCCGACAACGACCTGCTGGCACTAGGGCCATTACCATGGTCGGTCGTACCTGCCACCCACTCCCTATGTGTATTCTCTCTTGCCCCCGGGTATAGAGGGACTGTAGTGTGCAAGGGTTGTGTACAGTTTATTTCAGATAATTGCATAAAATAAGCATACAACAATTATTAAAGCCAAACAGTAAAGCATGTTATAAAAGCAAGAAAGGGTAAAAGCGTAATTTCTAGTTTTTATTTCCTAAACTAGTCTATCACTAAATGGGATCAACTCTCTAGCTTCCCCAGTGGAGTCGCCATCTGTCGCCGTCGTCAGAAGAGGCGGTCGGAGCGACGCGATGATTTTTGATATGACTCACTTTTTCTTTGAAAGAAACGGTTCAACGCCTTTAGGCCGTCCGATAATCGGGCTAGACCTGAAGGCGAGGTTTTCGAATAGGTTCGAGGAGTCGCCATCAGTGTTTTTACCTTAAACACTGAAAAAGGTAAAAAGAAAAAAGGCAGTGGTTTTAGAAAAAAACCAACTTTGGCCATTACAACCAGAGTCGGGTAAGGGAGTTAGTTACGTGTGGGGAAGGTGTTAGCACCCCCACAACGCCCCTTTCGGGTTCCCTATGATGGACTAACTTAGAAAAATAAACACTTAAAGAAATTATACTTTTACCTTATTATTTTATCTACTTGCAGAGTTTAAATATCTACATGGGTCTATTATCGAATGCACACAAAGAAAGCGATAAAGAAAGCAGTAAAAGAGACAGAGAATAGAGAAGGAACCTCCGAAGCGAGCTCTATATTAATTCTTCTAAAATGTGAGGACGCTTTTTGGCAGTCCCCGCACTCTACAAGCACGCTCCTCCCACAAAATAAAGACAAGTCACTCTACTGAGGGCCGGATGCCTCAAAAAGAGACTTCCTTAACCGATTTCAACCTTAACGGAAATCAGAAAGCTCCCTCGAACCCCAGAATAATGCTCAGGGTCACTCTCAAGTGCCAAAAATCTTCCAAGAGAGTGGAGGAGTGGAAAAGGTGTGAAAAAACAGAGAAATGAGGCCCCTATTTATAGGGATTCGGGCCTGGAAAAGCTGGACGGCCATCTGCTGTCTCCAGCGGATTTCCCAATTTTTAATGCCTCGAATGGAACCTAGAACAAGCTACTAGGGACTTGATAAAGTCTTAACCATCTTCGGAATGGGCGATATTTGGCTTTATTAGGGGTCCGGGCAAGATTTGGGGTCTACACTTAGCTTACAAAGAACCTGAAACTAGGGTATCGCTTCAACCGCCTCTTTTGACGGCGGCGACAGATGGTGACTCCACTAGGGAAGCTAGAGAGTTGATTCCATTTAGTGATGGACTAAGATTAGAAAATAAAAGCTTGAAATTATGCTTTTACCCTTCCTTGCTCTATAACGTGCTTTACTATTTGGCTTTAATAACTGTTGTATGTTTACTTTATGTGCAATTGTTTGAAATAACAACTGTACACAATCCTTTGCACACAACAGTTCCCCCTATACCTGGGGGCATGTGGGTTGCAGGTACGATTTGTCGTAGTAAAGGGCCATGAGCCCACCGGTATGGTCGGAAACCACCACTCAAGGTGAAAACCTTCACTCAAGGTGAAAACCTTCCTCTTTTAGCCTAAAGCCATCGACATGGCCTTAGTGCCACGCATGGTCTGAGGGATGGAAGAGTGGCAACCCTATAATGGGGGCACCTTGGGGGCTTGGCCCTGGTGAGGAAAATTAGAACCACCTTGAATACTCACTTTTCTACAGGATACCCCTACCTCGTGATGAAAACATCATCACACGATTCACGGATGAGTAAATTGTTTGTGCATTTGTTTGTTGCATAGCATGATCATGCAATGCAAAATATAAACAAAATCTCAAAACCTTTTCATAATAAACACCCTTATCTCGGACAATTCACATTTTAGCTAGCCTGGTTTCAGGTTCTTTGTAAGTTAAGTAGCCACGTGGACTGATAGAAGAGATAAGGGGATATAAAACCATTCTTTCATAATAAGCCACTTTTATCTCGGACAGTCTGCATTTTAGCTAGCCTGGCTTCAGGTTCTTTGTAAGCTAAGTAGCCACACGGACCAACGAAGAGATAAAGGGTTATAAAAAACATATCAAATAACCACCGTAAATAAGAGAAAATGAGACCCTTTTCATGGTGTTAAGCATCAAATTCATAAACATTCATATAGGTAGTTTTCTTTCTCTTGAAAAACCAAGCAAAACAAAAATCCCAAAACACTATCATGCACCATGTAGAGAATAAAACATGATAATGTTTAGGAAAAAAAAAACACTATCATGCATGCCCGCATCAACATCATACTCATAGCATGCATTTTTCTATTTTTAGATAAATGGAGGGGTCCAGTGGTAGACAGTTGAAGAAAGTGGACATTCCCCAGTATCGTGTGCAAAAGATAGAACGGCTGTGCGCATTGATGCCACCCGAGGTCCGCTCTGATTTTGAAAGATCTTATGGATGGATTCTCGATCTTCTAAAGATTTGTGTGATCCGATCTTCATCAAGGTTTTGATCCATTTTTGGAATTCCAGTCTACACTGCTTTGAATTTCCGCAATTTTGATCTAGTACCGACTTTGGAGGAATATGAAATCATGCTGAGATGGCCCAAATCAGTCGGGGTCCATATTTGCCGCGAAGCATATATTCCTGCACCTAAGGTCATCGCTATTATCCAGTTGCCACTTCATCAAGCTGCCCTGTCGCTGCCGTCAAAAGAGGAGATCGGAGCGACGCGATGGTTTTGCTTGACTCGCGTTTTTTAAAGAAATGGTTCAACGCCTTTAGGTTGTCCGATAACCAGGGCAGACCTAAAGGCGAGGTTTTCGAAAAGGTTTGAGGAGTCTCCACCAATATTTTTACCAAACAATATTGGAAAAGGAAAAGAAGGAAATGGTTTTTAAGAAAAACCAACTTTGGTCATTACAACCAGAGTTAGGTAATGGAGTTAGTTATGTGTGGGGAAGGTATTAGCTTCCCCACGACGCCCCTTTCAGGTTCCCTATGATGGACCATTTTTTAAAAAGAAATAAGAACTTTAAAACTACGCTTTTACCCTTATTTATTCATTGCAAAATTAAGTTATCGAATACATGACTCTTATAACTAATGCACAGAGATAGTATCTAAAAACCAATAAAATAGAGAAAAGGGGTATGGAAGAACCTTCAAAGCAAGCTTTTTTATAATATGCTCTTGAAAAAGGGCACTTTTTGGCGAACCCCACACTCTACAAAGCAACTCACTCTTCTCTCGAAGCACTTTAGAACACTTCCTAAGAACTCTAGAACTTTGGAAATGCTTCCTAAGTTGTAGAATGGTGTGAAAAGAAGGAGAATGTCCCCCTTTCATAGAAATTTGCACCTGTTAGGTCGGGACCGCCGTCTCGCCCGATAAGGTCGGCACCGCCATTTCGACTTTTGGGACCGTTGTCTTGCCAAACGAGGCGATTGTCTCGCCTTTGGCAAGTGGCGAGACGACGGTCTTGCCAAACGGGAAGGCGGTCTCGCCTTTGGCAAGTGGCGAGACGGCGGTCTCGCCAAACGAGACGGCGGTCTCGCCAAACGAGACGGTGGTCTTGCCTTTGGCGAGTGGCAAGATGACGGTCTCGTCAAACAAGACGACGGTCTCGCCCTTAACCAACGATGAGATGACTGTCTTGCCAAACGAGACGGCGGTCTCGACCCTTTGGGTGGAATTTCTTATTTTTTATGTACAAAAATACTTCCTATTCTAATATGGGGCCTATTGATCAATCCTAGGGACCTTTAAGGTCTTGCCCATCTTCGAACGTAAGTCTTTGGCTCTTTATTTTGAGGTCGGGCAAGATTTGGGATCTACAGTTGCCCCCCCTTCACCTAACTAGCTGATCTGTTGGCTCAACATGCCAAAAAGATCGGCTGAAGGGTGAAGGGGTTAACTCTCTTGCCTGGTTGTCCTTCGATTGCTTCCCTTGTCATGGTAGTCAACGTTCCAGACGCTAAATGTGATCCTCCGGGATGCTCCTTTGATGCGGTAGCTGACCATTTTGGTTGATGAGTACGAACCCCCATCTGGTTGCAAAGTCTGGTTTAAGCTCCCTTTTGTAAGGCTTGATGAGTACGCACCCCTATCTGGTTTGATGAGTACGAACCCTCATCCGGTTGGAAGTCCACTTTGTAGGATTGGTGCGGCTTACTAATTTTGTTCATGCGCAATGATCTTGCCCGTGTGCGGGTCTTTGTCTTGGGGACCTTCCTTGTCACGAAGTTGTGGTGGCAGCTTACTGCTCTGGCTCATGCGCCGTTCTTTGTGAGGAGTGACTTTTGTTTGTGATGTAGTCTTCCGGTATGCCGGGGTTTTTTATATTTGTCTTTTCCAATAGCCATCTAGCTTGTCGATTGCTGGGAATTCTTGGTTTTGGCATTTTCCATAGCCATTCAGCTTGTTGATCGCTGGGGATTATTGATGAATGCCTCTTAGGTAGGAAGGAATCCATTAGGGATTTGTTGATCTTGGTGACGCCTCTTGAGTAAGCGGATATCCATTGAGGATTTGTTGATATTGATGGTGCCTCTGAGCAAGCAGATACTCCATTGAGGATTTGGTAATGCCTCTGAGTAGGCAAATGATTCATTGGAAGTGAAGACTTTTAGCTGCATTGTTTTGCCTCTGAACAGGCTGATATTCCCTTTTGGGGTCTTGGCTCTTGTTTGCCAGGTCTTGCCTATGCATAGGCAAACAACTTCACTGAGGATTTAAAGATTGCCTTTGCAGTAGGTTCACTGGGGGTAAGTTCTTTTCCTTTTGGAGATCCATCAGGGAATTGGTTGACTTCCTAGGGATCTGATTTTGGTTGCCCCTGGAGGATGGAGTTTTGATTCCTTGTTAGATGCTGGTGTGAGCTGGCTTTGCGATGCTCTTATTTCATTGGAGAATGGGCATTCTGTTTTCCTAAAAGTTAGGTGTAGACCCCAAATCTTGCCCGGACTCCTAATAAAGCCGAAGATGGTTAAGACTCTATCAAGTCCCTAGCAGCTTGTTATAGGTTCCATTTAGGATAGGAAAGGTTTTTAGAGGCATTAAAAATCGGGAAAACCGACGGAGACATCAAATGGTCGTCCAAAACAGGCGGATGGCCGTCCAGAGCAGGCAGACGACCATCCATGGCAAGCAGACGGCCGTCCATGGCACTTTAAGGTCATGGACGGGCGTCCACTTAGCTTGGACGACCGTCCATGGCAAAAAGTCACCATGGACGGCCGTCCACACTACATAGACGGCCGTCCATGGCCACCTTTTGCCCTGGATGGCCGTCCGCTTTGTCCAGATGGTCGTCCGCCTTTCCTGGCCCGCATCCCTATAAAAAGGGACCTCATTCCTCTGAATTTTCACACCTTTTCCACTCCTCCAATCTCTGGTAAGCCTCTTGGCACTTGAGGGTGACCCCGAGCGTTATTCCGGGGTTCGAGGGAGCTCTCCGATTTCCATTAAAGTTGAAATCGGTTAAGGAAGTCTCTTTTTGAGGTATCCGGCCCTTGGTTGAGTGACTTTTTCTGTGTTTTGCGGAGAGGAGTATACTTGTAGAGTGCGGGGACTGCCAAAAAGCGTCCTCACGTTTTAGAAGAGTTAATACAAAGCTCGCTTCGGAGGTTTCTTCTCTATTCTTTGTCTCTTTTACTATTTTCTTTATCGCTTTCTTTATGTGCATTAAATAGTAGAGCCATGTAGATATTTAAATTCTGTAAGTAGATCAAATAATGGGGTAAAACTGTAATTTCTTTAAGTATTTATTTTCTAAATTAGTCTATCATAGGGAATCCGAAAGGGGCATTGTGGGGGTGCTAACGCCTTCCCCACACGTAACTAACTCCCTTACCCGACTCTGGTTGTAATGGCCAAAGTTGGTTTTTTATAAAACCAATGCCTTTTCTTTTTTTACCTTTTTCAATGTTTAAGGTTAAAACACTGGTGGCGACTCCTCGAACCTATTCGAAAACCTCGCCCTTAGGTCTAGTCCGGTTATCGGATGACCTAAAGGCGTTGGACCGTTTCTTTCAAAGAAAACGCGAGTCAATTAAAAACCATCGCGTCGCTCCGATCACCTTTTCTGACGGCGGCGACAGATGGCGACTCCGCTGGGGAAGCTAGAGAGTTGATCCCATTTAGTGATGGACTAGTTCAGGAAATAAAAACTAGAAATTACGCTTTTACCCTTTCTTACTTTTATAACATGCTTTACTGTTTGGCCTTAATAATTGTTGTATGATTATTTTCTGTAATTGTCTGAAATGAAACTGTACACAACCTTTGCACACTACAGTCCCTCTATACCCGGGGGCAAGAGAGAATACACATAGGGAGTGGGTGGCAGGTACGGCTGACCATGGTATGTGCCATAGTGCCAGCAGGTCGTTGTCGGAAACCACCACTCAAGGTGATAACTTTCTTTTTCTTGGTTTAAGAACGTCGACACGGACATCTGTGCATGGTTCGAAGACTGGGAAATCGAAGGGTCCCTATAATGGGGGCACCTTGGGGGCCTGGCCTTGGTGAGAACAGTTAGAACCTACCTTTGCTTATGCACTTTTCTCATGGAAACCCCTACCTCGTAATTAAACGCCACTCGTTCGCGGATGAGTGAATTGTTTGTGCATTCGTTTGTCGCATTTGTTTGTTGCATAGCATAATCATACTAATATATATATATATATATATATATATATATATATAATAAAAATCTCAAAAACATTCTTTCGCAATAAAACACTCTTATCTCGGACAGTTTGTCTCTTAGCTAGCTCTGGTTTCAGGATCTTTGTAAGCTAAGTAGCCACGCAGTCCGACGTAAGAGATAAAAGGCTAAATAAATCAAAATAAATGTCATAATGAAAGGAAATCAGGCTTTTTCTCTTGTTAAGCATCAAATCCATCATGTAGGTAGTTTTATTATTCTTCAAAAAAAAAATATATATATATATATATATATATATATATATATATAAATCATGTACCATATAGAAAATAAAACATGATAATATTTAGGAAAAACAAACACTTTCATGCATACAAAAACATCATATTCATACCATGCATTTTCTGTCATTTCTAGAAAATGGAGGGATCAAGTAGTAAACAGTTGGGAAAAGTGGATATTCCTCGATACCGTATTAAGAAGTTGGAGCAGCTATGTGCGCTTATGCCATCAGAAGTTCGGTCCGACTTCGAGAGATCTTATGGACGGATTTTGGACCTCCTGAAAATATTTGTTGACCATGTGTTCATCAGGGTCCTAATCCACTTCTGGAGCTCCAGATTACACTACTTCGAGTTCCCTCGGCTTGATCTCGGTTCCGACTTTGGAAGAGTACGAAGTTATGATCAAATGGCCCAAGTCGGATGGGGTATACATTAGCCAGGGGGCCTACGTCTCAGTAAACAAGATCACTCACCTCATCCGATTACCACTTTCACAGTCTGCCCTGAAAGGAAAAGGGAACATTCAGGGGTGGAAGATATCACTTTTAGAGGATCACTTATCCTCTCTGGCTGAAAAAGGAGATTGGCCCACTTTCAACAAGACCCTGGCATTAATTATGTTTGGGACCTTTCTATTCCCTTTCCATAATGACGTCGTGGATCACGCCGCAATGGACGCCTTCTTTGCTTGGGAGGCACATTTAAAAAGTCTCGTGCCTGCTCTTCTTGCTGATACCTTGCTGTCAGTGGAATTCTGTCATCATAAGCAAGGAAAAACACTTCGTTGTTATTTTGCATTGTTGTTTGTTTGGGGTATCACTCACTTCTATGCCTCAAATTATATGGGAGTATTCCCAGACCCGTTGAGAAGCTTCTCGAAGATCCCCCTCCATCATCGTGGTGCCATAGAGTGGAAGACTGAGTTGGAACACTGGAACATAGATCACATATCTTGGGCATGTCCTTGGTTTCGACCTGGCCCCGTTCTCATCCGATGCGGAGATCACCCCAGTATACCATTATTGGGCCTTAGGGGCTTCATAGCTTATTCTCCAAAGATAGCTCTGAGGCAGCTCATGAGGACCCAGACCACTCCAACGCAGGAAGAAATTGGGGGATTGTGTTTCTTCTACAATTCTAATAGCTTCAAGGACGCTTCTGCGACCCGAAAAGCATGGGAAAGACCAGTCTATGAGGGGGACGAAGAGCTTGGTAGAGTTTGAATAGCAGTTTCCAGTGACTTTGAAGAATGGAGGAAAAATAGAGGGGTGCCACATCCATCCACTCCATCCCCCTCACCGTTAGCAAATGCAGAATTACGAGCCCGAGTCGATGCCTTAACCCGAAGGATAGAAGTTATGGGAGCCCAATTGAGGGGCCTTGAAGAAAAAGAACAAGAATCTATTCTTACCATCGATGGTCTGCAAAGGCAGTGCAAGAAGAAGGACCAAGAGATAGAACGCCTCAAGGACCAGTATGCTGACTCCAACAAAGAGGTTGCCCGAGCATCTAAAATTGCTAGAACAGGCTCAGATAATCAAACCCAGGAAATAACGGCTAAATTAGCACACCTTGAGGCTGAATTGGCAAAGCAAGCACAGACAACCCAGACAATACAACGAGACCTCGAAAGAACTCGATCTGAGGCACAACGAAAGAGGAAAGTCGCCCAAAGACTTAGCAGAGACTTGGTTGAGCTACGATGCAAGGAAAGAGACGGATTAGCTCAGTACGGCCAAGTGTTGCAAGAAAGAGACCGAGCCCTTGAGAAACTTGATGACTTACAAGCATTGGTCATCCATCAAGAGGCAAAGATAGAAGAGGCTCGTAAATACATCGAAGATATGAGCCAGGCGGTCCATCGCCAGTCTGAAGTACTCAATCATCATGTACGGGAAGCCGAGGAGGAACTACGTAGAAACCAAAGCCCACCTATGGGTTTCTTTAGGCTTTACCGTTTCTGCCAAAACATACTTCGTAGCATGGTCTAGAGGAATGTACACTTTTTCTAGATAAATCACGTTTTGTTTATCTTTATAACTGTTTATTGCATTCATCTCGCATTCATTCACATATCCCTCCTCGCTTTAAAAATTAATAAGACAACTAAAAAAGAAAGGTTAACTGATGTGCTGTCATACAACAGAAAAGAATGGAACGAAAACCACTCATCATCAGTCTTGCCTCAACGGTTGAGCCACCCACAACGACCAATAAAACTCAACCGCTGGTTATCACTATCGATAAAGAAGAGGGGACTAGGACACCATTACGATTATTCATGCCTTGTCCTTTCCCCTACGAATCAAACAAAGCTGTACCATGGAAAGATGCAGTAAATGAAGACGTTTCCAATATAGCCGGTATTGGGGGCACAACCAGAAGTGGGCGAATATATGCTCCCAAAAATTCGCAGGAAGATGCCCCTAACAATAAAGGAAAAAATAAAGAAAACGAAGAAGAAGACAAAAGAGAATCCAAGGGGGAAGAAGACGAATTACTCCAGTTCATAAGGCAGAGCGAATACTCCATCATAGACCAACTCAATCGCACGCCTGCGAAAATAACTTTGTTGTCTCTGATAATGAGTTCAGAACCACACCGAAACGCACTGTTGAGGGTCTTGAACGAAGCCCACGTATCCCACACCATATCCCAAGACAAGTTCGAAGGAATCATTGAGAATATCACAGCCAGTAATCATCTCACCTTCACTGATGAAGAACTTCCCCTTGGAGGGTCGAACCATAACAAGCCTTTACACATATCCGTCAAGTGTAGAGAACACCTCATCGCCAAAGTCCTGGTCGATAATGAGTCATCCCTGAATGTCATGCCTAGATGCACGCTTGACAAATTGATGATTCAAGGAGTCCATATACGTCCAAGCAACTGTTAGAATCGCGCAGCAGAATGTTCGCGTGGTCGGACAAAAACCAAGAGGGGGGGGTGAATTGGATTTTTAATAAAAATTAGGTTTTCAAAATTTTCCCCAAATTTTACCGATTAAAAACTGCGTAAATGTAAATAGAGAAGAGTAGAGAAGATTACACAATAGGTTTATACTGGTTCAGATCAAAAGACCCTAAAATTGTTACAAACAGATTACAAATGAACAGATAAAGATCAGAAAACACCTCTCTTGAAATCCACAAGAGATGAAGAACAGCTTTCCCTAGAGACGGCACAACACACAATCCACTAAGAACTCCACTTAGTGATTCTTATCGCTTCTAGCCTCACACCAGGTTCCAAAAGCCCCCTTTCCTTGCAACAAACAGTTCTCCGGCACTCACAGACACTTAACTTTTGTATGGAAAGAGTTGTTCTTCTTTTTCCGAGTGCCAAAGCAGATTTTAAGTAGGGAAATTAGGGTTTAGGAATTGGGGATTTCGAAACTAGGGTTCTTGGTAATTGGGTTTTCGAAAATAGGGTTAATTTGAAATTTAAAATGAAAAACAGATCGAAATAATCGATTATTTGGAGTGATAATCGATTAAAACAGAGCCAAATACGTCGAACCCAAACCTCTCGGAATAATCGATTATTTGGTGAAATAATCGATTATCCGTACTGAACAAGTACAAAACAATCGATTATTTTGTCTGTTTTAATCGATTAAAACGATGAGTTTGTATAGAAAGTGTTTTCTCACTCGCTTTAATCGATTATTTACCTATATAATCGATTAAAGCCGAGCCTAAATGATAAATTTGAGCTTTTTGAAGCTTCTAAGTTACGGACTATGTACCGGCTATCTTAGACTCTAAAAATACGGACTCAATCTTAAATAAAACAGAGTTATTACAATACAATTATCACCAATCTTCAATCTTCAATATTCTAAGTCTTTAGTTCTTGGATCATCATCAAAATCCATTCTTCATATTCATCAAGTGCAACATCAAGTCCTTGAATTGTCAACAATCTCCCCTTTTTGATGATGATCAAAATTTTCTTTTAAAGCCCTTTGTAATAACCTGTTTTATCCGTCATACTAACAAACACATTAAACATACCGGATAAAATTTAAAATTGAATCATAGGCTTTAAATTTTTCTCCCCTATTTTGATTATAATAAAAAAGAACTCTGCAACATCAATCATAAGAGCTCCCCCTCAAAATATGCATAAGTTAGAGAAAGCTCCCCCTCAATCATAGCATGAAAGAAACATCAAATTTTATTTCATAATCATTCATTCATAACAATACAAAGATATAAACAAAATAAAATCTAAAATTCTTCACTATCCTCATCATTAAAGTGAGTATCAAATCTATTTTCTAATCTACCTACTCTATCATCTACATCGGATATACGGCGAATAATTTCATCATGCCGTGCACCGGAAAGATTGAAGAATGATTGCATTCTTTGATTCATGTCGGAAAGCATATCTTCCATGGATTGTCTTGATTCTTGATGAGAAGAGGATGTTCCTATACTTTGGATTTGGGTAGAGGGAAATTCAGTCTTTGGAGGCATATCTTCATCCGAGTCTTCAATTGCATCACCTTGATTTTGGACGTCATCTTTGTGAACATAGATGTCATTGACCCGCACCATTTGTAGATGAATCAAAGTGTCTGTCCAAGCATGCGGTTCAAGTTAGTAGTTCTGGACAACTTGTTCACCTTCGACATTGACTCCTTTATATTCAAGAATTCGGGATACAAGAAGAGCATATGGAATTTTGAATGTTGGATGACGTTTGGCCTTTAACATTGTCATTGTGACAAGAACACCCCAATCTAAAGGTTCATTATTCATTATGGCATGAATAATGCGAAGATCAATAGAAGAGCATTGGGCATGATTTGTGGCCCGGGACATAAAATCCAGACAAGCAAATGAAGAATCATGCGTTCTTCCTTCTTTAAAGGTCCAAGCATGAAGGATACGTCCAATCTCCATTGAGGGATTCCGTAGAAAAGAGCGATAAGTTAGAAACCCGTCAAAGTCATCTAGCTCACCATAAACGTTAATAGCATCTTCTCTAATGGGGAAGTGAGCAACATTTTCCCAAATATCATCATCTAGAATTATGTTAACCCCTTTTACACTGGATGTAGCAATTTGATCCCTAAACTTGAATCTAGAATAGAATACCCTAACTAAGTCGGGATAGTATGTACCTTGCATTTGGATAAACGGGAGAACTCCTTGAATTTCAAGAAGATTAGGAAAATTGAAACCCCTACGAATGAATTGCTCACCTATAAGAAATTTGGGAGAAATAATAGCTTTTTCTTTCCGAGTAGGTTAGAAACTCTTGTTGGCTATCTCGCATCGGAGATCCATCCTTCTACGGAATTAGGACTGGAATGAGAGGAAGGTGCAGATCTTCTTCTTGTAGGAATCTTAGGGCGAGAGGATGAGGCCATTTGAGAGAGTAGATAAACTTGAAGAGATTTTGGAGACAAGTGAGGGAATAATGAAGCAAAGAGAGTATAGATTGCAAGAAAACTTGATTACAAGAATTAGAAGTGAGTATAATTGAGCTAGAGGTCTCTTTTTATAGAGAAAATACTTCCAACGGTCATATAGTAGAGATTCCATGGCAAAATATCCGTTGGCAATGGCTAGGAGGCAAATCGAGTCGCATTTAATCGATTATATTTCAAGATAATCGATTATTTCAATATCTGACGACTTTAATCGATTATTTCAAGCAAATAATCGATTATCAGAGGCATTTAATCGATTATATCACGAAATAATCGATTATTCCGGAGGAGAATACCTGTTTTGGACGTTTTGAGGAAAAATAATCGATTATTACTTCCGATGAATCGATTATTCCGAGGCTATATCAAGTTTTTAAGGTTTTTACACATTATAACCTATGAATATCCTACAACACGAATTTTAACATAACAATCATCCAAAAACAGTCAAATTAAGCAGAATTTAAGCTATTTCGATATCCCTAAGTCTCTTCTAAGATCATAGAATCTATCCTTTGGTAGAGGCTTAGTAAATATATCTCGCTAATTGACGTTTAGTGTCTACATACTCTATCTTACGCTTTCCTTTGTCGATATTATCTCTTAAAAAGTGATGTCTAATCTCAATATGTTTAGTCCTAGAGTGCATTACTCGGATTCTTAGTTAGATTGATTGCACTCGTATTATCACACATTAAGGGTATGTCATTTAAATATATACTATAATCCTCTAACTGTTGTTTCATCCACGGAATTTGAGCACAACAACTACCTGCTGCAATATATTCAGCTTCAAGTGGTAGATAAAGCTACACATGCTTGTTTCTTAGAATGCCATGATATTAAGGGTGAACCTAACAAATGACATGTCCCACTAGTGCTTTTCCTATCAATTTTACATCCACCATAATCAGCATCAGAATATCCTAATAAACTAATACAAGCATCGACCGGATACCACAAGCCAAACCCAGTAGTTCCTTTTAAGTATTTTAAAATATGTTTTACCGCAATTAGGTGAGATTCTTTAGGACAAGCCCGAAATCTAGCACACACACGACAGTAATGCATAATATCAGTGTCTACTAGCAGTTAAGTATAATAGTGATCCTATCATACCTCTATACATAGTTTGATTAACTTCCAAACCTGATTCATCCTTGTCTAGATAGCATGAAGTTCCCATGGGTGTGTTAGCTTCCTTTGAGGTGTTCATACCAAACTTTTTTGAGAATCTCCTTGCAGTATTTGGTTTGAGAGATGAAAATACCATCTTTAAGTTGCTTGATTTGTAGTCCAAGGAAGAATGTCAATTCTCCCATCATAGACATTTCAAACTCTCCCTGCATTATCTTAGCAAATTCTACACATAACAAACTATCAGTTGATCCAATAATATCATCAATAAGTAGCACATCCTTGATCTCCAAAGTGTTTGCACCGCAGTTGCTTGCTAAAGGATGTGTGAAAACTTATATTCAATGTGTGTTTTAAAAAGTTCAAGCCAAACTGTTTTTATAGAAGATTTTCAAAACTGCTGGTTTAATTAATCTGTTAAAAGATTCTTTTAATCTGTTAAAAGTGCAGTTTTAATCTGTTAAAACGTCTTTTTAATCGATTAAAATGTAGTGTAGAAAAATTTTTTAAGTTGTTTTAATCGATTGAAACGAGATTTAATCGATTAAAAGAGTTCTGATCGGTCATAACTAAATTCTGATCGATCATAACTGATTCTGATCGGTCATAATTGCATTCTGATCGATCATCCTGACCCTTTAAATGATTTTAATCGATTGAAACGTGTTTTAATCGATTGAAAAGAATTCTGATCACTTATAATTTGATTCTGATCGATCATCCTGACCCTTTAAGTGATTTTAATCGATTGAAACATGTTTTTAATCGATTTAAAAGATTCTGACCGCTCATAATAAAAATCTGATCGATCATAATGAGTTCTAAATGGTTTTAATCGATTAAAAACAAGTTGTATCGATTAAAATACTGTAAAAACACTTCTTTGAACATTCTAAGTGATTTTATTTGGTTCTTTCAAAACTGCATCGATTAAAAACATGTTTTAAGAAAACTTTTGTAAAAATACTTTGTTTTTAGTTGTTTAAAACAATTTTAGAGGCTTTTCGCAAAAATCTTTAAGTGAAGAACCTTCATGCAATAGAAAAGATAAAATGTTTTTACCTAAGCATTCTGTTTAAAACATACTAAATGATTCATTTTCTTTGAATAAATACAAGATACAAATAGTTCATTTAACTATAGGAACCCAAATATATTTTCCTTTAGGAACACCAAAATGTTTGATTTTACACTTATTTGAAGTGTGACCTTGTTTCATGCAATAAAAACATGCTTTTGATGTAGCTATGGAATAAGATGCATTATTTACATGACATGCTCTAGTTCCTTTTTCTACCCATACTCTTTTCTTTTTAGTTTTACTCTTTTTCAAAGGAACTCTTTGATTTACATTATTTTGAGCAATTACCATTTCATGCTTCTTAAGATCATCAATTTCTTTTTCCGCTTTGTCTAGCAAATGGTTAAGAATATCTATGTCATATTCATGCTCTTTACAATTTGCACAAGCTAAGTCCTTATTCTCATCTAAGCATACAATTTTCGTATTAGCTACCTCCTTTTCTTCTAAACATGCAATTTTCAATTTTAAGGACTCATTTTCCTTTTCGGATCTTCTTAGATTTTTCTTTACAACTTTATATTCTTTTTTCATATCCATAAATGCAGTAAATAACTCATTATAAGCATTTTGCAATTCATCATGGTCATTTTCTTCACTAGAGGATGAATCGGAATCACTAACCTCAAAATCCGAAGAAATGTTGTTATTTGCCATCAAGCAAATGTTTGCTTCAATTTCGAGTCGCTTGATTCTGAATTTGAATCACTCGTCATCCCAAGCAATATATGCTTTCTTCTTGAATTGCTTTTTGCCCTTGTGTTCATCATTTTTCTTGTTTGGGCATTCGGTCTTCATATGCCCTGCTTCACCACAACCAAAGCATTTTATATTAACGAAAGAATTTTCTTTTACCTTTCCCTTACCTTTGAAAGGATGTCTTCCTTTTGCTTTCATCATCTTGGTGAACTTCTTTATAAAAAGACTCATCTCTTCTTCATCAATTTCGGAGTCTTCTTCTTCTTCTTTCTTATTTTTGCTTTTTGAAATCTCGGTCTTGAAAGCTAGGTTCTTCTTTTGATATTGACCCTCTTCCTCATTTAGTCTTCCAAGGTCAAGTTCATGCTCCCTAAGCTTTCCAAATAACGCCGCCATAGACATAGTGGCAAGATTTTGTGACTCCGAGATGGCCGTCACCTTTGGTTGCCATTTCCTATCCGAGAGATTTCAAAATTTTAACATTTAATTCATCAACGTCAAAAATTTTACCTAGTCTAGTGAGATGGTTCACGATATGAGTGAAACGTTTCCGTACGTCAAATATCGTTTCGCTCGGTTGCATCCGGAACATCTCGTATTCTTGGATTAAAGAATTTTTACGTGCTCTTTTGACGTCGTCAGTTCCTTCGTGGGTCACCCTTAGCATTTCCCACATTTCCTGTGCACTTTTACAAACAGAAATTCTGTAGAACTCATCAAGGGTTAGAGCAGATGAAATAATATTTCTAGCCCTAACATCAAATTGTGCTTTTCGACTTTCTTCTGCAGTCCATCTAGAAATAGGTTTAAGAACGTCAACACCGTTCTCTGTAATTTTAGGAACAAATGGACCGTTTAAAATTGTGTCCCAAACGCCTCTATCAACGAGACTCTAAAAATATTTGCATACGTACCTTCCAAAAAGGATAATTTTGACCCGCAAAAAGTGGGGGTCCGTTGATAGACGCACCTTCGGCAAAAGTTTGATTTTGTCCGGCCATTTTCGAAAATATTTGAATGACTATCAAAGCAAGCTCTGATACCACTTGTTAGAATCCCGAAGCGGAATGTTCGCGTGGTCGGACAAAAACCAAGAGGGGGGGGGTGAATTGGATTTTTAATAAAAATTAGGTTTTCAAAATTTTCCCCAAATTTTACCGATTAAAAACTGCGTAAATGTAAATAGAGAAGAGTAGAGAAGATTACACAAGTAGGTTTATACTGGTTCGGATCAAAAGACCCTACGTCCGAGTTGCTAATCACTCAAAAGAGGATTAACGCTGCCACTAAGAACAAATTGTTACAAACAGATTACAAATGAACAGATAAAGATCGAGAAAACACCTCTCTTGAAATCCACAAGAGATGAAGAACAACTTTCCCTAGAGACGGCACAACACACAATCCACTAAGAACTCCACTTAGTGATTCTTATCGCTTCTAGCCTCACACCGAGTTCCAAAAGCCCCCTTTCCTTGCAACAAACAGTTCTCCGGCACTCACAAGCACTTAACTTTTGTATGGAAAGAGTTGTTCTTCTTTTTCTGAGTGCCAAAGCAGAGTTTAAGTAGGGAAATTAGGGTTTAGGAATTGGGGATTTCGAAACTAGGGTTCTTGGTAATTGGGTTTTCGAAAATAGGGTTAATTTGAAATTTAAAATGAAAAACAGATCGAAATAATCGATTATTTGGAGTGATAATCGATTAAAACAGAGCCAAATACGTCGGAACCCAAACCTCTCGGAATAATCGATTATTTGGTGAAATAATCGATTATCTGTACGGAACAGTACAAAACAATCGATTATTTTGCTATTTTAATCGATTAAAACAATGAGTTTGTATAGAAAGTGTTTTCTCACTGTTTTAATCGATTATTTACCTATATAATCGATTAAAGCCGAGCCTAAATGATAAATTTGAGCTTTTTGAAGCTTCTAAGTTACAGACTATGTACCGGCTATCTTAGACTCTAAAAATACAGACTCAATCTTAAATAAAACAGAGTTATTACAATACAATTATCACCAATCTTCAATCTTCAATATTCTAAGTCTTTAGTTCTTGGATCATCATCAAAATCCATTCTTCATATTCATCAAGTGCAACATCAAGTCCTTGAATTGTCAACAGCAACACCATCGTGCGATCCTTCGACGGATCAAAACGTGAGGTAGTAGGAGAAATCAATCTACCAATCCGGGTAGGTCCCACTATTTTTAACGTGGACTTCCATGTGATGGATATCACTCCTGCTTACAGTTGCCTCCTCAGCAGACCTTGGATTCACGACGCCAAAACAATCCCATCAACGCTCCACCAACGGATCAAATTCGTGGTAGGCAACAAATTGGTCACAGTTCAAGCCGAAGATGACATCTTGATCAACAAGCTGCCTACTCTATCTTATGTGGATACAACAGAAGAGGCCATCGAAACATCCTTCCAGGCACTAGAAATTGCCAATGTTGAAAGACTTCCCAACAACATGAGAGTGGTACATATGATGAAAAAATACGGATACCGCCCAAGCCAGGGACTCAGTACGAATTCCCAAGGAATAAGAGAGCCACTAGATTTCAAAGACAATTCGTTGAAACGCGGTCTAGGGTACAACCCCAGTACAAGAATAAAAGGGAAGTCTTCCCTCCGCCCGCTGAATTAGATCTTCCGAAGCGGAGGGATACAGGCGTCAGGAGCAACTTTAGTCATTAAGTGTTCTTCTTCCATGTTTTAAGGAATGTAAACCCAATGACTATTAGAGATTACTCCCTGGGGGCAGCCCGACCCCCGGGCATTTTCAGGGCACATATTACCCTTTTAATCACAGGAGAATATAATTCTTACTATCTGCTTCTCTTCTTACTACTCATGTCTACGCCTCATTAATAACCATGCTTAAGCAAACGTTTCAAAAAAGCGTCTAAAAAAACTTGAAAGCGCACCAACAAGTAAAGAAACAAATTAAAACATCATCGATTGACCGTGAAAACACGAATAAGGTTTTACCCCATCACAAGGAAACCATGATTTGCAAAAATAAATAAAAAATCCCATAAAAGCCAAAGGCCAAAAAGAAAAGGGCATCCAACCCGGTAGGAAACCCACAAAAGGGGGCTACGCAAAAGTTAGGGTCAACTCGCTAGGAAACCCGATCAATAATAAAGGGTAGCCTAGGCAAAAGATAGGGTTACAAAACAAAGTCCATTAGGGTTTCTAAAGCATAATAAAAAGAAACCCCAACAAAAATTAAGAATATCCTAGATTGAAAACCGAAGGGCGCTCTAGGAAGGACAATCAGTCTTAGCAGGCACCGCAAAGCTCACCAAGCAAAGATGCAACCCCACGAATAAACGTTTGTTTAAGCTAACCCTAAACAGCTTGACTAACCTTGGCCAGCCATGCTTACAGCATACCATTGGTTTCAAAAACCCCTCTAAAAACACAAACCTTTGATTTAATCATCCTTTTCCTTCTTTTCTCTTGACCTTTATCACTATGATATTCTAGCGATTAACTGGGTAATATGAAAGGACAAGTAATCAATAGGAGGATTGAAATTCGAAAAAGGAAAAAGCACACCAGTATGACGAAATAGCTCTCCAACACGATCATACTTCGGTTAAGGCAAAACCCAAAACGACAGAAATGGTACAACCGAAGATAACACCGAAGAATCTCTCCGTTAGAAGCATCTCTCCGTCAAGAGTACATCAGCTTAATTTTTCCGAAAGTAATTAATTAAAATAGCTTTATAAGTTGCATATCATGAATATTACATGCATAGATTTTAATGAATAAGATCCTATTTCCTTCAAAAATAATAAATAAAAGAAAAAATAAAAAACAAGAAAAAGAAAGCAGATGACCGTCCGTTTAGGGCGGATGGCCGTCCATAAGGAGCCGTTGGAGGGCAGACGGCCGTCCACCCTTGCCAGACGGCCGTCTAGAGGTTTCCGTTGGGGGGCAGACGACCGTCCACCCTTGCCAGACGACTGTCCATAGGTAGCCGTTGGGGGCAGACGGTCATCCACCTAGAGCAGACGGCCGTCCGCCCCTGTCTCTCTTGCCTATAAATTTAGGCGCCCCAATTGGTCCATGGCACCTCATTCTTGCATTCTCCCTTCCTCTTACACCTTCTTCCGCATATTTTGAGTGTTTTTGGTTGAGTAATGGATCGTGGAGAGTCGTCTACATCGTCGAAAGCGCTCCCGGGACCCATAAGGAGCATCCCTCCTCCTCGAGTTCCCGCTCAGCTGACCGAGCAAGCATCGAGGCCGGGTTTGCCAATATCGCCCAATATGTTTGGCACCCTATGCTCTGGTTGGACTTCAACATCTTAGCCATGTTTGGTTGGGATCAAGATGTAAGGAGATACATCCAAGGCATAGGGTGGGACTTCCGCTTAAAGATCCACCTACCCGCATCCATCGTACGGCCACGTTGGAATTCCTTGCTCCAGTCACACTCATAGACCTACCATCAATGATCCCCGGCTTCCACCTGTCCCAGCTAGTCACCTATTGGATGAATGGGGCTTACTCGGACTAATGTCATAGATGACTTCAACGTCCTCATGGGGTTCCATCAGCCGCGTAAATCTAGACACCGAATACGGGGGGCATTCCGTGAAAGGCCGCCCACCCTCACCACTAGTCGATATGGGAGGAGGTCACCCGGCTCCCAAGCATGTTCCCGCCAATCCAAAAGGGACCGCCTTCCCCCGCCTCTCCACATCTCGTCATAAATTGCTAGCAGGCACCCTTCACAGCTCGAAGGAAAGTCAAGGCAAGGTCACCCGAGCGGACCTCTTTGTCATCTACCGCATGCATCAAGGGATCTGATGCAACCCAGGCTACCTCTTCTTGAAGGCCCTGAAGGACTTTGGGACGCGAGGTCCTGCAAGATCCCTCATGGTAGGCCCCCTTATCACTCCTCTAGCTGAGTATTGGGGATGCACTGATGGAGAAGACATTCCCCCTACCCTGCGACCAGAGCTCATAGATGGTCCGATACTCGCCCACATGAGCATGCTCACCCGTTAGGGCACCTCCTGGGTCATACATCCTATCCTCGCTATGACATTCGACATCCAGGAGATGGACGCTTCAGAGTCGCAAGAGACGCCCGTCGCTCCAGGAGCCCAACAACAACAGACGCAGTACGAAGATAATCTCGCCAGCCTGCACCGGCACATGAGCGACGACAAGGTTCACTCAGATAGGCAATACCAGCACCTATGCCAACAGATCAATCAGTTGTCCTTAAGACAGCAGAGCTATGAGCAAGGCCGGGAAAGCCTTACCCTGAGGGTGGACGGCCTCATGTAGAGAATGGACACAATGGGCCAAGACATACACGGCATGATCCGAAGCCAGGAAGAGTTCCAGCACCGCGTACTCCGCCGACTTCCTTCGCCATCACCATCCTCAGCATCCAGCTCAGAGCCGGAAAGCTGAGATCTTTATGAAAGCTCCTATTGTACTTTAATTTTCCGCAAAAAATAAATAAAATAAGACTTTATGTTTCCATCTTATCGCAAAAGCCAGCATGCTTAGAAAAATTAAGAAGATAAAAAGGCACATGCGTCATTCCAAATCAAAAGAGGAATAAAATTGCAGAAAAATGAGAAATTAATCAAATACTCCAACTACCAACATCAAAAGGCAATCATTAAAATCCCCGCCAACCAACAAGTCGAACGATTGAAGAAAAAATAAGGAATTCCATTTCCCCAACAAGAATAAGAGCTTGACGACGCCAGTTTGCACCCATATCAATTAAGGAGCCAAGACCCCCATTCCCCCAAAGGGCTATCAAAAATGGATCCCCAAGGAGTCAACCAAATTTTTGGTGGGTCGCCAAAAAGAAGAATTTACACCCAGATGCAATCTTCACAGTCATATTTGTTAGAATCGCGCAACGGAATGTTCGCGTGGTCGGACAAAAACCAAGAGGGGGGGTGAATTGGTTTCTTAATAAAAATTAGGTTTTCAAAATTTTCCCCAAATTTTACCGATTAAAAACTGTGTAAATGTAAATAGAGAAAGGGATAGAGTCTTACATAGGAAATTTATACTAGTTCGGATCAAAAGACCCTACGTCCAATTGGTAATCACTCAAACAGAGGATTAACACTGTCACTATAATCAAATTGTTACAATATAAATTACAATGGAAAAGATAAAGTTAAAGATAACACCTCTCTTGAAACCCACAAGAGATGAAGAACAACTTTCCCCAGAGACGGCACAACACACAATCCACTAAGAACTCAACTTAGTGATTCTTATCGCTTCTAGCCCACACCAGGTTCCAAAAGCCCCTTTTTCTTGCAACAAACAATTCTTCTGCACTACAGCACTTAACTTTTGTATGAAAAAGGTGTTCTCCTTTTCTGAGTGCCATAGAAGAGTTTAAGTAGAGAAATTAGGGTTTGGGAATTGGGATTCTCGGAAATAGGGTTCTTGGGAAAAAGGTTTTCGAAATTAGGTTTTATTTGAAGTTAAAAATCAAAATCTGACTGAAATAATCGATTAAAAGAAGTATTAATCGATTAAAACAGAGCCAAATATCAACAGAACCCAAAACTATCTGTTTTAATCGATTAAAAGGTGGTTTAATCAATTAAACCGCCTAATAATCGATTAAAAGTTGGTTTAATCGATTAAACCAGTGAGTTGTTACAGAAAATGATTTTTCTCACTGTTTTAATCGATTATTTCCCTATTTAATCGATTAAAGCCGAGCCTGGATGATATATTTGAGCTTTTTGAAGCTTCTAAGGTGCAGACTATGTACCGGCTATCTTAAACTCTAATATTACAGACTCAATCTAATTGAAACAGAGTTATTACAATACAAAACAAGTCTTCAATGTCGCCGCCGTCCGTTCCGACGTCCTGGGACGTCTTCGAACGTTAATGCGAGCGGTCGCGAAAAGATGGTTGAGACTCGCGTTTTTTGTTAAAATTGTGTTCATTGCTTTCGAGGTGCTCAACACTGAACTTTCCTCTAATAGAAGCAAGGTTTTCGAAAAGGGGTTCTTTTGGAGTCGCCACCAATGTTTTGACCAGAAACATTGGAAAAGGAAAAAAGGCGTTGATTTTATTAAAAACCAACTTGGCCATTATAACCAGAGTTGGGTAAGGGAGTTAGTTACGTGTGGGGAAGGTGTTAGCACCCCACAACGCCCCTTTCGGGTTCCCTATGACGGATTTATTCATTAAGTGAAGATTATGAGAAATTACGCATTTACCCTATTTTATTGATACAGTTATTTAGATATGGTTATCTACATGATTTATCTACATTGTATACAGAAAACGATAAATAAAGCAATAAAGAAGAAGAGAATTGAGAAAAACCTCCGTAGCAAGCTTTTATATTATGATTCTTGTACAAAGAGGACGCGTTTCGGCAGTCCTTCGCTCTACAATTGTTCTCCTCTCGTCTACCCTAATCGACTCGACTAATTTTCTAGAAGAAGTCGAATGCCGGAATACAAATTCCTTAACTGATTGTTACCTAAAAAAGGCAATCAGAAAGATCATTCGAGAGAGGGAGAGAAGAAGACAAGTCTTAGAGTTGTCTGGTATCTGAGGTGTGTGAAATGAGACAAATGAGGCTCCTATTTATAGCTTTTTTCGCTGCCTAGAACTTTGGGACGGCCGTCTGGGTTGGGACGGCCGTCCCAAACGTGTTTTCTGCGTTGTGCCAATCTGGGACGGCCAGTCTGGGTTGGGACGGCCGTCCCAAATGCAATTTTGTGCACGTTGGGACCCCCTGGGGTTTGGGACGGCTGTCCCACATTCGGGACGCGCGTCCCAACTGCTTATTTTCAATTGGGACGGCCGTCCCAACCCTGGGATGGTGGTCTCGACCCGTTTTGTCCAGCCTTTGTATTTTGGGACCCCGGGAAGCTTTCCTTGCTGTTTTCGGACGTGGATTGGTGCCGATATATGTCCGTTGAAGCTTTATCTTTGTGTGGGAAGTCTTCTTGGCCTTCATTTGAAATGTTGGGCGAGCTTTATCTATGTATAGGAAGTCTCCTTTGTGTGGATGAGTGAACTCCGTCTTATTATGAGATGTCTTCTTTAGTCTTTATCGTTCATATGAGCGAACTCCATGTTTGTTGCGGGAGGTTTCCTCAGTTTTGGGAAGCCGGATGAACTCCATCTTTGGGCGAAGTTCCTCTAGCTTTTATTTTGAGAGGCTGGGCAAAATTAGGGGTCTACAGTTGCCCCCCCTTCACCTGCCTAAATAATTTGTTGGTTTTAATATACCGACAAAGTTATTTAGCAGGGGAAGGAGTTAACCCTTTTGCCCGACTATCCTTCGGATGCTGCTTCTTTGCTGATCCTCTGGATGATAAATATTTTGATAGGTACCAACCCCTATCTGGTTTGAGCCTTATATTACAAAGCTCTGGTGAGTACTTACCCTTACCTGGTATAAGTCTATATTTTACTATACTTTTGTGAGTACCTACCCCCACTAGGTATGAACCTTGTTCTGCAAGGTTTTGGTGAGTACCTACCCTCACCTGGTACGAGTTCGCATTTTGCTAAACTCTTGTGGGTACTTACTTCCGAGGTGCTCAACACTGAACTATCCTCTAATAGGAGTAAGGTCTTTGCAACCCATTTTTGTAATGCTTAGGTGAGTATTTTACTCTATCTAATGCATTCTACCAAGTTTTTGATGAGTACCTACCCTCATCCGAGTATAAACCTTATTTTATAAGGCTTTGGTGGGTTTATTCTTCCACTCGGTACGAATCCGCATCTTGACAGTATTCTAGTGATTTTTACACCTCCACCGGGTGTGAACCCGCATATTGACTAGGTTCTAGTGGATTTTACACCCCCACTGGGTGTGAACCCGCATATTGACTAGGTTCTAGTGGATTTTACACCCCCACTGGGTGCGAACCTGCATATTGACTAGGTTCTAGTGGATTTTACACCCCCATTGGGTGTGAACCCGCATATTGACTAGGTTCTAGTGGATTTTACACCCCCACTGGGTGCGAACCTGCATATTGACTAGGCTCTAGTGGTTTTTACACCCCCACTGGGTGCGAACCTGCATATTGACAGGGCTCTATTGTGCGAGTCTCGCATCTTGACTGGACTCTAATGGTTTTTATACCCCTACTCGGGTGCGAACCCGCATCTTGACAAGGCTCTAGTGGTTTTTACACCCCCACCGGGTGCGAACCCGCATCTTGACAAGGCTCTATTGTGCGAGTCCGCATCTTGACGGACTCTAATGGTTTTTACACCCCCACCGGGTGCGAACTCGCATCTTGACAAGGCTCTTGTGGTTTTTACACCCCCACCGGGTGCGAACCTCGCATCTTGACAAGGCTCTAGTGGTTTTTACACCCCCACCGGGTGCGAACCCGCATCTTGACAAGGCTCTATTGTGCGAGTCCGCATCTTGACGGACTCTAATGGTTTTTACACCCCCACCGGGTGCGAACCCGCATCTTGACAAGGCTCTATTGTGCGAGTCTCGCATCTTGATCGGACTCTTTAGGATGTATTCTTTTGTAATTCATCCTATGGTCATCTGGTTTTAGAGATGTGTTTGGCGGCTTATTGTCTTTGATCATGCGCCTATTCCTTGGGGAATGATTTGGTTTGACTTTTTTTAGTCATCCGGTTTTCACCGGGGATTTCATTGTTTTGGCTTTTTCTTTTAGCCATCCGGCTTTTGCCGGAGATTTCATTGTTTTGGCTTTTTCTTGTAGCCATCCGGTTTTGACCGAGGATTCTTTGTTTTGGCTTTTTCTTTTAGCCATCCGGCTTTTGCCGGGGATTTCATTGTTTTTGGCTTTTTTTTTTTTTTTTTTTTTTGTTTAGCCATCCGGCTTTGCCTGGGATTCTTTGCTGGCTGCCCCTTATTAGGCGGGAATCCTCTGGGGATTTTGAATTCTCTTATTGATTGTGCCTCTTGATTAGGTGAAGATCCACTTGCGGATTTTGTTGTGCCTCTTGATTAGACGGGAATCCACTAGGGATTTTGTTGATTTTTTTATTGTGCCTCTTGATTAGGCGGGTGCTTCAATAGTGGTGAAGGCTTTTTACTTGTTGTTTTTCGCCTCTGAATAGGCTGATGTTCTACTTGAGGGTATTTGTTCTTAATAATACCTCTGAGTAGGTGGATGCTTTTTGAAAGCTTTGTGCTTGTATCACCTCTTATAGGTTGATTTCCCATTTCTTGGGGATATCAGTTTTTTGCTTACCTTAGGCAGAGGCTCTTCTTGGGAGTGAAGGCTTTGCACTTCGTCGGGGATATTCATACTCGGGTGTTCCGGATGGTTAACTCCCCGAGGATATGAATTTGTAGTTTGCCTTTCGCTGGTAGGCTTGTCGGGATTTTTCTTTTTGATGATCCACTGGAGAATTAATTTCATTCCGGAGATCTATTTTGAATTGCCCCCTAGGGAGAAATGGAGTTTTTCGACTCCTTATTGGATATTTGTCGTTTTGAGATGGCTTTGCCTATGCTCTTATTTTGCTGGGGAATGGGTTTCTACCCTTTTCATGCAATTTCTCTTTTTGCGATTTAGCTTTTGCATATGTGCTCCTTTTATGCACATTGGTTTGATCTTTGGATGAGAAAGATATCTTTTTTTCTTCCTCTTTTCTTTTTGGAGATCCCCGGGGAATTTTTCTTTGCTTCTTGGGGATCAAATCCTTGGTTTGATTTTTATGATGGAGTCTTGGCTCCTGGCTTTGTAAAGCTCTTATTTGAGCTGGAAGATGGAAAAATTTTGTTTTCCTTTTTGAAGATTCACCAAGGAGTTTATCGCCTTCCCGGGGATCCAATTTTGATGATGGAGTCCCGGCTCCTAGTTTTGTGAAGCTCTTATTTGAGCCGGAAGATGGAAAAATTTTTGTTTTCCTCTTTTTGTCTTTTTGTAGACTTTTCTTGATATACTTTTCTTGGAGATTTTTATTTGGCCTTTTTCTCGTGGTGGCCTCTCGTTAGGGGATGAAAAGTTTTTCTTTCTTTTCCTTTGGTTGCCCCCTAGTGATGTGGAGGATTTGATTCCGTATTTTCTTTGATGGACTCTTATGTAGTCCTTATTCTCCTTATTCTCGCTTTGGGGAAGTGACTGAGACTCTTGCATGAGTGTGCTTGATGACTCATGTGGCGATGAAGCCGAGTCATGAGGTAGTCTTTTTGTTTTGCCTTTGGAGTAGGCAAGGATCCTCTTGGGGATGGTCAAGCCTTTCCATTTGGCTTTTTTCATTTTGATGGTGTCCTTTCTTGGATAGAAGGATGTTGATTGCAACTTTGAATGACTATGTTTGATGACTCATGTGGTGGCGCCGAGTCATGAAGTAAGCTTTCTTTTTTTTTTTTTTTGCCTCTGGAGTAGGCAAAGATCCTCTTGGGGATGATCAAGCCTTTCCGTTGGCTTTTTCATGTTAATGGTTTCCTTCTTTCTTGGATGGAAGGATGGTGGTCGGATCTTTAAATGACCATGGTTGACGACTCATGTGATAATGATGCCGAGTCGTGGAGTAATCTTTTTGTTTTGCCTCTAGCGTAGGCAAAGATCTTCTTTGGGGATTTTCAAGCCTTTCCGTTGGCTTTTTTTTTTTTATGTACCCTCCTTCTATTGGGGTTGGAGGAGAATGGTTGGAGCTATGGTTTTCTTAAAGCTCTTTATTCTGCTAAAATGGTTTTGATTTCGCCTTTCGCGATTTTGATTTTCATATGGAGACTGGATTCTGGCGCCTGCTGTTTTCAATCACAAGTATGGAGACTAGCCTCCTTATATGCATGTTTAATATTTTTGTTTGAAGAAAATTATTTTTCTTGATTTTGACAAAGTCGTATTATGCAACTACTTTGTGTGTGGATGTCCTAAATGCAATCTATTTGTTTATTTATTTTTTGATGCATTTAGAAAGTAACTGGCCTTATCCCGTTGGCTTCTTATGAATATGCCGATGGACTCCTTTCTTTATGACCATGATGATGGGCTCATCTTTTACTCATCTTTTGGTTTTAGCCCTATCTTTTGCCTAGACCGCCCATTACGGATTTTCGATCTAGCGGGCTGCCTTAATTTTTGCCTAGAATATCTTAGGGGGCTTTTGCCTTATCTTTTGCCTAGACCGTTCTTTTGGGGTTTCCGATCTAGCAGGCTACCCTGATTTTTACCTAAGAATATCCTAGCAGGCATTTATTATTTTCCTATTTTTTATGCTTCCCTTTTTTAGATGCATGCTTGATCTTTGATTAAAAGTCTTTGCGCATATTTATGATTTATCAATAAAGAGGCATTTCCATAATATTTGGTCAAGAGAAAGGAAATGAAAAGGAATTTTTATTGATAAATGAGCAAAAGTTTATTTCTTTTACGTAAGGATTACAAAAGGTATTTAGAAGAATGGGTAGTCAAGGTTGGCTATACCTGTTTAGGCTTATACAAGTCATGTCTATGATATCTCGCCCCTAGTTCTCCTAATTGCTTCAGCTTGAGATGTCCGAGCTCGTGAGTGAAGACTATGCGGATTGCTTGCTTTCGGAAGAATGTTACTTTAGCCGCCTTTTCGGTTTTTGACTAAAGTAACCATTGCTCTTAGTTTCTCTTTTTTTTATTTACTTTTTTTTATTTACTTTTTTTTTAACCTCTTCTTTTTGCCTAGGACGTATCCTAGCGAGGAATATGGACCCTATCTTTTGCCCAGGAATGTCCTTTGCGGATTTTCATTCCTGACGGGTCTTGAGCAATGTCTTCAAGCGTAATACTTCTTCACCGTACCGGAGTTGATTAGGTGTCGAAGTTCTTTTCTATCCATATTGATGAGGATAGGAGCCCTTTCCGAGAAAGCTCATTTGACCACAAGGGGTCCTTCGTAGTTCAGTGCCCATTTTCCAATTTTATTGTTTTGGGCCGGAAGTAACTTATTTACCATTAAATCCTTCTTTTGGTAAATATGAGGGTTGACCTTTTTTGTAAGCCTTTTTATTTTCCTTTGATAGGCTTGTCCGTTGTTAGAAAAGTAGTTTTAAATCAAGAGGGGGGGTGAATTGATTTTTGAAAGTTTTTCGCAAATCTCAGATTATCTAATTCGAAAATTAAGTTTACTAATCAATTCACGAATCACAAAGCAATTAAACAATACAAGCGCAACAACTGAATTTAAAGAGAGAAAGGTTAGGAAAGATTTCACCGGTAATTTTATACTGGTTCACCCAATACCAGGGCTACGTCCAGTCTCCAGCCAAATTCCAACTGGGTTCCACTAGAATAGATGTTTTACAGACTCAACAATCTTACACCTACTCTAACACCGTAACCAATTTCCAGTTCCTCGACTTTAACCTTTCCACCAAGAACCAAATTCCAGTTCTTGGAAACCTCTCGCAACCAAATTCCAACTCGCAGAGAAACCAAGCATCCAAATTCCAGGCACCACACAAGACAAGAACCAAATTCCAGCTTCCTGCACTTAACCTCTCCACCAAGAACCAAATTCCAGCTCTTGATAACCTCTACAACCAAATTCCAGATTGCAGAGAAACCAGTACCCAAATTCCAGTGCACCACACACAAGAACCAAATTCTAGCTCCTGTGCTCAACCTCTTACCAAGAACCAAATTCCAGCTCTTGATAACCTCCACAACCAACTTCCAACTGCAGAGAAAACTTGTGCCCAAATTCCAGGCACAAACACAATACAAAGTAATGAAAATGAATTTACAAAGAAGAAACAAGAAAGCTCAAACCGGATTACGCTAATCCACAAGTAAGTTTCTTCTTCAAGGATGCAATATGCCTCAAGAAAGATTTCAAAAATAACTTCACAAAATAGTTGTAATTCTTTCTTGGAAAAAGTGCTCTAGTTGCTTGATTGATTGCTTTGTTTCTGTAAAAACTGATATTCAATCTGTTGTTTAAAAAATTCAATCAAAACTATTTTTAAAGAGTTTTAAGAAAAAGCTGCATTAATTAATCTGTTGAAAGTTTGTTTTAATCTGTTGAAATAGCCGTTATAATCTGTTAAAAGTCCTTTCAACCCATTAATGCGTTCTTGCTTCTTTAACAGAATTGTTTTAGCTGATACAACCACTTTTATTTAAGTTAAAACATTTTACAAATTTTTTCTAAGTATAAAACAATCGATTGAATCACGTATTAATCGATTGATTTGTTTAAAACTTTCTTATAACACTTTTCAAGTTATTTTAACTGATACAAAGAAGTTTTAATCGATTAAAAACCTGCACAGAATTTTTCTAAGTTGTTTTAATCGGTTGAAATACGTTTTAATCGATTGAAACTCTGTACAAAAATTTTCCAAGTTATTTTAATCTATTGAAATGCGTTTTAATCGATTGAAACTCTGTACAAAAATTTTCAAGTCATTTTAATCGATTGAAATTCGTTTTAATCGATTGAAATAAGTCTGATCGGTCATAATTCAATTTGATCGATCATAACCAACTCTGATCGGTCATAATTTCATTCTGATCGATCATCCTGACTTCCAAAGTGGTTTTAATCGATTGAAACATGTTTTAATCGATTAAAATAAGTCTGATCGCTCATTTTTAAAGTCTGATCGATTATATTTTATTCTGACTCGTCATATTCGAATTCTAATCGGTCATAAAGGGTTTTAAAGGGTTTTAATCGATTAAAAGAAGTTTGTATCGATTAAAATACCGTAAAAACACTTCTTTAAACATTCTAAGTGATTTTAATCGTTTCTTTCAAAGCAATATCGATTAAAAACATTATTAAGAAAGTTCTTTGTCAAAATGATTTTGTTTTTGACTTGTTTAAAACTATTTTTGAGGCATTTTGCAAAATGAATGAAGAAGCTTTATGCAATGGAAAAGGTAAAGTGGTTTTACCTAAGCTTCTGTTAAGACACACTAAGTCTTCAGCTCCATTCTTCTCGAGTGACTTGTTTGACCGTTGCAGAGTTGACCTTTGACTTTATCTTTGACTTCATCAAATCACTCGAGATCTTTGCTAGGATCACTTTCAGCTCTCCCCTATTTGATGAAGACAAACACCATTTTGAAAAAACAATCTCTGCAAAATAAGTCACTTGATAATGCAGTTAGGTGAGAAATATAAGAATGTAATAAAGTTTTATTTCTCCCCCTAAAACTTATTTCTCCCCCTAAACTGTTGCTCTTAAATTTATCTTAAAGTGATGCAACTATTTCTCCCCCTTTTGACTTCATCAAAAATAGGGAATAGAAGAGAAAAGAATAAAATGTAAGGTTTCGAAAATATGCTCAAGTTTTTGAAAAATACAAAGTGAATCAATATTTCACTCATGAAAAGAATCAATTAAAGTTGATTCAAACTTATCTCCATTAACACGTGTAAAGATAAGGGAATCACGCTTTAGTAGCATGTTTACGTAAACTGACCATTAACTAAAGCCTTTAATCTTTCTTCCTGAATAAAAATCGATTAAAAACAGAGCATAATCGGTTAAAATGTTCTTGGTAAATGATTTTAATCGATTGAAAGAAAAGTTTAATCGATTAAAACATTTAAGATTTTGAAAACATGAAACTTTAGTAAAAATAATCGATTATTTCGATTTTAAATCGATTAAAACATGTTGTATAAGTTCATTTAATCGATTAACAAGATGTTGTATTGATTAAAACAATCAGTTTTGAAAATGAAGTAATGTTTAATGCATATTTTGTAAAACTGATCATTTAGAAGGATGTTTTAACAATACTAACAACTATATTGATTAAATCTTAGCTAATAGATCCATCGAATAAAATCTTATTTAGCTAAAGCTCTCGAGGATCTATTTAAATTCTATTTACGCCAGCTCTGATCTAGATTAGATCCTAAACCATATTTAACCAAAGGTTAAGGCAAATGTTCCTGGTATAACACCAGCTAATATCACAAATCCATGCAAACAATATAAAGATAGAAATAAGCAGTAAGATAAAGATGATGAGGGGAACTAGTCATCCCAATTTCCCTGATTGAACTGCTTATCCACCAGCTTGGTGATCATTCATTTGATTCCCACCAATATCAAAAGATAATAGGCTTTCCTTTTTGTTGGAACCAATTTTGCTCTATCAACTATTTGAGTCAACAACTCGCTGTCACTCTCAGTATCAGCAACGTGACACAAAAACTTTTCCCGAAAAGAAATCTTTTAGCAGCTTATCGTTACTATTGATCGCATCATGTCCATGGTTGACACTCAATGGAATTAAATGTTTCTTTAGGAACATCAACTATTACACATCCGAGGCGTAATCATGTACTCGACGTACGTACATTCACTATCAGATTCCACACAGAGTGCACGATACCATAAATTGCATGAATCACAGATTAATGATGTACTGAGATAGGAATTTCCTTTCAAAATAGCCAACCCATTTTGAACCCTGCAGTTATCATCATCCAAGCAAATAACTGTATTTTTATTAATGTAGTATGATGGGTGTTATTCTCACTTTCAATGAACCAGTCATCATTATCTTTGAGGAATGAATCATCTTTAACTTTGTTGTTTCCAAGTGGTATCATATGCACAAGTGGTTAACTAAAACTTATTCCGGTAGAGTGGGCAATGATTAGTAATGCATACACAGCAGTAACTAGTGATGACAAGTAATCCGGAGCTTTCACTATATTTGCCTTCAGCGAGGGAACAAATCAACAGTTTAAAATTTATCCCTGTACACACATTCTCTGTGCCACGTTATTCAATTTTTGAATTGCTGTTCCAGATTGGTTCCCTTATAGTGTCACCTCGTGACATTGATGATTAAAGCAAATATTCAAAGTTGCACAGTTCCAATGAATATCACCAAGAGTTTTGAACTAATGCATGCCCAAAATTATTTCACATATATTGTTAGGTAATATCAAGAAATCTAATGTAAACATTTGTTTATTGAACTTCCTAGTAATCAACAACTTATTACCAGAAGCAACTATCACTAAAAAATCTTTGATAAACTATGTTTTCAGTCCTAACAGCTTGACCTGTTTGTAACTAGTGTCTATAAGAAAAGTTACAGTCTATTCTTTGATAATTCCTTGATTTTCAGTGTATTACCATGCAGCATTCCATGTAAAGTATTAAGAGAGATGTAGACGTCTACAGCTTGAATCATGACTATGTTAAAATAACTTTTTCATCTATGGATAACTTTCCCACATGTAAAGTTTGCAGTAATTCAATCGGCAATAACTTTCCCACATTTATTCCACTAGTCTTAGTTTCTAATTCAAGGATTTGTTCAGCATGTGCCATTTAAAGAAAATTGGGTGTTCCATAACAGATAACT
Organism: Sphenostylis stenocarpa; assembly: GCA_963425845.1. Lineage (NCBI taxonomy): Eukaryota > Viridiplantae > Streptophyta > Magnoliopsida > Fabales > Fabaceae > Sphenostylis > Sphenostylis stenocarpa. The sequence continues at coordinate 25,510,437 of OY731402.1, read as the reverse complement.
TGAATCAGATATGTTCGAGACTTATTTATGATTATCTGATCGCTACAGAGGCACAATTTACAGGACAGTGGGTGAAAGTATTATGCAGATTTTGTTTATCAAAGAAACTGGGTTTTTGATTCGAATTGGCCTATCAAACTTTAATTAGATGTTATAAATCTTGTTTTCAGAACCTAATTAATCGATTGATCAACTAATTATCTATTAATTTCATTTTTCCTATTAGGTTTGAAAACAGTTACAGTGAATTAATCGATTGGTTTATAAAAGAATCGATTAGTTTGGTATAGAATGTGATCAATAAAATGACACCAGAATTTAAACCGATTAAAACGTAAATGAATCGATTAATTTTGATACCTAAGTGTTTTTAGTTGATATACAGTTATTATAATCGATTAAAACATTTAAACCAAAATCCTGAGATCAGTTCAATCGATTATTTCGACATTTTAATCGATTAAAATGGTACAGACAGATGTTTTGTAAGTTATTTTAATCGATTAATATTGTTATATATCAATTAAAACAATTAGTTTAAATACTCGAACCTGATTTCGCAGCTCTGATCTTCAAGGGATTCCCGAGACTTGTTCCTGCAAAACAAATTAAGAATTGTTCGGTACCCTTTATAATTACTCGGGTCCTGATCAGAGTTATTTGAAAGGAATTAATCTTTGGAACCCATTTCATTCTTCCTTTGGGTACTGCATATTTCTTAATTCTGCAGTATTTAACAGAGTGACCCTTTTTCATACAAGTAAAAACATTTAATAAATGGAGATGAAACTGTTTTACTATATGCAAAGTAATTTTTGAATGCTCTTGTTTTCTTTCCAATAGATGGTGTATAACCTATGCCACCACGTTCAATAACTAATTTTTGGGAATTAAGTATCTTATCAAGATTATTTTTTCCTTGTGCCAATTTAGATGAGGTTTTTACTAGATATGATACTTGTTTCGTAACTCAGGACAATTTTTGCAATCTTTAATATTACACATGCAATCAGTATCATTCTCTAATTCTAACTTAGTTTCTTCATCGGTTATTTTCTTTTCAAGAAGAATGATCTTGTTTTCTAAAAGCCTATTTGTAATATCCTAAATTTTGTAATCAATTATATAAATAAATTTTGTAAGTTATAAATATGTACCGAATATTATGTAGAGTTATTATAAAAATAAAACATGATTTTTATAGTAATTTTGTCTTAAGAAAATTATAAAATAAAATCCAAGGTTAATATTGTGTCAAATAATAATTTAATAATAATTCTTAATAATAAAAATTAAATAAATGAGTAAATAAATATTTAGAAAAAAAAGAAGAAGAAGAAGAAGAAGAGAGAAACAGAAGGTCTGGTGGTGGCCTAAATACATTTGAATTAAGTCGGTGAAGAATCGAGAATTAAATTAAGGCGGTGGAGAATAAAGACAGCGAAGAAAATCCTAGAAAGAATTAAGTCCGTAAGTAAGTTTATAAATAGGAGGAAACTGGAAACGTACAACAACACAATTCACGACCAACTAGAAGAATAAACCGAGAGACACCAGAATTCTTGGAAGAAGAATTCGAGAGAAAGGAGGAAAGGAGGAGCATGCAAAATTAGGAAAGGAGGAAAGGAGGAGCATACAAAATTAGGAGAGTAATAAGATATTGAGGAATCAGGTATGGGTTAGACGTTTAGTTTTATTCATACGAAAGTCCGTAATTGGAGATTACTATTCATCAATTGCAAAGATTGAAATATTGTTGAAATTCTTTCAATTAAGGATGAATTATATAATAAAATTGTTGTTTTTAACTTAAATTGAACATATTTATGGTTTAATTTTGATTTGGAACAAATTTGAGTGATTGAAACTGAGAAATTTGAAACTTGGATTTCGATGAAAATCTGCAAAACTCGCTCAAGCGAAAAATATGTCGCTTGAGCGAGGATACCTGGAAAATTTGGGATTCTCGGGTTCTTTATCGCTCAAGCGATAATTACATCGCTTGAGCGACTAACGGTCATGTCTCGCTCAAGCGACAAGTGTACTCGCTTGAGCGACGAAAGCTTCAAACAAAGGGGACTAAGGGTCATGTCTCGCTCAAGCGACAAGTGTACTCGCTTGAGCGACGAAAGCTTCAAACAAAGGGGACTCTCGGGTCATTACTCGCTCAAGCGACCGATGTACTCGCTTGAGCGACGAAGCCTTCAAACAAAAGGAGACTCTCGGGTTCCATCTCGCTCAAGCGACCGGTATACTCGCTTGAGCGAGCGAAGGAAGAAGAAAGGACTAGGTGGGAATTTTTGCAAAAGATCAAGGGTAAAATAGTCATTTCACATATTAGGGACATAAATGGAATTTTGAAAAAGGTTAAGGGTATAATCGAAATAAAGTCAAACAAGTATATTACCCCCTCTTTGTTTACTAGGAAAACGACTCAATAAACGTTAGAATTTGAGGATAGTGCCTTCATCAAAGTTATAGATTATTATGTTATCTTTCCAACACAATTGGAATCATCTTAAAATGAGGTCTAGAACTCAAGATATGGACAAAACACTGAACCCTATGAAATAAATTATTAATAAAAATTGTCTTGCTTAAAACAACTATGAATTGTAATTAAAATTTTGAATATATGAAGGAGATGTTTTTAAGTATTTAATTGATGATAGATTGTTTCATACGAGACATAAACATAGTGCATGAAATGTTTTCTGGAAGTCACGTAAATGTTTTCTGGAAGTCACGAGAAAAGTTTTTACGAAAAAGTATTTGGAAATTTCTCTTAAGTTGCTACCAAGGACGGTTGGTAGGAATAATGATGTGTAAAACAGAATTTTTACATTTTCTGTGAGTCAATTTACTATCAAGAGCATCCGGTAGTGAAATATGACTATGAAAATGGCTGGCCAAATGAGACAGAGAATGAATTATTAAAAATTGAGCTACCGGAATCTCTCGATAGTAAATGGGGAGTAGAATAGGTAAGACAGGACCTCCGGTCTATGGGGATGGACCTCTGGTCTAGGGAGTGTTTGGGCATGGGCAATTCCATAAGTGGCCAGTCTTTATTTGATTATGTGTCGTGGTAGCCTGCCGGGTGCACCGACACTCGACTACTGTCTACTTGTTCGCGTTTAGTGGGACATTGCCGAATCACCGGACAGGGTGATGTTAAGCTCTGGTTTCACTAGACACTCAAATGAGTCTCCATGGAGCACTCGAGTCAAAAATAATTTTTTATTTTGAGTCAAAAGCATGATTTTAAAGTTTTACGTTTGGAGTCACATGTGCATATCATAAACATATTGCATGATAAAATTGTAAATTATTCATGATTTGTACGATATTCTCTATTATGATTCCATGATTTATTTATTTGTTTCTCATAATTAATTTTTAAATTAAATTATATACGGTTGTATATTTATTAGAAGGAATTTTTCATTGGTTGATTTTATCGTATGAATGTTTGCTTTATTTGTTGTGGATAAAATTAAATGTCTAACCCCATAAATATTTCAATCCCGGATGTTGGTGACGTATGATGCAGGAATATATAGTCCAAGAGATAGATGTCGGATGCAAAAATCCGGAGCTTAGGCTGGGAATTGTATAACATATAAGTATAACTTCATGACTTGTAATATTTTGAAAACTTTGTACTAGAACTTGTTGCTTGATTTAATATAAAACCTTACCTAAATTAATTGTTCACTTAGTATATTTTCTATTAACCTTCTATGAATATTGAAAATATTACTAACTTAGATAATAAATTAGAATTAATAAATGTAATTTGTAAGGGGGGTTACACTATTCATGCTTTTCAATTTTCTATTTTCAGTTTCTAATTTCTTTGCTACTGCATGTATTTCAAGAAAAGCATCTTGTAATGAGCTATAGTTCATAGATTCAGAACTTACACTGGTATTTGGTGATTCTGAGTTGACCATCAAGCATATTTCTGGTGCTTCTTCATAGGTCTTTTCAAGAATCTTCCACATTTGTGCAGCTGTTTGGCAATGTGCAATCCTGAAAAGATCATTTTTGTTAAGGGCGGATAAGATGATGTTCTTGGCAATACAATCATCTTGGATTCTGTTAGCAATATCAATTTCCTGTTCAATAACATTCCAAGCATTTATACTAACAGATTCAATGAAGATTTTCATCCTTATTTTCCAATATAGGTAATCTGTTCCACTTAACAGTGGAGGTCTATCAATGCACGCTCCCTCAGAAAATGCCATGGATCGAAGTAACTTGATTAACTTTCAAGCACCTCGCTCTGATGCCAATTGTTAGAAAAGTAGTTTTAAATCAAGAGGGGGGGTGAATTGATTTTTGAAAGTTTTTCGCAAATCTCAGATTATCTAATTCGAAAATTAAGCTTACTAATCAATTCACGAATCACAAAGCAATTAAACAATACAAGCGCAGCAACTGAATTTAAAGAGAGAAAGGTTAGGAAAGATTTCACCGGTAATTTTATACTGGTTCACCCAATACCAGGGCTACGTCCAGTCTCCAGCCAAATTCCAGCTGGGTTCCACTAGAATAGATGTTTTACAAACTCAACAATCTTACACCTACTCTAACACCAGAACCAATTTCCAGTTCCTGACTTTAACCTTTCCACCAAGAACCAAATTCCAGTTCTTGGAAACCTCTGCAACCAAATTCCAACTGCAGAGAAACCAGTACCCAAATTCCAGGCACCACACAGTACAAGAACCAAATTCCAGTTCCTGCACTTAACCTCTCCACCAAGAACCAAATTCCAGCTCTTGATAACCTCTACAACCAAATTCCAGTTGCAGAGAAACCAGTACCCAAATTCCAGGCACCACACACAAGAACCAAATTCCAGCTCCTGTGCTCAACCTCTTACCAAGAACCAAATTCCAGTTCTTGATAACCTCCACAACCAACTTCCAGCTGCAGAGAAAACTTGTGCCCAAATTCCAGGCACAAACACAATACAAAGTAATGAAAATGAATTTACAAAGAAGAAACAAGAAAGCTCAAACCGGATTACGCTAATCCACAGTAAGTTTCTTCTTCAAGGATGCAATATGCCTCAAGAAAGATTTCAAAAATAACTTCACAAAATAGTTGTAATTCTTTCTTGGAAAAAGTGCTCTAGTTGCTTGATTGATTGCTTTGTTTCTGTAAAAACTGATATTCAATCTGTTGTTTAAAAAATTCAATCAAAACTGTTTTTAAAGAGTTTTAAGAAAAAGCTGCATTAATTAATCTGTTGAAAGTTTGTTTTAATCTGTTGAAATAGCCGTTATAATCTGTTAAAAGTCCTTTCAACCCATTAATGCGTTCTTGCTTCTTTAACAGAATCGTTTTAGCTGATACGACCACTTTTATATCAGTTAAAACATTTCACAAACTTTTTCTAAGTATAAAACAATCGATTGAATCACGTATTAATCAATTGATTTGTTTAAAACTTTCTTATAACACTTTTCAAGTTATTTTAACTGATACAAAGAAGTTTTAATCGATTAAAAACCTGCACAAAATTTTTCTAAGTTGTTTTAATCGGTTGAAATACGTTTTAATCGATTGAAACTCTGTACAAAAATTTTCCAAGTTATTTTAATCTATTGAAATGCGTTTTAATCGATTGAAACTCTGTACAAAAATTTTCAAGTCATTTTAATCGATTGAAATTCGTTTTAATCGATTGAAATAAGTCTGATCGGTCATAATTCAATTCTGATCGATCATAACCAACTCTGATCGGTCATAATTTCATTCTGATCGATCATCCTGACTTCCAAAGTGATTTTAATCGATTGAAACGTGTTTTAATCGATTAAAATAAGTCTGATCGCTCATTTTTAAAGTCTGATCGATTATATTTTATTCTGACCTGTCATATTCGAATTCTAATCGGTCATAAAGGGTTTTAAAGGGTTTTAATCGATTAAAAGAAGTTTGTATCGATTAAAATACTGTAAAAACACTTCTTTAAACATTCTAAGTGATTTTAATCGTTTCTTTCAAAGCAATATCAGTTAAAAACATTATTAAGAAAGTTCTTTGTCAAAATGCTTTTGTTTTTGATTTGTTTAAAACTATTTTTGAGGCATTTTGCAAAATGAATGAAGAAGCTTTATGCAGTGGAAAAGGTAAAGTGGTTTTACCTAAGCTTTCTGTTAAGACACACTAAGTCTTCAGCTCCATTCTTCTGAGTGACTTGTTTGACTGTTGCAGAGTTGACCTTTGACTTTATCTTTGACTTCATCAAATCACTGAGATCTTTGCTAGGATCACTTTCATCCGTGACATATAACATTCAGCCGTTTTTCTTCCATAAGGTTTAACTGGTTATGTTGGCTTCGAACCCGGTCAGCCTCTGTTAATTTTGCTTTCATCATCATGTGCTTTTATCGACATGATTAGCTGCACTAATTTGCCGTCTTGGACTTTTCTTGCTATAACCGAAGAGTAATTATTTTGAATGTAGAGCAATTGTCATGTCAATGCCCCTCTTCCTTTCCTTAGGGATTTCAATCCTCCTATTGATCACTATGTTTCCACATTCCCCTTTATTATTTGAATGCTTTATAGTGAAATGGTCAAGAGAATAGAAAGAAAGGGATTTATTGCAAAGGCTTGTGTTTTAGAGGGATATTTTTGTAATAAAGGTTTCTGTAAGAATGGCTAGCCAAGGTTGGTCTGTGTTTAGGCTAGTTCAAACAAATGTTTTGTTTTAATGAGGTAGCGTCTTCAGCTGATTACTTTATGACTGATTAACATTCCTAGTCTGCTTAGGATTTTGCCCTTTTATCTTTTTGTCTTGGCCTTTGACCTTGACGGGCTTCTGTTAATAATAATTTCTTTTCTCAAACATTGTCGAAACACGATTTTCTTATTCGTGTCTCTAGCTAATCAATCATGTTAACTTTGGTTTCATTTTGTGTATGGCGTTTTGATTATTTTGACGCATTTTGGAACAAAACGTTTGTCTAAACAGGGTTATTTAATGGGGTATAGACATGTTTAGCAGGAAAAGAAGCAGATAGTAAGAATAACATTCTTTTGTAATTTCAGGGAAAATGTGTGCCCTAGAGATGCTCGGGGGCCGGGCACACCCCGAGGAGTGATTTCTAATAGTCATTGGGTTCACATCCCTTAGAATCAGAAGAAGGGCATTTAATGACTAATGCTACCCTTGACGCTAATATCCCTCTTTTTTGGAAGATCGTCTTTTTAAGGTACGGAGGGGGAGACTTCCACTTTTCTCTGTACGACTTGATCTTTTGGAGGGTCGTACTTAAAAGGATTATCCTTAAATCTGATGGCTCTCATATTCCTTGAGCATCCTTTCCAAGCCCTTGTCTGGGTTGTATCCATATCTCTTCATTATATGGGCCACTTTTAAACTGCTAGGAAGTCTTTCCATATTTTCAAATGTCTTCTTCAGCCACATCCATTTGAGGTATGGTGGACGGCTCGCTGATTCGAATGTAGTCTTTAGCTTGAACCATGATCAATTTGTCGCCTACCACGAATTTGATTTTTTGGTGGAGCGTTGAAGAAACTGCCTTAGCACTTTGAATCCAAGGTCTGCTCAATCTTCCCCTTGGATTTTTCTTTTCCTCTTCGGTTTCTTTATTTTTCCTTTGTTTTTAGGAGCATTATCTTGTAGCTCCTTGGATGAATAAATCTTTTTGCTTATCGTCCTGCCCCCAATGTTGGCTATATTGGAGATATCTTCATTGACGGACAATTCTTTTGTGCATATCCATAGTACAGCTTTATCCGATGTATAAGGGAAAGGACAAGGCATGAATAAGCGCAAAGGTGTTATTGCCTCTTCCCTGATATTATCAATTTGGGTGCTAATGTTTACTTCTTTCTTATTATCTCCTTGTCCCAAATTAATGGCCTCAGTTTTTTCTTATGGGGTTGTATCGATTGAGCTTATTTTTCCAACAGTCTTTGTATGTCCGGGGAAATGGTCCCCTCCTCACTGTCTGACTCAATCCATTCGCCTTCGGCTTTCAGATCCCGCAGAGAGTTTTTAATCACAGACATGACTGTTTATATGGTCTATATTTGGGTTTAGATTTTATTCAATTATTTTGGAATGAGAGAGAAAAGAATGAGAAGCATATGAATATTATGAAAAATGCCTCATTGTATTGATAGATGCAAATATTTACAAAGCCCACTTTAATAAAAAATCTCGTGATCATGGGCGGGGATCACGAGAGATACATCGGAAGCTTTTTGATATATTTTTATATATTTTCTATTACATTTTTAAAGATGATAAAAATGATGAGCCCTATATAGCTAGTCTTCCTTATCCCGTCTTTCATTTGGGCTTTGATAAGGGTTGATCATCCACTTTTAGAGTTGACGCGTCGAAAGTAATCCATCCTGCGTGTATTAAATCTTGGACCTTATGCTTTAAGGCCATACAGTTATCTACAGAATGTCCCGGAGCGTCTGAATGATAATTGCATTTTTCGTTTGGCTTATACCATTCTGGATATGGTGGCTCCATTTTCTTGGGAGGGACGCGTACTAGGAGTTTGACGTCCAATAATTTTAGCAACAGGCTTCCATAAGAAGTGGGTATTGGAGTGAACTTTCTTTCTGGCCTGCGTGACTTGGTCTGCTGCGAGGAGGACGAAGGAGTGGTGAAATTGATAGCATTTACGTCTCCTTCCTTCTTCTTTCCAAAGGGCTTCTTGAATGATGCGTGGGATTTCTTAAACTTGGGAGGGAATCGAGTATTTTCGGCATCGGTTACCTCCTTTACATCAAATTTGTATCCCTCTAATGCCCTTAATCTCTCCTCTAAGGCAAAAATTCGTTGCTCAGAGACCTCATTGTGGAAGCATTGTTGGTACATTAACTCTGTCAATTGCGCCATTTGTTCTTTTATGGCATTAAGCTCGGCGGTGAGCATACGGTTCTGCTCCTCTAATTTCTCCATCTTCTTGGCTTTTTTGAGCGCGAGTGAGAACAGGTAGAAGACCAGCCACTTTCTAAATGATTTAAAGATTTTTATTATTATTTTTTTTTGAATGATTAATGTGGAATAGATATGCCTTAGACAATAGCTTTGGTATCTTCTCAAAAGCCTATGTTTTAAGGAGTACCATACCCACTTCAGTGTGATGGTTCCCTTTTTTTCAAAAGGTTATCATCATACCTTAGCGCACTTATCTCTTTTAGGAAGGTTATAAACGCACTTGGGTCTCTTTCGCTATTATCTAAGGATATCTAATGCATCCTAGAATGAATGTGCTTTATGCATGCAGTACAAAAATACTTTTTTATGACAGCAGATATTGAAAGTGGCATAACTTTTGACTAGATTGTTCGATTTGGACGCACAACATGTCAAAACGAAGAGAAAAGGGTGAAGAACCAAGTTACAAATTGCCAAAGGCGATTTGGCCCAGTAATTTTCCCAAAAAATGTCTCTAAGACCCATTTTTTAGGAGTTTATTAAAATGATGAGCATGCTGCAATTATTTTCTCTCTTAGTTTTACCACTTATTGGATGATATGGTATGAATGATACGACTTTGCCAAGATTCTTTTTATTATAAAAAGAAATTTTTATGGCTTTCAATCGTTTTTATATTTTTTATGACCCTTTATCTCTTCTGTCGGTCAACGTGGCTACTTAGCTTACAAAGAACCTGAAACCAGGCTAGCTTAACTGAAGACTGTCCGAGATAAAGGGGATGTTATCTTATCGCTTTTTTGATTTTTAGGGTTTTTCATTTTGTTGTCTGTTGTATGATTACCCTATGCTAATGCATCAATACAAATGCAGCAAATGTATGCACACACAATTCATACATCCACGAGCAGAGCCACGCTTATTTAATCACGAGGTGGGATTTTCCTGCAGAAACGTGCTCGGTTTAGGTGGTTCTAACTGTTCTCACCAGGCCAAAGGTCCCCAAGGTGCCCCCATTATAGGGACTTCTCAATCTCTCAGTCCTTGGGTCATGCACGGAACTCCGTGTCGACACCCTTAGAAGAGTTATCACCTTGAGTTGGTGGTTTTCCGACAACGGTTGTAGCCCCGTGTGCCAACTAACCGATCGTATCTGCCACCCACTCCCTATAGGTATTCACTCTTGCCCCCGGGTATAGAGGGACTATTGTGTGCAAGGGTTTTTGTGTGCAATTTATATTTCAAACAATTGCAGAAATAATCATACAGCAGTTATTTAAAGCCATACAATAAAAACATACAGAAGGGTAAAGGCATAATTCCAAATCTTTACTTAGTTTGAATTTATCCGTCACTAAATGGGATCAACTCTCTAGCTTCCCCAGTGGAGTCGCCATCTGTCGCCGCCGTCCGTTCCGACGTCCTGGGACGTCTTCGAACGTTAATGCGAGCGATCGCGAAAAGATGGTTGAGACTCGCGTTTTTTGTTAAAATTGTGTTCATTGCTTTCGAGGTGCTCAACACTGAACTTTCCTCTAATAGAAGCAAGGTTTTCGAAAAGGGGTTCTTTTGGAGTCGCCACCAATGTTTTGACCAGAAACATTGGAAAAGGAAAAAAGGCGTTGATTTTATTAAAAACCAACTTGGCCATTATAACCAGAGTTGGGTAAGGGAGTTAGTTACGTGTGGGGAAGGTGTTAGCACCCCACAACGCCCCTTTCGGGTTCCCTATGACGGATTTATTCATTAAGTGAAGATTATGAGAAATTACACATTTACCCTATTTTATTGATATAGTTATTTAGATATGGTTATCTACATGATTTATCTACATTGTATACAGAAAACGATAAATAAAGCAATAAAGAAGAAGAGAATTGAGAAAAACCTCCGTAGCAAGCTTTTATATTATGATTCTTGTACAAAGAGGATGCGTTTTCCTTCGCTCTACAATTGTTCTCCTCTCGTCTACCCTAATCGACTTGACTAATTTTCTAGAAGAAGTTGAATGCCGGAATACAAATTCCTTAACTGATTGTTACCTAAAAAAGGCAATCAGAAAGATCATTCGAGAGAGGGAGAGAAGAAGACAAGTCTTAGAGTTGTCTGGTATCTGAGGTGTGTGAAATGAGACAAATGAGGCTCCTATTTATAGCTTTTTTCGCTGCCTGGAACTTTGGGACGGCCGTCTGGGTTGGGACGGCCGTCCCAAACGTGTTTTCTGCATTGTGCCAATCTGGGATGGCCAGTCTGGGTTGGGACGGCCGTCCCAAATGCAATTTTGTGCACGTTGGGACCCCCTGGGGTTTGGGACGGCCGTCCCACATTCGGGACGCGCGTCCCAACTGCTTATTTTCAGTTGGGACGGCCGTCCCAACCCTGGGATGGTGGTCTCGACCCGTTTTGTCCAGCCTTTGTATTTTGGGACCCCGGGAAGCTTTCCTTGCTGTTTTTGGACGTGGATTGGTGCCGATATATGTCCGTTGAAGCTTTATCTTTGTGTGGGAAGTCTTCTTGGCCTTCATTTGAAATGTTGGGCGAGCTTTATCTATGTATAGGAAGTCTCCTTTGTGTGGATGAGTGAACTCCGTCTTATTATGAGATGTCTTCTTTAGTCTTTATCGTTCATATGAGCGAACTCCATGTTTGTTGCGGGAGGTTTCCTCAGTTTTGGGAAGCCGGATGAACTCCATCTTTGGGCGAAGTTCCTCTAGCTTTTATTTTGAGAGGCCGGGCAAAATTAGGGGTCTACATTCAACACTCTAAGTCTTTGTGTTCTTGAATCATCATCAAAATCAACAATCTTCATGCTCATCAAGTGCAACATCAAGTCCTTGAATGTTCAACAATCTCCCCATTTTTGATGATGATCAAAATTATCTTTTAAAGCCTTGTAATAACCTGTTTTATCTGTCATACTAACAAACACATTAAACATACCAGATAATATTTAAATGCAATTCATAAGAGGCTTTAAATATTTCTCCCCCTATTTTGATTATAATCAAAAATAACTCTGCAATAACAATCATAAGAGCTCCCCCTCAAAATATGCATAAGTTGGAGATAACTCCCCCTTAATCAAAGCATTAAAGAAACATCATATTTTATTGCAGAAACAATCATTCATTACAATAACAAGACAAAATAACAAAAAGAAAATAATCAACAAAATTTAAAATTTTGCACTATCATCATCATTAAAGTGTGCATCAAATCTATTTTCTAAACGGCACACTTTATGATCTACATCAGATATACGGCGAATTATTTCCTCATGTCGTACTCCAGAAAGAGTGAAGAATGATTGCATCCTCTGATTCATGTCAGATAACTTGTCTTCCATGGATTGTTGGGTTTCATGATGAGTAGAGGAAGTTCCAACACTTTGGATTTGGTCAGAGGGAAACTCAGCAGCTGGAGGCATATCTTCATCAGAATCTTCATTAGCATCACCTTGATTTGGAACGTCATCTTTGTGAACATAAATATCATTGACACGCACCATTTGGAGATGAATCAATGTGTTGTCCAACATGCGGTTCAAGTTATTTGTTCTAACTGCTTGTTAACCTTCAACATTCACTCCTTTATATTCAAGAATACGAGAGACAAGTAAAGCATATGGAATTTTGAATGTGGGATGACGTTTTGCTTTTAACATGGTCATTGTGACAAGAACACCCCAATCTAACAGCTCATTATTCATTATGGCATGAATAATACGAAGATCAATGGAAGAACATTGGGCATGATTTGTAGCTCGAGGACATAGGATCCAAACAATTAGATGGAGAATCATGCGTTCCTCCTTCTTTAAAGGTCCAGCATGAAGGAGATGCCCAATCTCCATGGAGGGATTTCTCAGAAAAGAACGGTAAGCTAAAAACCTGTCAAAGTCATCTAACTCACCATAAATGTTAATAGCATCTTCTCTAATTGGAAAGTGAGCGACGTTTTCCCAAATATCATCATCGAGAATAATTGTGACGCCTTTTACTCTAGAGGTAACAATTTGATCTCTAAATTTAAATCTAGAGTAAAATACCCTAACAACGTCAGGATAATACGTACCTTGCATTTGGATGAAGGGAAGAACTCCTTGAATTTCAAGAAGGTTGGGAAAATTGAATCCCCTATTGATGAATTGCTCACCAATAAGAAACTTGGGAGAAATAATAGCCCGTCCATTCCAAGTAGGTCGAAATTCTTGTTGGCCATCTGTATCGAAATCCATCCTTCTACGTAATTAGGACTGGGTCGAGATGAGGGTGCAGATCTTCTTCTAGTAGGGATCTTAGCACGAGAAGATGAGGCCATTGAAAGATTAGAAGAGTAACAAGAAGATTTAGAAAGCTAAGTGTATTGAGAAGAGGGCAAGGTAGCTAGAATAAGGCAAGATAGCTTGATTTCAAGAGATAGAAGTGAGTAGAAGTGAAATGAAGGTCCCTATTTATAACCAAGCATCTCCAACGTTCATATGGAAGGGAATAATGGTCAAAATATCCGTTGGCAACGGCTAGGAAGAAAACTTGGTCGGATTTAATCGATTAAAATTCAAATTAATCGATTAAATCACTTCCAGACCCGTTTAATCGATTATTTTAGGTTGTTAATCGATTATTACTAGTTTTAATCGATTAATGGACGAATTAATCGATTAATGGACGAATTAATCGATTATTCCAGAGAGGAATACCCTGTTTTAAGTGTTTTGGATGCAAATAATCGATTATAACTCCAATTAATCGATTATTCCAGAGAGGAATGCCCTGTTTTGAGTGTTTTAACACATGATAACCTATGAACATCCTACAAAATGAATTATAACATTACAACCATCCAAAAACAGTCAAATTAAGCAGAATTTAAGCTATTTCTAATATCCCTAAGTCTCTTCTAAGATCATAGAATCTATCATTGGGTAGAGGCTTAGTAAAAATATCTGCTAATTGACGTTTGGTATCTACATACTCTATTTTACAGTTTCCTTTGCTGATATGATCTCTCAAAAAGTGATGTCTTATTTCTATATGTTTAGTCCTAGAGTGCATTACTGGATTCTTAGTAAGATTTATTGCACTCGTATTATCACACATCAATGAAATGTCATTTAAAAAGATACTATAATCTTCTAACTGTTGTTTCATCCACAAAATTTGAGCACAACAACTACCAGCTGCAATATATTCAGCTTCAGTGGTAGATAAAGCAACACATGCCTATTTCTTAGAATGCCAGGATATTAAGGATGAACCTAACAAATGACATGTCCCACTTGTACTTTTCCTATCAATTGTACATCCACCATAATCAGCATCAGAATATCCTATTAAACTCATACAAGTATCAGATGGATACCACAAACCAAAACCAGTAGTTCCTTTTAAGTATTTTAAAATATGTTTTACTGCAATTAGATGAGATTCTTTAGGACAAGCCTGAAATCTAGCACACACACAGACAGAATGCATAATATCAGGTCTACTTGCTGAAAGAATTAATGGTTGAGTTCAAGAGGGGGGGTGAATTGAACTTTAAAACTTTTTCGCAAATCTTACTTTCTTTTGGAAGAATGAGTTATCTTTATTCAATCTTTGCAAAGGTAATTTGATTTAAACACAGTACAATTAAAGACAGAAATTAAAAGAGATGAAAGAAGAATATTAACACACAAGTTTATACTGGTTCACTCTAATCCAGAGCTACATCCAGTTCTTGACAAATCAGTCAAGTTTCACTAATACCAAGTGAAAAATACAACCAGTAGATACTCACCAATCTCCCTCAAGAACTATCTTGCAAAACCCACAAGACGTAATCTTGAAAACCACCCAAGAACCAAATCCAAGTCATCGTACCAAGTGCAGATTACAATCCAACCTGCACAATCAAACTTTACAAAAGAATATGAAAAGAATAAACCTGGACTTGAAGTTTCTAATTGTCCGTAACCAATTCTATCAAGCACTTTCTCTCTTTGAATGACCACAATTCTGATCACAAAGCACCTTATGATATGAAAAAGATTCTTGAATGCAGAGAAAGTCACGTATGAAAATTTCACAGATTGATTTCACAAGTTTTCTCAAGTAGTGTATTGTATCTGTATATCTTCAAAAGATGAATCAAATCTGTATATATAGAGTAAATCAGAAAAACGAACGTTTCATCCGTTAAAAACTGCTTTAGAGAGTCAAAAGATAAGTTGGTTAGCAGAGAAACAGGTTTAGAAGAGAATCTGATCGATTAAAACAGTAAGAATGATCGATTAGACCGAGTTATGATCGATCGAATAAAACTATGATCGATCGAATGAGTTATGATCGATTAGAACAAAACTATGATCGATTAGAGTATTATTTCAATCGATTAAAAGATCAATTCAATCGATTGATTTCATTTAAAGTTCCTTTTAATCGATTAAGACATCGATTCAATCGATTGATTTCGTTTAAAGTTCCATTTAATCGATTGATTCGAGTTTTAATGGATTAAAACAACTTAATGAAAAATGACAAGACTCTCGTTTCAATCGATTGAAAATCATTTCAACAGATTAAATTCCCGCAAATACTTAGTTAAAAAATAGTCTCTCTCGTTTCAACAGATTGAAAAATATTTCAACAGATTGATTTTCTAAAAACTCTTAGACTGAAAAGATCTTTCTGTTTCAACAGATTTAAAATCATTTCAACAGATTGAAAATGCGAAACTTGATATTGAAAATTCATTGAGTTATTTTAACTTGTTGATTCCGCGAATCAATCAATTGAATTTTCGATTATGTATGACCATTTATTATGTTAAGTGATTTTAACAGATTGAAAAATCCTTTTCAACAGATTAAAAAACTTAGTTAATTCTTTTAATACTTAAACGTAAGTTTTTCATGCGGAAAAATGATTTTCAATGAGATGCATCATTTTAAGGTGCTTATCACAAAATATAATGGCCTATCAAGAGATTAAGTGCTTAACCTTAAAACCCTAATCATCTACACACCCACAACCTAAGTTATATCTATGTCTTCATCAAATCCACCAAGTGCTTCAATCTCCCCTATTTGATGGAGACAAATAACCACTCGCACCTGCAAAACAAAAATACCGCACTAGAGACATATATTTTGTGGTGTGTGTGTAGTGACAGCTTTAAGCAAAATACTTCTCCCCCTATTTGACCGCATCAAATAGATTGTTGTAGTTACAGATCCAATGAGTCCACGTGGGAACCCCAAATAAAAACCAGAAAAAAAAATGAAAAGAAAACAGAATAACGTAAACATAGAAAATCTTCATTCGTCCCCGGGCCTTGATTGAATTGCAGTTCCACAATCCCGTTGTAAATATCTTCTAGTTGATTATCAATATGCCGGAACCTTGCAATGAAATTTTCATCCAAATAATGCTCGCCGAGCCCTCGGAGCAGTGAGTCATCTCCATATGCCTCCTTTGGTCAGCTTGCAGCTCGCTCATTTGATGTAACATTGTTCTTTCGAACCGAGACAGAGGAGTGCCACGGTCAAGCGGTGGATTGTATGGAATCATCTCCATTGGGTTCACTTCTTCCATTGGATCAGACGAACGTGCTGCGAAGTTCCAGGAATATTATCGTTGTTGATTCCTTCCTCTTGCTCTTCTTTTTCACTTTCTTCACTTCTCCCAAGCATCTTCTTTCGAGATCCATTCACCATCAACTTTAATAAATCCCATTTTGTGAAGAACGGAACTGTTTATTTCATTTGTTGGTCTGACGGTTTCAACAAGTTCTCCTTCAACATCAACACCAAAATGTGTTAAAAATTTAGAAATCGGAATAGCATAGGGATACCCGAAGTCACTAAGTCTCTTGGCTTTGATCATGTGATCCTTGATGACAAAGACCCAGCTCACACGTATTCCGTGATGAATGCAAGTACATCGAACTAAATCTCCTTCATTTAGCACCGCATGATTGCTCCCCCGGGTGTAAGCCGCCAAGAAACGATGAAAGCGAGAATCCTTTCTTCCAGCTTCAACTTTCCAGTGTTGAATGAACTTACAGTAATCATGCCTATTCTTCAAGCAAAAGCGGAAATATTGAACTTTATTAAATTCTTCAACATCCGAAGTACATCCTTTGGTGACTTTCACACCTACATCTTTTATTCCAAGCAACTTCCTTCCGGACATTAGGTGTTATCTCAATGTCTACTCCTTTAACTTGGGTTGTCAAAGTGGAACCTTCAAAGGATAAATTTGTGAAGAAAACTTTAATTAAGTCGTGGTAAATCCTACCATTCAACTCCGTAAACGTCCGAAGTTTTTGATGTTGCAAGCAACTTCCGAATGCCTCTCGAATCCTTCTAGCATCAAACCAAGAGAACTTTAACATTTTTGGAATGTTGACTTGCTTCCTGCTTAATTCATGGATAAACAAATCCATTTTCTCTTGGTCCCCATTGAACCAAGTTTCAATCCTACCTCCAACATTCTCGTTCTTGCCTTGCCGTAGAGGACTCGCCTCTGCTGGACTTCTTCCTACCAGACTTTGTGCGCTTGAACATATTTGATTTTTGGAATGAACAGAACGTAGAAGAACCGAGAAAAGAGAAGCTCAAAGGAGAAAATAATCCTATAGGAATGAGAATACACAATCTTTATCGCCTTAAAAAATTTTTGTCTTTACTCGATTTATTGTTTCGTGCAAGTGATGATAAAGAGGAGAGAGAATTGCTACTGTACACTTTAATTACCCACACATCCGATATCCAATCAGAGTCATTCAACTTTTATTGGATATCTTTGATATTTAAGAGAGTAGTTGAAGTTTATCTTGTTGTAAATGCTTTCAGCTTACTCGCAGAAATCGGTTAGAGACAGAGTACATACAACTAGCCCTAGAAGAAAAATAATCAATTGATATTTCGTGAAACCAACTGATTTTGTAATCGTAGATACTTATAAGTGAAATACACCGATTGAATCAAAAAATAAATCGATTATTTTGTAAAAGAAAATGATTCAGAGTACCATTAGTGAATTCAATCGATTGAATCGAAGATTTAATCGATTGATTTATAGAAGAAAAATGTGCAGAGCAACAAGATTAATGAAATAAATCGATTAAAATCTTATTTAATCGATTGAACTACTAACACATCAATACCAAAGAGTAAGAATCGTGAAATCAACAGATTATTTCGCAATTTCAATCGATTGAAACAAATAATATCAAGTTATTCATGCAATTATTAATCGATTGAACTTGTTATCACCTGTTAAAGAGCATACAATCACTCGTAACAAATTAGTTATGCAATACTAGATATATCTAGAATTCCTAATTCAGTTCTAAGCATATTAAGTCTATCTCTAGGAAGTGGTTTAGTAAATAAATCAGCTTAACCGTTTTTCGATTCAACGAATAAAATCTCACAGCCACCCCTAGATACGTGTTCTCTAATAAAGTGATGTCTAATTTCAATATGCTTAGTTCTAGAGTGTTGAATAGGATTCTTAGTTAAGTTTATTGCACTAGTATTGTCACAAACCGGAGGTACCTTGTTTAGAGTTACTCCATAATCTGTTAGTTGTTGCTTGAGATAAATGCTTTGAGCACAACAGCTCCCAGCTGCAATGTATTCAGCTTTCGCAGTTGACAGAGCAACACACGCTTGCTTTTTGCCGTGCCACGATATAAGACTCGCTCCCTAGTAGATGACAAGTACCGGAGGTACTTTTTCTGTCCAATCTACATCCCGCAAAGTCGAATCGGAAAATCCAACAAGTTTAAGGGATGCACCCTCAGGATACCATAGTCCAACATTAACTGTTCCCTTGAGGTATTTCGAATCCTTTTGGCAATGCGTAAGATGAGATTCCTTTGGATTTGCCTCGAAATCTTGCACAAAGACACACACTAAACATAATGTCGGTCTACTAGCAGCTAGATACAATAGTGAACCAATCAAACCTCTATATTTAGTTTGATCAACAGGTTTTCCTTTTTCATCTAAGTCTAGACAACAGTTAGTAGACATGGGTGTAGAAGACACCTTGCAGCTTTGCATATCAAATTTCTTTAACAATTCATTGCAGTATTTAGATTGACTAAGAAAAATGCCATTTCTTAATTGTTTAACCTGGAGACCAAGGAAGAAATTTAATTCTCCCATCATGGACATTTCAAATTCACTTTGCATTTCTTTTACAAACTTATTACACATGACATTATTAGTGGAACCGAAAATAATATCATCCACATACACCTGCACCTGAATAATGTCGGTCCAGCATTTCTTAATGAACAGAGTTTTATCAACCTCACCTCGCTTGTACCCTTGATCAATTAGGAAGTTACTTAACCTCTCATACCATTGTCTAGGTGCTTGCTTTAAACCATAAAGGGCCTTTTTCAATTTGTAGACATGGTCGGATGTTTGTGATCTTCAAACCCAGGAGGTTGAGAAACATATACTTCTTCATTGATGAGTCCATTCAGAAAGGCACTCTTTACATCCATCTCGTAGTAATCTGAAACCACTTAAGCAGGCATAAGCTAATAACAATCTAACAGCCTTCAAGTCTAGCTACAGGTGCAAAGGTTTCATCAAAATCAATACTCTCTTGTTGGTTATACCCTTTGGCTACCAATCTAGCTTTATTTCTAGTAATAATGCCGTGTTCATCTAGCTTGTTTTTGAATACCCACTTAGTACCAATTATATTGATATCTTTGATTTTAGGAACTAATTCCCACACTTTATTTCTTTCAAATTGATTAAGCTCATCATGCATGGCACTAACCCAGTATTCATCATTTAATGCTTCTTTAACTGTCTTAGGCTCTATTTGTGAAATGAATGCCATATGATTACGGAATTGATTAAGAGAATGTCTAGTAGATACTCCCTTATTAATTTGCCCGATGACATTGTCTAGAGAGAGATTTCTTGGGACAATCCACTCTTTAGGAAGCTCTTCCGAACATCTTCTTCCCGTTCTTCAGCAATTGTTGGAGAATTAGCTTTTGTCGGGTCCACCGATGGATCATCTTCTTCAACAAGACGCTGATCCGTGTTATCGGCATGTTTTAACCGATAAGAATTATCAGCTAAATCTTCTTCATCTCAGAGCACTCGTTGTTTTATTCTCGCACTACTCGAGGAGACTCATTAAACACAACATGTACCGATTCTTCAACAAATTTAAGTCTTAAATTGTAAACTCTATATGCATGACCGTGAGTTGAGTAACCAAGAAAAATTCCTTTATCGATTTTTCATCAAACTTGCCAATATTTTCTTTCCCATTGTTTAAAACGAAACATGTACATCCAAAAACTCGAAATAGTTTAAGTTGGGTTTTCTTCCTTTGTACAGTTCATATGGGGTTTTCTTAAGCATGGGTCTAATCAAGACTCTATTCAAAATATGACAAGCAAGTGTTTATCGCATCCGCCCAAAAGTATTTAGGTAAAGAATTTTCACACAACATTGTTCTAGCAAGTTCTACAATAGATCTGTTCTTTCTTTCCACAACACCGTCTCGCTGAGGAGTTCTTGGAGCAGTAAAATTGTGTTTTATACCAAACTTTTCACAAAATGATTCAAACTTTTCATTTACAAATTCTCCACCATTGTCACTTTGAATTGATGTAATAAAATACCCTTTTTCATTGTGTAAAACCTTGGCAAGCTTTTTGAAAGATTTGTAAGAATCAGATTTGGCTTTAAGAAAAATAGTCCAGGTAAATCGAAAAGTCATCAACAATTACCATGATATAAAGATTACCACCTAGGCTTTTATTCCTTGAAGGACCAACCAAATCCATGTGAAGCAGCTCCAAAGGTTTAGAAGTTGAAACAATATTTTTGTTTGAAAAAGATTTTCTAGTTTGTTTGCCTTTCAAACAAGCTTCACAGATTTTGTCTTTCAAGATCCGAAGCTTAGGCAGACCTGTAAACTAAATCTTTTGAAATCAGTTTGTCAAGATGTTTAAGATGTATATGAGCAAGTCTTCTATGCCACAACCAAGATTCTTCTTCTTTAGTAAGAAGACAACTTTGAGATGATATAGACCGTTTGATATCTAACATGTATATATTGTTTAACCTCTTACCTACCAACATTACCGTATCGATTCCGGCTCACAAATAAGGCACTTTTCTCGGTTTGAAAATGACTTTGTGACCAAGATCACATAACCGACTTATGCTTATCGATTGTGCTTGAGACCTTCAACCGTAAGAACATTGTGAATGATTACCGATTCACCATCACCAATATCTCCGTAACCTAGAATTCTTCCTCTCGTTGTTGTCTCCATAAGTCACATGACCTCCATTCTTCAATTTCAGACTTCCGGAATTTTGAAATGTCACCTGTCATGTGCCTTGAGCATCCGCTGTCTAGATACCAAAGGGACTCTTGTTGCTGTTCCTGAAAGATCAAACATCAAGTATTTGGTACCCTTACGTATTTTGGGTCCTTAGGAGTCAATTTTTCTGTTTAACATGTTTTGGAACCCATCTTTTCTTACCTTGCGGCACAAAATATTTTCTAGCATGACAGAATTTTATAGTATGTCCTTTCTTCATGCAAGTAATGACAAGATGAGAAAGGGGATGCCGTTATTTTTCCGTATGAAAAGAAGTTCAAATATTTTTTTGTTTTTACCCCAGCCTTAGGTTTGTATCCAATTCCACTATGTTCAAACACACAGCTTTGAGACCCAAGAAGTGCATCTAAATTCTCTTTGCCTTGAGTAAATTTAGACAAAGTTTTAATCAAGTAATCAACCTTATCTTGCGTAATAATACACTTTTCACACTTCTTATTAGCAACATTATCAACAGATGCATAGATTATATCTAGATGTTCTAAATCTGTTTTGCTTTCTAATAGTTCATTTTCCGTAACTTTAACTCTATTTTCTAACCAGCTTATTTAATCCTTTTAACCGATTATTTGTATGAGATAAATTTCTGGCTTCACTATGCATTTCATTGAAAGCATTTAGTAATGTGCTGTAATTCATTTCATTCTCTCGTAGGAGTTGAACTTACATGTGATGAAGAGGATTCACGACCGACCATCAAGCTACGTGTTCACCTCCTCACTTTCGGATTCAGAGTCTGGAAGATGAATCATTGTCTTGCCAGAGCTATATAAGCCTTTTTCCCTTTGTATCTTGATTCTTTCTTGTTCGATTCTTGGTCTTTTCCTGACAATCACTCTTTATGTGACCTTGTTTACCACAAGAATAACAAGTAATATTATTTTGAACAGATTCGACCTTTTTATCATTGTACCTTTTTACTTGGCCAATTTCGTTTCTTTCTTCTAAGAAATTTTCCAAATTTCTTAACCAATAAAGTCGGTTCTCTGATTCATCTTCTTCAGATCCACTGTTTTCTTCAATTGTCTTGAGAACAATATTTCTAGTTTTCTTTTCTGCATTCTCTTGTTCTTTGAACCGATTGATTTCCAACTCATGTTCCCTCAACTTACCAAAAAGTGAAGCGGTAGTCATTTCAGCCAAGTCTCTTGATTCTCGATATTATCGTCACCTTTGGTTGCCATGTTCTATCCAAACACTTTAAAATTTTGATGTTCAACTCTTCTTTGTCAAAAGTCTTTCCTAACCCGATTAGATGATTAACTATGTGCGTGAACCTTTTCTCGCACATCCGCAATTGTTTCTCCTTGCTGCATTTTAAACAACTCATAGTCCCCGATTAACTCATGCTTTCTTGCCCTTTTCACATCGACGTTCCTTCATGTGTAACCTCTAAAATTTCCCACATCTCTTTGGCGAGGCACACCGAGACACCCCGAAAAACTCATCAAGATTTAAAGCAGAGGTAATAATATTTTTTGCAAGTATAATCATATTGGACTTTCCTATTTTCTACATCAGCTTAATTCAGCCCAATCTTTTTCGACTACTTTACCATCTACAATATGAGTTGGTTTATAAGGACCATTAACAATTGTTTCCCAAATGCCTCTATCAAGAGATTCAATAAAGATTTTCATTCTAACCTTCCGTAAAGAATAATTCACACCGTAAAAAAGTGGAGGCCTGTTTATGGAGGCTCCTTCTAAAAAATTCATCTTTCCCTCACCCATTGGACCGATTCCTTGAGTAACTTACAAGAACCAGCTCGATGCCAATTGAAAGAATTAATGGTTGAGTTCAAGAGGGGGGTGAATTGAACTTTAAAACTTTTTCGCAAATATTACTTTCTTTTGGAAGAATGAGTTATCTTTATTCAATCTTTGCAAAGGTAATTTGATTTAAACACAAGACAATTAAAGACAGAAATTAAAAGAGATGAAAGAAGAATATTAACACACAAGTTTATACTCGGTTCACTCTAATCCAGAGCTACATCCAGCTTCTTGACAAATCAGTCAAGTTTCACTAATACCAAGTGAAAAATACAACCAAGTAGATACTCACCAATCTCCCTCAAGAACTATCTTGCAAAACCCACAAGACAGAATCTTGAAAACCACCCAAGTAACCAAATCCAAGTCATCGTACCAAGTGCAGATTACAATCCAACCTGCACAATCAAACTTTACAAAAGAATATGAAAAGAATAAACCTGGACTTGAAGTTTCTAATTGTCCGAACCAATTCTATCAAGCACTTTCTCTCTTTGAATGACCACAATTCTGATCACAGAGACCTTATGATATGAAAAAGATTCTTGAATGCAGAGAAAGTCACGTATGAAAATTTCACTGATTGATTTCACAAGTTTTCTCAAGTAGTGTATTGTATTGTATATCTTCAAAAGATGAATCAAATTTGTATATATAGAGTAAATCAGAAAAACGAACGTTTCATCTGTTAAAAACTGTTTTAGAGAGTCAAAAGATAAGTTGGTTAGCAAGTAAAACGAGGTTTAGAAGAGAATCTGATCGATTAAAACAGTAAGAATGATCGATTAGACCGAAGTTATGATCGATCAGAATAAAACTATGATCGATCAGAATGAGTTATGATCGATTAGAACAAAACTATGATCGATTAGAGTATTATTTCAATCGATTAAAAGATCGATTCAATCGATTGATTTCATTTAAAGTTCCTTTTAATCGATTAAGACATCGATTCAATCGATTGATTTCGTTTAAAGTTCCATTTAATCGATTGATTCGAGTTTTAATGGATTAAAACAACTTAATGAAAAATGACAAGACTCGTTTCAATCGATTGAAAATCATTTCAACGATTAAATTCCTGCAAATACTTAGTTAAAAAATAGTCTCTCTGTTTCAACGATTGAAAAATATTTCAACAGATTGATTTTCTAAAAACTCTTAGACTCGAAAAAGATCTTTCTGTTTCAACATGATTTAAAATCATTTCAACAGATTGAAAATGCGAAACTTGATATTGAAAATTCATTGAGTTATTTTAACTTGTTGATTCCGCGAATCAATCAATTGAATTTTCGATTATGTATGACCATTTATTATGTTAAGTGATTTTAACAGATTGAAAAATCCTTTTCAACTGATTAAAAAACTTAGTTAATTCTTTTAATACTTAAACGTAAGTTTTTCATGCAGTAAAAATGATTTTCAATGAGATGCATCATTTTAAGGTGCTTATCACAAAATATAATGGCCTATCAAGAGATTAAGTGCTTAACCTTAAAACCCTAATCATCTACACACCCACAACCTAAGTTATATCTATGTCTTCATCAAATCCACCAAGTGCTTCACTTGCAATTAAGTATAACAATGATCCTATCATACCTCTATACATAGTTTGATTAACTTCCAAACCTGATTCATCCTTGTCTAGATAGCATGAAGTTCCCATGGGTGTGTTAGCTTCCTTTGAGGTGTCCATTCCAAACTTTTTAAGGATCTCTTTGCAGTATTTGGTTTGAGAGATGAAAATTCCATCTTTAAGTTGCTTGATTTGTAGTCCAAGGAAGAATGTCAATTCTCCCATCATAGACATTTCAAACTCTCCCTGCATTATCTTAGCAAATTCTACACATAACGAATTATCAGTTGATCCAAAAATAATATCATCAACATATACCTGGACCAATAAGATATGTTTTTTTACTTTCTTTATAAACAGTGTAGAATCAATTTTTCCTCTAGAAAAATCATTTGATGTTAAGAAACTACTTAACCTTTCATACCAAGATCTAGGAGCTTGTTTCAACCCATATAATTCTTTCTTTAATTTAAAAACATGATTAGGAAAACTAAAATCCTCAAAACCAGGGGGTTGCTCCACATAAACTTCTTCTTTAATAAAACCATTCAAAAATGCACTTTTAACATCCATTTGATATAATTTAAATTTCATTAAAGATGCATAAGCAAGAAGTAGGCGTATAGCCTCTTGTAGACCCCAAATCTTGCTCGGCCTCCAAATAAAGTCAGAAGACCCCCTATTTGAAGACGGCCGAAGTCTAACAATCCACTAGGAGAGACTATTAGGCCCCCGTACTAAGATAGGAGGTTTTTCTGGCCCGAAAAATAAAGTTTCTCGCCCTGAAGGGACGAGACCACCGTCTGGAAGGACCAGACCGCCGTCTCGCCTCACGCCAGGGACGAGACCGCCGTCTGGATTATCCAGACGGCGGTCTCGACTTCTGCCTAGTCGAGATGGTGGTCTGGATTATCCAGACGGCGGTCTCGACCCCCTGCCATGATTGAGATGGCGGTCTGGATTGTCCAGACGGCGGTCTCGACCTTGTCAGACGAAACGGCGGTCTCGACCTGTCAGGCGCGAAAAACTATAAATAGGGGCGCTCCCCCCCTCATTTCCACACAGAAACACACAGTTCCTCCTCCTTCTCTCTAGATTTTCTCTCTCTAGAATCCCTCCGAAGCATTTCCGGAGTTTCTGAGTGTCTTTAGGAGAATTTTAAGCGTTCTAAATCTTCTTTAGAATCCCTCTGAGGCATTTCCGGAGTTTCTGAGAGTTTGTAGAGTGAAGGGTTGCCAAAAAGCACCCACTCTTTAAAGAGAAATACAAAAAGCTTGCTTTGGAGGTGCACTCTCTCTCTTTCTAATTTTATCGCTTTCATTTAAAATTATGCAATAGACGCTAGGGCCATGTAGTCATAATCTTTAAATACCGCATAATAAAAGGGTAAAAGCGCAATTTTCCAGTTTAATTATTTATCCAAAATAGCCCGCCTATCATAGGGAACCCGAAAGGGGCGTCGTAAAGGAACTAACACTTCCTTTACACGTAACTAACTCCCTTACCCAACTCTTGTTCTAATGACCAAAGTTGGTTTTCGAAAACCAACGCCTTTTTAAACTCCTTTTCCGATGTTTCCGGTAAAAACATCGGTGGCGACTCCACGAACCCTTCAAAACCCATTCTTGGGTTAGCCCGGTTATCGGACAACCCAATAACACTTTTCGAAAACCTCGTCTCTAGGTTAGCCCGGTTATCGGACAACCTAAGGACGTTGTAACCACCCATAAAAAACTCGAAAGCAAGAGGGTTGAAAAAAACCATCGTGTCGCTCCGACCGCCTCGTTTTGACGGCGACGATACCTCTAACCTGGCAACAGGAGCATAAGTTTCATCATAATCTATACCTTCCTCCTGACAATAGCCTTTTGCAACAAGTCTGGCTTTATTCTTTGTTATGTTCCCATCTTCATCAAGTTTATTTCTAAACACCCATTTGGTTCCAATAACTTGATATGATTCTTCCCTTGGGATTAATTCCCAGACTTGATTCCTTTCAAATTGGTTAAGTTCTTCTTGCATGGCTATGCACCATTGGTCATCTTTAAGTGCTTCCTCAACATTTTTGGGTTCAATCTGTGACACAAAAGCTACAGACATACAGAATTTAGTCATATTTCTAGTTCTTACCCCTTTTGAGATGTCACCTATGATATTGTCCATTGAGAGTCCTCTAGGTGATTGCCATTCTTTTGCTAATTCAGGCGATTGAGAAGGCCCATTTTCTTCCAAATATAATTCATCAAGAGCCTCTCTTATATATTCATCATCACTTGCAAGTTATTTATTTGACTCAAGAGGATTTCCCCCAAGGTCTACAATCTCATCAAAAGTAACATGAATAGATTCTTCTATATTTAAAGTTCTTCTATTAAATACCCTGTAAGCCTTACTAGTTAATGAATAACCTAAGAAAATGCCCTCATCGGCTTTAGAGTCAAATTTTCCTAAGTTATCTTTTCCATTATTTAACACAAAACACTTACATCCAAAGATTTTCAAATGAGCAACATTAGGCTTTCTACCATTAAACAATTCATATGGAGTAGATTTAATTATTGACCTAATGAGCATTCTATTTAAAACATAACATGCAGTACTAACCGCATCAGCCCAAAAATATTTAGGAACATTAGATTCATTTAACATAGTTCTAGCAAGTTCCTCTAATGACCTATTTTTCCTTTCAACTACACCATTTTGTTGGGGAGTCCTAGGAGCAGAAAAGTTATGTAAAATTCCATTTTCTTCACAATAATTTTCAAACTTTTCATTTTGAAACTCACCACCATGGTCACTTCTCAAAACATTAATTCTTAAGTCTTTCTCATTTTGAATTTGTTTTGCAAATTTTCTAAAGACCTTAAAAGCTTCACTTTTCGTAGTAAGGAAAAATGTCCATGTATACCTAGAGTAATCATCAACAATCACAAGTCCATAGTAATTTCCTCCAAAGATTTTTATCCTAGAAGGTCCAAATAAATCTAAATGTAATAATTCTAAGGGTTTTGAAGTGGAAATAACATTCTTTGATTTAAATGATGATTTTACTTGTTTACCCTTTTGGCATGCATCACACAATCTATCTTTTTCAAATTTTAACTTAGGCAAACCAATAACTAAGTCTTTTGATATCAATTTATTCAAATGATGCATATTTATATGAGCTGCTCTCTTATGCCATAACCAAGGGTTCTCTTCCTTAGCAACTAAACATGTTATGCTAGACTCATGTAAACAATCCAAATCAATCAAATATATGTTGTTATGCCTAATGCCTTTCAATGCTACATTTTCAGAATCTATCAAGTGTATGGTTTAAAATTTACTTTCAAAAATTACCTTGAAGCCTTTGTCACATAATTGACTTATACTAAGGAGATTATGCTTAAGTCCATCAACAAGTAGCACATCCTTGATCTCCAAAGTGTTTGCACCGCCTATGTTTCCAATTCCAAGGATCTTCCCTTTGTTGTTGTCCCCATAAGTTACATATCCTTGTTCCTTAGCTTTGAAACTCACAAATTTAGATTTATCTCCGGTCATATGTTTTGAGCATCCGCTATCAAGATACCACATAGACTTCTTTGATTTGGAAGTTTCCTACAAAACAAGAATATAGTAAACTTAGGTCCCCACAACTTTTGGGTCCTTGGGGTTAGAGACATAACAAACTATTTAACTATAGGAACCCAAATGTATTTACCTTTAGGTACACCAAAATGTTTAATTTTACATCTATTTGATGTGTGACCTTGTTTCATGCAATAAAAACATGCTTTAGATGTAGCATTTGAAAATGATGCATTTCTAACCATAGATGCTCTAGTTCCTTTTTCTACCCATACTCTTTTCTTTTTAGTTTTAGACTTTTTCATAAAAACTTGATGATTTACATTATTTTGAGCAAAACAGTTTTATCCTTCTTAAGATCACTTATTTCCATTTCGGCTTTATCAAGTAGATGATTTAGGATATCTATGTCATATTCATGCTCTTTACAAGTTTCACATGCTAAATTCTTATCCTCATCTAAACATACAATTTTCATGTCTAATACCTCTTTTTCTTTTAAACATGTAATTTTCATTTTTAAAGAGTCAATTTCCTTTTCGGATCTACTTAAATTCTTCTTTACAACTTTATATTCATTCTTCAAGTTCTTAAAAGCACTAAACAATTCATTATAAGCATTTTGCAATTCATCATAGTTATTATCCTCATCACTAGAAGATGTGTCAGAATCACTTACCTCAAAATCGGATGATATGTTGTCATTTGCCATTAAGCAAATGTTTGCTTCTATTTCCGAGTCACTTGATTCCGAACTTGAGTCACTGTTGTCCCAAGCAATGTAAGCTTTCTTCTTGAAGTGCTTTTTGCCTTTAACTTCATCGTTCTTCTTATTTGGACATTCGGTCTTTACATGTCCTGCTTCACCACAACCATAACATTTTATATTTACAGAAGAATTTTCCCTTACCTTTCCTTTACCTTTGAAGGATGTCTTCCTTTGGCTTTCATGAATTTGGTAAACTTCTTTATCATAAGACTCAACTCTTCTTCTTCATCGTTTGAGTCTTCTTCTTCCCTTTTATTTTTACCTTTGGAGATTTCGGTTTTGAAGGCTAGATTCTTCTTTTGAAATTGTCCTTCTTCATCATTTAGCCTACCAAGCTCAAGCTCATGCTCTCTTAGCTTTCCGAATAGCGCCGCCATTGACATTGTGGAAAGATTTTGTGACTCCGAGATGGTTGTCACTTTAGGTTGCCATTTCCTATCCAAAGATTTCAAAATTTTAACATTTAATTCATCAACGTCAAATACTTTACCTAATCCGGTGAGATGATTCACAATATGAGTGAAACGCTTTTGAACGTCAAATATTGTTTCTCCTTGTTGCATCCGGAACATCTTGTATTCTTGGATTAGGGAGTTTTTACGTGCTCTTTTAACGTCGTCGGTACCTTCGTGGGTCACTCTAAGCATTTCCCACATTTCCTGTGCACTTTTACAAACAGAAAACCTGTAAAACTCGTCAAGGGTTAGAGCAGATGAAATTATATTTGTAGCCCTAACATCAAATTGTGCTTTTCTATTTTCTTCTGCAGTCCATCTAGAAAAAGGTTTAAGAACGTCAACACCATTCTCTGTAACTTTAGGAACAAATGGACCGTTTAAAATACCGTCCCAAACACCTCTATCAACAGACTCTAAAAATATTTGCATACGTACCTTCCAGAAAGGATAATTTTGACCCGCAAAAAGTGGGAGTCTGTTGATAGACGCACCTTCGGCAAAAGTTTGATTTTGTCCGGCCATTTTCAAAAATTTGAATGACTATCAAAGCAAGCTCTGATACCACTTGTTAGAATCGCGCAACGGAATGTTCGCATGGTCCGACAAAAACCAAGAGGGGGGGTGAATTGGTTTCTTAATAAAAATTAGGTTTTCAAAATTTTCCCCAAATTTTACCGATTAAAAACTGTGTAAATGTAAATAGAGAAAGGGATAGAGTCTTACACAGGAAATTTATACTGGTTCGGATCAAAAGACCCTACGTCCAGTTGCTAATCACTCAAACAGAGGATTAACGCTGTCACTATAATCAAATTGTTACAATACAAATTACAATGGAAAAGATAAAGTTAAAGATAACACCTCTCTTGAAAACCACAAGAGATGAAGAACAACTTTCCCCAGAGACAGCACAACACACAATCCACTAAGAACTCCACTTAGTGATTCTTATCGCTTCTAGCCCACACCAGGTTCCAAAAGCCCCTTTTTCTTGCAACAAACAATTCTCTGGCACTACAACACTTAACTTTTGTATGAAAAAGGTTGTTCTCCTTTTCTGAGTGCCATAGAAGAGTTTAAGTAGAGAAATTAGGGTTTGGGAATTGGGATTTTCGGAATTAGGGTTCTTGGGAAAAGGGTTTTCGAAAATAGGTTTGATTTGAAGTTAAAAATCAAAATCTGACTGAAATAATCGATTAAAAGAAGTATTAATCGATTAAAACAGAGCCACATATCAACAGAACCCAAAACTCTCTGTTTTAATCGATTAAAAGGTGGTTTAATCGATTAAACCGCCTGATAATCGATTAAAAGTTGGTTTAATCGATTAAACCAGTGAGTTGTTATAGAAAATGATTTTTCTCACTGTTTTAATCGATTATTTCCCTATTTAATCGATTAAAGCCGAGCCTAGATGATATATTTGAGCTTTTTGAAGCTTCTAAGGTGCAGACTATGTACCGGCTATCTTAAACTCTAATATTACAGACTCAATCTAATTGAAATAGAGTTATTACAATACAAAACAAGTCTTCAACACTCTAAGTCTTTGTGTTCTTTAATCATCATCAAAATCAACAATCTTCATGCTCATCAAGTGCAACATCAAGTCCTTGAATGTTCAACAATATTCTTAGAGGCATCATCAAGAGCCAAAACTTTGCCCATTCAGAGACAAAACATTACAGTAAAAAAGTCTTCACTTCCGATGAAGCATCTGTCTACTTAGAGGCAATACTAGAACCTCAATGGAATATCTGCATACCTAAGAGGCATTCATCAAGAATCCCCAGTAATCAAGAAACTGGACGACTAAACAAAAATCCAAAAGCGAGGAATCCCCGGTATACCGGATGATTACGCAAAAATCAGGAACAATCACTCCCCATGGAGTCGGCGCATGATCAGAAACAGTAAGTCGCCACCATACCTTCAGGAAACGGAAGGACCTGAAAACAAAGACTTGCACACAGGCAAAGACCGGCGCATGGCCAGAAGCAGCAAGCCGCCACCACAGCAGAGGGGTCAGCTACCATACCGAAGGAGCATCCCGAAAGTCTCTACGTGTCAGCAGAAGGGTCAGCTACCGCACCGAAGGAGCATCCTGAAGCCTCACAACATCTTGACCGAGGGGTCAGCTACCGCATCAAAGGAGCATCCCGAAAGTCTCTACCAAAGGGTCAGCTACCGCACCCAAGGAGCATCCTGAAGCCTCACAGCATATCGTCCGAAAAGTCAGCCTCCACAGCAAGAAGAGCATCCAGAAGACAACCGGGTAAGGGGGTTAACTCCTTCGCCCGCCATTTGACCTCATAAGTAGGTTAACCCCTGGTCAATTGGTCGGGTGAAGGGGGGGCAGCTGTAGACCCCAAATCTTGCCCGGACTCCAAATAAAGCCGAAGATCGCTCATTCCGAAGATGGTTAAGACTCTATCAAGTCCCTAGCAGCTTGTTATAGGTTCCATTTAGGATAGGAAAGGTTTTTAGAGGCATTAAAAATCGGGAAAACCACCGGAGACAGTAGATGGCCGTCCAAAACAGGCGGATGGCCGTCCAGAACAGGCAGACGACCGTCCATGGCACTTTAAGGTCATGGACGGCCATCCACTTAGCTTGGACGGCCGTCCATGGCAAAAAGTCACCATGGACGGCCGTCCACACTACATAGACGGCCGTCCATGGCCACTTTTTGCCCTGGACGGCCATCCGCTTTGTCCAGACGGTCGTCCGCCTTTCCTGGCCCGCATCCCTATAGAAAGGGACCTCATTCCTCCGAATTTTCACACCTTTTCCACTCCTCCACTCTCTGGGAAGCCTCTTGGCACTTGAGGGTGACCCCGAGCGTTATTCCGGGGTTCGAGGGAGCTCTCCGATTTCCGTTAAAGTTGAAATCGGTTAAGGAAGTCTCTTTTTGAGGTATCCGACCCTCGGTTGAGTGACTTTTTCTGTGTTTTGCAGTGAGGAGTATACTTGTAGAGTGCGGGGACTGCCAAAAAGCGTCCTCACGTTTTAGAAGAGTTAATACAAAACTCGCTTCGGAGGTTTCTTCTCTATTCTTTGTCTCTTTTACTGCTTTCTTTATCGCTTTCTTTATGTGCATTAAATAGTAGAGCCATGTAGATATTTAAATTTTGTAAGTAGATCAAATAATGGGGTAAAAATGTAATTTCTTTAAGTATTTATTTTCTAAATTAGTCTATCATAGGGAATTCGAAAGGGGCGTTGTGGGGGTGCTAACACCTTCCCCACACGTAACTAACTTCCTTACCCGACTCTGGTTGTAATGGCCAAAGTTGGTTTTTTATAAAACAAATGCCTTTTCTTTTTTTACCTTTTTCAGTGTTTAAGGTTAAAACACTGGTGGCGACTCCTCGAACCTATTCGAAAACCTCGCCCTTAGGTCTAGTCCGGTTATCGGATGACCTAAAGGCGTTGGACCGTTTCTTTCAAAGAAAACGCGAGTCAATTAAAAACCATTGCGTCGCTCCGACCGCCTTTTCTGACGGCGGCGACATTAGGATTTTTATTTAATTTTGCCTTTTTCTGCGATTTATCTCTTTTTTTTTGTGATTCGAAATTTGGCTTTTTCTTGATAGTGCATGTGCCTTTTTACTTTTTAATTTTTTCTATGCACGCAAACTTTTTTTTCTTTTTTGGGCATCCACAAGGGATGAGGTTCTTTCTTTTTGGTGCTCCACCAAGGAATTAGTCGATTTTCTAGTGATGGAGTCTTGGTTGCAAGTTGTCCTTGTGAAGCTCTTATTCTACTGAGGGATATGAATTTTGTTAGACAAATGGCATCTAGAGGGGGGGGGTGAATAGATGCACAAATTAAAATAGATGTAAAATTAAAAATTTATTTGTGAGTCAATAGTTTGTTAAAGCGGAAGCAATAATATAATCAGGAAAGGAGAAAGAGATAAGGGAAAGAGAAGAGCACACAGATTTATACTGGTTCGGGTATAGCCAACCCTACATCCAGTTCCCAGTCAACTCTTAACACAAGAGTGACTCCCCATTCACTATCTTTCAAATTCAGTTTACAAATTACAATCAACTCAACAGAAGAACCAGTAAAAAGTAAAATAATTAAAAAGACAATCACCTCCTTAGAAACCCACTAAGGATGAACACCTCCCTAGAATCCCACTAGGGATGAACACCTCCTTTGAACAAATCGAAGGATGAAAACACCTCCTTAAAATCCCACTAAGGATGAACACCTCCCTAGAATCACACTAGGGATGAAGGTAATAAAAATAAGAACAGACACACCTGGGTAATGGAGACAACAAATTGTAGAAGCCTGTAGAATGCCAATCTCCAAGAACAAGTGTGATTAACAATGTAAGCACAGAAGGCAGTAGAGAAGAGAACTTTCTCAAAAGGTGTAAAATATCTTTGTTGCCTTGCTCATAATTCTTTTCTCAAAATTGATTGAATGTAAATTTTTTCGAATTCTGTAATTGTATATTTTTTATTTTTCATCAAAACTTAATTAAATAGAAAAATAGCATCAGAAAATGGTCGTCGAACATGAATAATATCATAGAGAAAATCAGGATGTATTAAAAAACATGTATTCTGGGACCCCCGTCAAGCTTTTGTGTTCTGGGACCCCCGGGAAGCTTTATCTTCATATAGGAAGTCTTCTTGGCCTATATTGAGATTTCAGACAAGCTTTATCTTGTTATAGGAAGTCTCCTTAGCCTTTATTGAGAGGCTGGGCAAAATTAGGGCAAAATTTTGTAGCTTTGGGATGCTCCTTCGATGCGGTAGCTGACCCTGTAGCTGACGAGTGTGAAACCTCAGGATGCTCCTTCACTGAGGTAGCCGATCCTAAGATTTGTAGGATGCTCCTTTGGTGAGGTAGCCGATCCTTTGATTTGCAGGATGCTCCTTCAGAGAGGTAGCCGATCCTTTGATTTGCAGGATGCTCCTTCGGAGAGGTAGCCGATCCTTCGGTCTGCAGGATGCTCCTTCAGTGAGGAAGCCGATCCTTTGATTTGCAGGATGCTCCTTCGGTGAGGTAGTCGATCATTCGGTGTGCAGGATACTCCTTCGGTGAGGAAGCCGATCCTTCGGTGTGCAGGATGCTCCTTCGGTTAGGAAGCCGATCCTTTGGTTTGTAGGATGCTCCTTCGGTGAGGAAGCCGATCCATTGGTTTGTAGGATGCTCCTTCAGAGAGGTAGTCGATCCTTTGATTTGCAGGATGCTCCTTCAGAGAGGTAGCCGATCCTTCGGTCTGCAGGATGCTCCTTCGGTGAGGAAGCCGATCCTTTGATTTGCAGGATGCTCCTTCGGTGAGCTAGCCGATCATTCGGTGTGCAGGATACTCCTTCGGTGAGGAAGCCGATCCTTCGGTGTGCAGGATGCTCCTTTGGTGAGGAAGCCGATCCTTTGGTTTGTAGGATGCTCCTTCGGTGAGGAAGCCGATCCATTGGTTTGTAGGATGCTCCTTCGGTGAGGTAGCCGATCCTTTGGTGTGCAGGGTGCTCCTTTGGTGAGGTAGTCGATCCTTCGGTGTGCAGGATGCTCCTTCGGTGAGGAAGCCGATCCTTCGGTATGCAGGATGCTCCTTCAGTGAGGAAGTCGATCCTTTGGTTTGTAGGATGCTCCTTCGGTGAGGAAGCCGATCCTTTGGTGTGTAGGATGCTCCTTCGGTGAGGTAGCCGATCCTTCGGTGTGCAGGATGCTCCTTCGGTGAGGAAGCCGATCCTTTGGTTTGTAGGATGCTCCTTCGGTGAGGAAGCCGATCCTTCGGTGTGCAGGATGATCCTTTGGTGAGGAAGCCGATCCTTTGGTTTGTAGGATGCTCCTTCGGTGAGGAAGCCGATCCTTTGGTTTGTAGGATGCTCCTTCGGTGAGGAAGCCGATCCTTTGATTTGCAGGATGCTTCTTCGGTTAGGTAGCCGATCCTTCGGTTTGTAGGATGCTCCTTCGGTGAGGAAGTCGATCCTTTGGTTTGTAGGATGCTCCTTCGGTGAGGTAGCCGATCCTTTGATGAGTACAAACCCTCATCCGGTTTTAGAGATGTGTTGGCAGCTTACTGTTTTTTAACATACGCCCATTCATGGGGAATGATTGATTTTTCTTTCTAACTTTTCTGTTTTTAGTCATCCGGTCTTGCCGGGGATTCTTTGTTTTTTGGATTTTCTTGTTTAGCCATTCGCTTTGCCGGGGATTCTTTGTTTTTGGCTTTTCTGTTTAGCCATCCGGTCTTGCCGGGGATTCTTTGTTTTTGGCTTTTCTGATTCAGCCATCCAGTTTTACCGGTGATTTCTTGTTGGTTGCCTTTTATTTTAGGCAGGAATCCCCTAGGGATTTATGGTTTTGGGCTTTTCTATTTAGCCGTCCGGTCTTTGCCGAGGTTTATTGATGATTGCCTTTTAATTTAGGCAGGAATCCTTTGAGGATTGGTTGATTTCTGTTGATTGTGCCTCTTGACTAGGCGGATGCTTCAATAGTGGTGAAGACTTTATGCTTTGGGCTTGTATTGCCTCTTGCATAGGTAGATTTCCCGTTTCTTGGGGATATTGGCTCTTTGCTTGTTTCTGAGTAAGCAGAGGCTCTATTGGAAGTGAAGGCTTTGCATTTCACAGGGGATATCTATATTGGGTGTTATAAGCGATTAACTCCCTAAGGATATGAATTTGTAGTTTGCCTCTGTCGTAGGCTCACTGGTGATAGTTTTTCTTTTTGGTGATCCATCGGGGATTTGATCGTTTTTCGGAGATCTATTTTGAATTGCCCCCTAGGGAGGAATGGAGTTTTGAATCCTTGTTGGATGCTTTTATTTTGAACTGGCTTTGTCTATGCTCTTATTCCGCTGGGGCATGGGTTTTACCTTTTTCTCGCGATTTTATCTTTTTTTTTCGCGATTTTGAAAATTTGGCTTTTTAAATGTGTGCGCCTTTCTAATTGCTTTTATGCACACTGGCTTTTTGTTATCTACTGGATGAAAAGATTTCTTTTTTCTCTTTTCTTTTTGGTGATCCCGGGGAGTTTATTGGCTTCCTGGGGATCCAATTTTAATGATGGAGTCTTGGCTCCTGGCTTTGTGAAGCTCTTATTTGAGCTGGAAGATAGAAATTTTCTTCTTTTTCCCCTTTTTTAGAGATTTTCTACTTGAGGATTTTCCTTCAGCCTTTTTCATTGTGGCCTCTGGTGATATGGAGGATTTGACTCCGTATTTTCTTTGATGGACTCTTATGTAGTCCTTATTCTCCTTTAGGAAGTGGCGGAGATTCTGGATGAGTGTGCTCTATGACTCATGTGGTGATACAGCTGAGTCGTGAGGTAATCTTTTTGTTCTGCCTCTGGAGTAGGCATGATCCGCTTGGGGATGATCATGCCTTTCCGTTGGCTTTTCATGTTGTTGGCTTCCTTTTCCTTGGATGGAAGGATGTTGATTGAAGTTTCAAATGACTCTTTTTTGATGACTCATGTAGTGGTGTTGAGTCACGAAGTAATTTTTTTTGTTTTGCCTTTGGAGTAGGCAAGGATCCATTTGGGGATCATCGAGCCTTTTCGTTGGCCTTTTTCTGGTGCACCTTCGTTTATTGGGATAGAAGGTTAGAGCTAGTTTCCTTGAAGCTCTTTATTCTGCTGAAATGGTTTTGATTTCGCCTTTCGCGATTTTGATTTTCATATGGAGACTGGATTCTAGCGCCTCCTATTTTCAATCACACGTATGGAGACTTGCCTTCTTATATGCATGTTCAATATTCTTGTTTGAAGAAAATTATTTTTTCTTGATTTTGACAAAATCATATTATGCAACTACTTTGTGTGTGGATGTTCTAGATGCAATCTATTTGTTTATTTTATTTTTGATGCATTTAGAAAGTAATTGGCCTTCTCCCATTGGCTTCTTATGAATATGTCGATGGGCTCCTCCTTTATGACCATGATGATGGGCTCCTCTTTTATTCATCTTTTGGTTTTAGCCCTATCTTTTTCCTAGACCACCCTTTACGGGTTTTCGATCTAGCGGGCTGCCTTAATTTTTGCCTAGAATATCTTAGGGGGCTTTTGCCTTATCTTTTGCCTAGACCGTTCTTTTGGGGTTTCCGATCTAGTAGGCTACCCTGATTTTTACCTAAGAATATCCTATCAGGCATTTATTCTTTTATTATTTTTTATGCTTCCCTTTTTTAGATGCATGCTTGATCTTTGATTAAAGGTCTTTGTGCATATTTATGATTTATCAATAAAGAAGCATTTCCATAATATTTGGTCAAGAGAAAGGAAATGAAAGGGAATTTTATTGATAAATGAGCAAAAGTTTATTTCTTTTATAGAAGGATTTCAAAAGGTATTTAGAAGAATGGGTGGTCAGGGTTGGCTATACTGTATAGGCTTAAACAGTCATGTCCATGATATCTGCCCCCTGATTCTCCTAATTGCTTCAGTTGAGATGCCTGAGCTCAGAGTGAAGACTATGCAGACTGCTTGCTTCTGGAAGAATGTTACCTTAGTCGCCTTTCGATTTTCGACTGAGGTAACCATTGCTCTTAATTTTTTATTTTTTATTATTTTTTTTATTACCTCTACTTTTTTCCTAGGCCGTATCCTAGAGAGGGACATAGACCCTATCTTTTGCCCAGGGATGCCCTTTGCGGGTTTTCATTCCTGACGGGTCTTGAGCAATGTCTTCAAACATAATACTTCTTCATCGTACCAGAGTTGATTAGGTGTTGAAGTTCTTTTCCATCCATATTGGCGAGGATAAGAGCCTCTTCCTGAGAAAGCTCGTTTGACCACAAAAGGTCCTTCATAATTTTTCACCCATTTTCCAATTTTATTCTTCTGGGCCGGAAGCACATTATTTACCATTAAATCCTTCTTATGGTAAATATGAAGGTTGATTTTTTTTGTAAGCCATTTTTATTTTCCTTTGATAGGCTTGCTCACAACATATAACATTCAGCCATTTTTCTTTAATAAGGTTTAGCTGGTCATATAAGCTTCGAACCCATTTAGCTTCTGTTAAGTTTACTTCCATCATCATGTGTTTTTATCAACATGATTAGCTGTACCAATTTACCGTCTCGGATCTTTGCTATAACCGAAGAGTAATCATTTTGAATATAGAGCAATTGTCATATCAATGCCCCTCTTCCTTTCCTTAGGAATTTCAATCCTCCTATTGATCACTATATTTCCACATTTCCCAGTCAATTACTTGAATGCTTTGTGGCGAAGGGTCAAGAGAATAGAAAGAAAGGGATTTATTGCAAAGGCTTGTGTTTTAGTGAGAGATTTTTTTTTGAAATAATAGTTTTTGTAAGAATGGCTAGCCAAGGTTAGTCGGTGTTTAGGCTAGTTTAAACAAACGTTTTGTTTTAATGAGGTGGCGTCTTTAACTGCCTATTTGTGACTGATTAACATTCCTAGTCCATCTTTTTGGGTTTTTAGCCTAGGATGTTGTGTTGTGTCCTAACTTTTATCTAGGTTCCCCTTTTTCCTTTTTTGGGATACCTAGCGGACTTTATTTTGTCTATGACGCTTTGATTATTTTGACACATTTTGGAACAAAACGTTTGTCTAAACATGGTTATTTAATGGGGTATAGACATGTTTAGCAAGAAGAGAAGGAGATAGTAAGAATATAATTCTTTTGTAATTTCAGGGAAAATGTGTACCCTAGAGATGCTCGGGGGCCGGACACACCCCGAGGAGTGATCTCTAATAGTCATTAGGTTTACATCCCTTAAAATCGGAAGAAGGACATCTAATGACTAATGTTACCCTTGATGCTAATATCCCTCTTTTTCGGAAGATCGTCTTTAAGGTATGGAGGGGAGACTTCTCTTTTCTTTGTACGACTTGATCTTTTGTAGGGTTGTATTTTAAAGGATTATCCTTAAAATCTGGTGGCTCTCTTATTCCTTGAGCATCCTTTCCAAGCCCTTGTCCTGGGCTGTATCCATATCTCTTCATTATATGAGCCACCTTTCATATTAGTAGGAAGTCTTTCCATATTTTCAAATGTCCTCTTCAGCCGCATCCATTTAAGATATGGTGGACGGCTTGCTGATTCGAATGTAGTCTTTAGCTTGAACCATGATCAACTTGTCGCCTTCCACGAATTTTATTTTCCGGTCGAGCGTTGAAGAAAGTATCCTAGTACCGTGAATCCAAGGTCTACTTAATCTTCCCCTTGGATTCTTTTTTCCTTTTCCTCTTCGGTTTCTTTACTTTTCCTTTGTTTTTTAGGAGCATTATCTTGTAGCTCCTTGGGGAATAAATTCTTTTGCTTCTCGTCATGCCCCCAATGCTGACTATATTGGAGATATCTTTATCGATGGGCAATTCTTTTTTCTAACAGTTTTTGCATGTCCAGGGAAATGGTCCCCTCCTCACTGTCTGACTCAATCCATTCACCTTTGGCTTTCAGATCCCGCAGAGAGTTTTCAATCATAGACATGACTGTTTATATGGTCCTTATTTGGGTTTAGATTTTATTTATTTATTTTGGAATGAGAAAGAAAAGAATGAGAAGAATATGAATATTGTGAAAAATGCCTCATTGTATTGATGAAAAGAGAAATATATACAGAGTCTCTTTAATCAAAAGATCTCACGGCCACGAGTACTTTTTATTATTATTTTTTATTTTTACTTTTTGTTTATTTATATATTTTTTTTAATGAGGAGCCTTAATCAGCTGGGCTTCCCCGTCATTCCAATTGAGACAGAGGCGTGTCGTCCACCTAAGGGTCGGGAGCATCGAAAGTAATATGCCCGACATTCAATAATTCTTGAACCCTATATTTTAAGTTGATGCAATCTTCCACGGAATGCCCAGGAGCGCCTGAGTGGTAATCACATTTTTCGTTGAGCTTGTACCAACCGGGGTAAGGTGGATCTTTCTTCTTCAGAGGGATACATGTTAGGAGTTTGGCCTCTAACAGCTTTGGCAGCAGACTCCCATAAGAGGTTGGAATGGGGGTGAATTTCTTCTCTTGTCTGCGTGACTGCCCAGCTGATGGCGAAGAGGGAGAAGCAGTAGCAAGGTTGATGGCATTTAGCTTCCTTCCTTCTTCTGGCCAAAGGACTTGTTGAATGATGCGTTAGAAGAGGAAGGTTGTGCAATCCTTCCGCTCTTCAGTCCTTGCTCTATTCTTTCACCGACGGTTACCACATCTGCGAAAAGGGTTGATGTGTTCCCTATCATCTTATCATAATAGGGGTTCATCAACGAATTAATGAATATGGATATGGTTTCTTTGTCGGATAGAGGAGGTTCTACTTGGGCTGCTAATTCCCTCCAACGCTGAGCATATGCCTTGAAGGGTTCATCGTTTCTTTTATTCAAAGCTTGTAGATCTGACCTATCCGGAGTCAGATCGATGTTGTACTTGTAACAGTGAAGGAAGGCATCTGCCAGTTGTCTCCATGTTTGGACTTGCCCTCCCTCCAGTTGCATATACCAGTTTAGGGCTGATTCAGCTAAGCTCTCCTGAAAGCAATGGATCAGGAGTTTTTCATTGTCAGCATATGCAGCCATCTTACGGCAGTACATCGTAAGATGGCTTTTGGGGCAAGTTATTCCCATGTACTTTGGGAAGTCCGGAGTTTAGAATTTGTTAGGGAATTTGATGTTTTTAACGAGGCACATATCAGCTGCCTCTTTAACATCAAAGTTATGCCCTTCCATGGCTCTCAACCTCTCCTCTAGGGCAGTAATTTGTTGCTTTGATATTTTCGGAGCATGAATATGTACTGCTCTTGTATCAGATTGGTCATGCTCATCGTGAGGTTCCTCTTCTTCTTCTTGGTGAGAGGCTTGTCCACTTTGAGGACCCTCTTTATGGAGATTCTGTTGGCGCATCATTTCTAACATCTGAGCCATTTTCTCTTTCAGCGTATTAAGCTCAGCGGTGAGCTTTCAGTTTTGCTCCTCTAGCTGTTCCATCTTTTTAGCTTTCTGAGCACGCGTGAGGACGGGCGGAAGACCAGCCACTTTCTAAATGATTTTAACGATTTTAACAATTTTTATTATAGCTTTTTATCTCAAATGATTAGTGTGAAATAGATATGCCTTAGACAATAGCTTTGGTATCTTCTCAAAAGCCTATGTTTTAAGGGTACCATACCCACCTTAGTGTGCTAACTTCCTTTTTCAAAGGTTGCCAACATACCTTAGCGCACTTATCTCTTCTAGGAAGGTGATAAACGCACTTGAGTTTCTTTCGCTATTGTCTAAGGATATCTAATAAATCCTAGAATGAATGTGTTTATGCATGCACTACAAAATTACTTTTTATGACGACAAATATTGAAAGTGGAATAACTTTTGACTGGGATGTCCGATTTGGACGCATAGCATGTCAAAACGAAGAGAAAAGGGTGAAGAACCAAGCTGCAAATTCATGAAGGTGATTTGGCCTAGTAATTTTTCAAAAAATCTCTCCTAAGACCCATTTTTTTGGAGGTTTATTAAAATGATGTGTATGCATGCTGTATTTATTTTCTCTCTTAGTTTTACCACTTATTGGATGATATGGTATGAATAATACGACTTTGCCAAGAATCTTTTTATTATAACAAGGTATTTTTTATTACTTTAAATTGTTTTTATATTTTTTTATGACCCTTTATCTCTTCTGTCGGTCAACGTGGCTACTTAGCTTACAAAGAACCTGAAACCAGGCTAGCTTAACTGAAGACTGTCCGAGATAAAGTTGTTTATCTTATCACTTTTATGATTTTTAGGGTTTTTCACTATTTTGTCTGTTGTATGATTACCTTATGCTAATGCATCAATACAAATGCAGCAAACGAATGCACACACAATTCATTCATCCACGAGCAGAGCCACGCTATTTATGAGGTGGGGTTTTCTTGCAGAAACGTGCTTGGTTTAGGTGGTTCTAAACTGTTCTCACCAAGGCCAAAGGTCCCCAAGGTGCCCCCATTATAGGGACCTCTCAATCTCTCAGTCCTCGGGTCATGCACACAACTCCGGGTCGACATCCTTAGACCAAAAGAAGAGAGTTATCACCTTGAGTTGGTGGTTTCTGATAACGGTTGTAGCCCCGTGTGCCAACAAGCCGGTCGTATCTGCCACCCACTCCCTATAGGTATTCACTCTTGCCCCCGGGTATAGAGGGACTGTTGTGTGCACTTTATATTTCAGACAATTTGCAGAAAATAATCATACATCAGTTATTAAAGCCATACAATAAAACATACGGAAGAGGGTAAAGGTGTAATTTCAAATCTTTACTTAGTTTGAGTTTATCCGTCACTAAATGGGATCAACTCTCTAGCTTCCCCAGTGGAGTCGCCATCTGTCGCCGCCGTCCGTTCCGACGTCTAGGGACATCTCGAATGTTTATGCGAGCGGTCACGAAAAGATGGTTTAGACTCGCGTTTTATGTTAAAAATATGTTCATTGCTTC
This sequence comes from Sphenostylis stenocarpa, assembly GCA_963425845.1. Classification (NCBI taxonomy): domain Eukaryota; kingdom Viridiplantae; phylum Streptophyta; class Magnoliopsida; order Fabales; family Fabaceae; genus Sphenostylis; species Sphenostylis stenocarpa. The sequence continues at coordinate 25,467,533 of OY731402.1, read as the reverse complement.
CGAGGTGCTCAACAACTGAACTATCCTCTAATAAAAGCAAGGTTTTCGAAAAGGGGTTCTTATGGAGTCGCCACCAATGTTTTGACTATAAACATTGGAAAAGGATAAAAAGGCGTTGATTTTAATAAAAAACCAAACTTGGCCATTATAACCAGAGTTAGGTAAGGGAGTTAGTTACGTGTGGGGAAGGTGTTAGCACCCCACAACGTCCCTTTCGGGTTCCCTATGACGGATTAATTCATTAAGCAAAGATTACGAGAAATTACGCTATTATCCTATTTTATTTATACCATATTCAAAAATGGCTATCTACATGATTTTATTTTATATTGCATACATAAAGCAATAAATAAAGCAATAAAAGAGAAGAGAATTGAAAATAACCTCCGTAGCAAGCTTTGTATTACAATTCTTTAACTGTGAGGATGCGTTTTGGCAATCCCCCCTCTACAAAGACTCTCCTCCCCGAATACAATATCGACTCGACTAAATTTTAAAGAAGAATCGAATGTTGGAATACAATTCCTTAACCGATTGTTACCTTTTTAAGGCAATCGGAGAGTTCATTCGAAGTAGGGAGAGAAGACAAGTGTTTGGAGTTGTCTGGGGTGTGGAAAAGTGGCAAATGAGCCTCCTATTTATAGTTTTCGCAGCCTGGCAGCTTGGGACGGCCGTCTGGAGCTTGGAAATCAAGGATGAGCGTCTGGGGAAGTCGGGACGGCCGTCTTGGATTTGGGACGGTCGTCCCAAGCAGCAAAACCAGTTGGGACGGGCATCTGGAAGTTGGGACGGCCGTCTCGACATGTGGGACGACCATCTCAACTGTTTTGGCCAGCTTTTGTGTTCTGGGACCCCTGGGAAGCTTTCCTTTCTTTATTCAGACGTCGATTGATGCCGATAAACGTCCATTGAAGCTTTATCTTCATATAGGAAGTCTTCTTGGCCTATATTGAGATGTCAGGCAAGCTTTATCTTGTTATAGAAAGTCTCCTTAGCCTTTATTGAGAGGCCGAGCAAAATTAGGGGTCTACATGGATCAACTGATAATTCTCTGTGTGTAGAATTTGCTAAGATAATGCAGGGAGAATTTGAAATGTCTATGATGGGAGAATTAACGTTCTTCCTTGGACTTCAAATCAAGCAACTTAAAGATGACATTTTTGTCTCTCAAACCAAATACTGCAAAGAGATTCTCAAAAAGTTTGGAATGGACACTTCAAAGGAAGCTAACACACCCATGGGAACTTCATGCTATTTAGATAAGGATGAATCAGGTGTGGAAATAAATCAATCCATGTATAGAGGTATGATAGGTTCTCTGTTATAACTGCAAGTAGACTTGATATTATGCATTTTGTCTGTGTGTGTTCTAGATTTCAGGCATGTCCAAAAGAATCTCACCTAACTGCAGTAAAACGCATTTTAAAATATTTAAAAGGAACTACTGGTTTTGGTTTATGGTATCAATCTGAAGCTTGTACTAGTTTAATAGGTTATTACGATGTTGATTATGGTGGATGCAAAATAGATAGAAAAAGTACTAGTGGGACATGTCATTTGTTAGGATCATCTTTAGTATCTTGGCATTCTAAGAAACAAGCATGTGTTGCTTTATCCACCACTGAAGTTGAATATATTGTAGCTGGTAATTGTTGTGCTCAAATTTTGTGGATGAAACAACAACTAGAATATTATAGTATATTTCTAAATGACATTCCTTTGATGTGTGATAATACAAGTGCAATCAATCTTTTTAAGAATCTAGTAATGCACTCTAGGACTAAACATATAGAAATTAGACATCATTTCTTCAGAGATCATATAAGTAAAGGAAACTGTAAAATTGAGTATGTTGATACAAAGCATCAATTAGAGGATATTTTTACTAAGCCTCTTCCCAAGGATAGATTCTATGATCTTAGAAGAGATTTAGGGATATTAGAAATAGCTTAAATTTTGCTTAATTAAACAGTTTTTGGATGGTTGTAATGTTATAATCAATTATGTAGGGTGTTAATAGATTATCATGTGTCTAAACCTCAAAAATTTGATGAACTCTCTGGAATAATCGATTATTTGAAGTTATAATCGATTATTTGCACCTAAGATGTCCAAAACATGAATTTACTCACTGGATTAATCGATTATTTCGTCCAATAATCGATTAAATACAGTGTTAATCGATTAACTGCTTGAATTAATCAATTAAAGGGGTCTGTTACTGATTTAATCGATTAATTCAAGCTTTAATCGATTAAACTTGGTTTTTTTAGTTTTCTAGCCATTGCCAACGACTCTTTTGGCCCCCATACACTCCCAAATGACCATTGGAGATGTTTGGTTATAAATAGGAACCTCCATTTCACTTCTCAACACCTATCACTCTTGAATCCAAGCTTTCTTGCTTCATTCTATCATTCTTGCCTTCTTCTAACATCACTTATCTTCCCAAACTCTCTTGTTATTCCTCTAAACTCTACAATGGCCTCATCTTCTCGTGCTAAAATTCCCACCAGAAGAAGATCTGCACCTGCCTCTCATCCCCGTCCTAATTATGTCGAAGGATGAATCTCTGATGCTGAGGGCCGATAGGAATTTCTGACTTTTTGGAAGGAACGAGGTATTATCACTCCCAAATTCCTTATTGGTGATCAATTCATCAGTTGGGAATTTAATTTTCCTAATCTTCTTGAAATTCAAGGAGTTCTCCCTTTTATCCAAATGTAAGGTACATACTATCCTGACTTAGTTAGGGTATTTTACTCTCGCTTTAAATTTAGAGATCAAGTAGCTACCTCTCGTGTTAAGGGAGTATCCATTATTCTTGATGACGATATTTGGGAAAACGTTGCACATTTTCCTATAAGAGATGATGCTATTAACGTTTTTGGTGAGTTAGATGACTTTGACATGATCATGGCTTACCGTTCTTTTCTTCGTAACCCTTCCATGGAGATTGGGCGTCTCCTTCTAGCTGGACCTTTGAAGAAGGAGGAACGCCTGCTCTTGCATTTACTCGTCTGGATCCTATGTCCCCGGGCAACCAATCATGCCTAATGCTCTTCAATAGATCTTCGCATTATTCATGCAATAATGAATAATGAGCCAATAGATTGGGGCAGCCTCGTCACAATGACTATGCTGAAGGCCAAACATCATCCCACCTTCAAAATTCCATATGCCCTCATTATCTCTCGCATTCTTGAATACAAAGGAGTGAATGTCGAAGATGAACAAACAGTTCGAACGACAAACTTAAACCGCATGCTGGACAACACATTAACCCAACTCCAAATGGTGCGTGTAAATAATACTTATGTTCATAAGGATGATGTTCCAAACAGAGATGCAGACGATGAAGATTCTGACGAAGATATGCCTCTTGCTGTTGAGTTTCCCTCTGATCAGATTCAAAGTGCTGGAACTTCTTCTTCTCATCCTGAAAACTGTCAATATGTGGAAGACATGTTATCTGATATGAACCAGAGGATGTAGGCGTTCTTCACTCTCTCTGGAGTACGGCATGAGGAAATCATTCGTCGTATCTCTGACGTAGATGATAAAGTGTGTCACTTAGAGAATAAATTTGATGCTCACTTTCATAACGATAGTGAATAAATTAAATATTGTTTTCATTTCTTGTATTGTAAAAATAATATTGTTTTCACCTATGAAATAAAATTTGTATTCTTTTATTGTTTTGTTTGAGGGGGAGCTCTTAATTTTTTATCATAATCAAAATAGGGGGAGGAATATTTAAAGCCTCTTATGATTAAATTTAAATATTATTTGGTATGTTTAATGTTTTTGTTAGTGTGACAGATAAAACAGGTTATTACAAGGCTTTAAAAGAAAATTTTGATCATCATCAAAAAGGGGGAGATTGTTAAACATACAAGGACTTGATGTTGAACTTACATGGACATGAAGCTTGTTGATTTTGATGATGATTCAAGAATAAAGAACTTAGAGAGTTGAAGACTTGTATTCTTGTGTAATAACTCTGTTTTGATGAGTTTGAGTCTGTAATATTAGAGTCTAAGATAACAAGTACATAGTCTACTCTTTAGAAGCTTCAAAAACTCATTTTTATCAAATACTCATGGGTTTAATCGATTAAAGGGTCAAATAATCGATTATTACAGAGAGAAAAATCATTTTCTGTATCAGCTCTATGTAATAATCGATTAGCACTCCTGTTAATTGATTAACAGGGCAAATAATCGATTATAACAGTGCGTTGAGGGTTTCTGTTGATTTTGGCTCTGTAATAATCGATTAACACTTGAGATAATCGATTATTTCAGTCAGTTTTGCATTTTGAACTTCAAATTAAACCTATTTTCGAAAACCCTAGTCCCAATACACCAAGTTTCGAAAATCCCCAATTTCCAAACCCTAATCCATCTACTTAAGGTTCTCTAAGACTCTCAAAAAATTGAACAACCATTTTCAAATAAAAGTTGAGAGTTGTGATTGCCAGAGAACTATTTGTTGGAGGAAAAAGGGGTTTTTGGAACCTGGTGTGGGCTAGAAGCGATAAGAATCACTAAGTGGAGTTCTTGGTGGATTGTGTGTCGTGCCATCTCTAGGGAAAGTTGTTCTTCATCTCTTGTGTGACTCAAGAGAGGTGTTTTAGTTACTCTATCTTTTCCATTGTTATCTGTTTGTATAAACTTGATTATAGTGACAGCGTTAATCCTCTGTTTGAGTGATTAGCAACTGGACGTAGGGTCTTTTGATCTGAACCAGTATAAATCTTTTGTGTAAGACTCTATCCTTATTATATTTACGTTTACACAGCATTTTAATCGGTAAAATTTGGGGAAAATTTTAAAACCTAATTTTTGTTAAGAAACCAATTCACCCCCCCTCTTGGTTTTTGTCCGTTCACGCAAACATTCCGCTGCGCGATTCTAATAGGTTTCCTTTTCTTATCAACATAACGTTTTTGTCGACTTTGAGCAGTTCTCATTCTCAACTGAATTGTTCTCATTTTATTGGAAGTTTATTGAATTACATCAGGTCCTATTAATAAACTTTCACTATCTTGGTACCAAACTAAAGGTGTCCTATACTTATGCCGATAAAGTGCTTCATAAGAAGCCATACCTATACTAGAGTGATAACTATTATTGTATGTAAATTCTACTAAGGGTAAAATTTCATCCCAACTAGATTTTTCTTCTAATACACAAGCCCTTAAAAGATCTTCTAACGATTAGATGGTTCTTTCAGTATGTCTATCAGTTTGAGGATGATAAGGTGAATTGAGATGCAATTTACTTCCAAAAGCTTTTTGGAATTCTTTCCAAAAATCTAGATACGAATCTGGGATCTCTATCTGATACTATACTAGTTGGTACACCATGTAGTCTAACAATTTCTTTGATATACAATAATGCTAATTTATCTAAAGAATACTTAATATTGATTGGAATGAAATGAGCAGTTTTTATTAACCTATCCACAATCACCCAAATAGAATTGTAATTTCTAGAAGTTTTGGGTAAACCCACTACAAAATCCATAGATACACTATCCCATTTCCAGACTAGAGTTTCTAATGGTTGTAACATGTCAAAGGGTTTTTTATGTTCTATTTTAATTTTTTGACATGTTAAGCAACGGACAACATATTTTGCTACGTCCTTCTTCATTCTAGGCCACCAAAACATTTCTTTCAAATCCTTATACATTTTAGTGACTCCAAGATGTATACTTAATTTACTTTTATGTCCTTCTAAAATTAAGTCCTTAATTTGTTTATCATTTGGCACACATACTCTATGTTTAAATCTTAATACATCATCCTTTCCTAGATTAAAATCTCCATCTTTATCAGTCCCTATTAATTTTCTCTTTTCAAATATAAATTCATCATCTCCTTGTTTGTCTCTTAATTTGTATAGGAACTCATTATTAATAGAAATCATTCCTAATTGTATTCTATCATTTTCACTAATAGTGTATAAATTCAAATCTCTAAATTGTTCTATAAATTCCATTTCTTTAATCATCATAGTTGAAACATGAACAATTTTCCTACTTAAGGCATCCACTACTACATTCGCTCTTCCTGGATGATAAAATAACTGAAAATAATAATCTTTTATAAATTCCATCCATCTTCTTTGTCTCATATTCAACTCTTTTTTATCAAATAAATATTTCAAACTCTTATGATCACTATATACATCAAATTTAGATCCATATAAATAATGTCTCCAAATTTTTAAAGGAAACACTATGGCTGTTAATTCCAAGTCATGGGCAGGATAATTCATTTCATGCAGTCGTAATTGTCTAGAGGCATATGCACCACTCTCTTATCTTGAATTAACATGCAACCTAGTCCTTGGTACGATGCATCACAATATACTTCATATGGCTCTATAGGATCTAGTAATATCAATATTGGGCAAGTTGTCAATTTATGTTTTAACTCTTGGAAATTTCTTTCACTCCAAATGAAAGGTTGATTTTTCCTGGTTAGTTGTGTCAAAGGTCCAGCTATTTTTGAAAATCCTTCTATGAATCTTCAATAATATTCTACCAAACCTAAAAAGCTTCTAACCTCAGTCACATTTTTAGGTTGTTCCCATTGTAATACAACTTCCACTTTTGAAGGATCAACACTTATGCCTTATAAACCTCAAATCTTGCTCGGCTCCCCAATAAAGCAAGAGATAACCCGTTTCAAAGATGGTCAAGACTTTATTAAGTCCCTAGTAGCTTTTTCTAGGTTCCATTTAAGATAGGAAGGGTTTTTAGAAGCAATAAATATCAGAAATTTTGTCAGAAACAGCAAATGGTCGTCCAGGACAGTCAGACGAGCGTCCATGCCTACTTTAAGGCAATGGACGGCCGTCCATGGCAACTTTTTGCTATGGACGGTCGTCCACCCTACATGGATGACCGTCCATGGCCACTTTTTGCCATGGATGGCCGTCCACTTAGCCCAGATGGTTGTCCACTTTTTCTTGGCACGGTTCCCTATAAATTGAGCCCCATTCCTCAAATTTTTCACACTATTCACTCCTACCACTCTCTAGGAAGCCTTTTGGAACTTTAGAGTGACATTCCGGAGTTCGAGTGAGCTTTCCGATTTCTGTTAAGGTAGAAATCGGTTAAGGAGGTCTCTGTTTGAGACATCCGGCCCTCGGTAGAGTGAAATTTTATCTTTTACGGGAGGAGCGTGCCTGTAGAGTGCGGGGACTGCCAAAAAGCATCCTTGTAGACCCCAAATCTTGCTTGGCTTCCCAATAAAGCCAGAGATAAGCCGTTTCGAATATGGTCAAGACGTTGTTAAGTCCCTAGTATCTTTTTCTAGGTTCCATTTAAGATAGGAAGGGTCTTTAGTGGTAATAAAAATCGGAAAATCTGTCAGAGACAGCAGATGGCCGTCTAAGACAGTCAGATGGTCGTCCATGCCAAATTTAAGGCTATGGACGACCGTCCACCTAGCTTGAACGGTCGTCCATGGCAACTTTTGGCCATGGACGGTCATCCACCCTACATGGAAGGCCATCCATGGCCACTTTTTGCCATGGATGGTCGTCCACTATGTCCAGACGGTCGTCCACTTTTTCCTGGTGCGGTTCCCTATAAATAGGAGACCCTATTCCTCGAATTTACACACCCTTTCACTCCTACCACTCTCTAGGAAGTCTTTTGGCACTTTTGAGTGACTCTGAGCATTATTCCAGAGTTTGAGTGACTTTCTAATTTCCGTTTAATGTAGAAATCGGTTAAGGAAGTCTCCTTTCGAGACACCCAGCCCTCAGTAGAGTGAGATTTTATCTTTTGCGGGAGGAGCGGGCTTGTAGAGTGCGAGGACTGTCAAAAAGCATCCTCAAGTATTGAAGGGTTAATTTAAAGCTTGCTTCAGAGGTTCCTTCCCTATTCTCTCTCTCTCTCTTTTACTACTTTCTTTATCGCTTTCTTTGTGTGCATTAGATAATAGGGTCATGTAGACATTTAAATTCTACAAGTAGGTAAAATAATAGGGTAAAAGCATAATTTATTTAAGTATTTATTTTCTAAATTAGTCCATCATAGGGAACCCGAAAGGGGTGTTGTGGGATGCTAACACCTTCCCCACATGTAACTAACTCCCTTACCTGACTCTGGTTGTAATGGCCAAAGTGGGTTTTTTCTAAAACCAAAGGCTTCTTCTTTTTTTCCTTTTTCAATGTTTATGGTAAAAACATCGATGGCGACTCCCTTGAACCTTTTTGAAAACCTCGCCTTTAGGCCCAACCCAATTATCGGACAACCTAAAGGCGTTGAACCACCTTCTTTAAAAACGCGAGTCATCCAAAACCATCGCATCGCTCCGACCGCCTCTTTTGACGGCGACGACATATGACGACTCTGCTGGGGAAGCTAGAGAGTTGATCCCATTTAGTGATGGACTAGTTTAAGAAATAAAAACTAGAAATTACACTTTTACCCTTCTTTGATTTTATAACATGCTTTACGGTTTGGCTTTAATAATTGTTGTATGCTTATTTTTTTTGCAATTGTTTGAAATAAACAATTGTACACAAAACCCTTGCACACAACAGTCCCTCTATACCCATGTGCAAGAGAGAATACACATAGGGAGTGGGTGGCAGGTATGGCCGACCATGGTAATGGCCTTAAGGCCACCAGGTTGTTGTCGGAAACCACCACTCAAGGTGATAACCTTCTTCTTTTGGTCTAAGAACGTCGACACGGAGATCTGTGCATGGTTCAAAGACTGAGAGATTGAAGGGTCCCTATAATTGGGGTACCTTGGGGGCCTTGCCTTGGTGAGAACAGTTAGAACCTACCTTTGCCAATGAACTTTTCTGTAGGAAACCCCTACCTCGTGAATGAAACGTCACTTTATTCGCAGATGATTGAATTGTTTGTGCATTTGTTTGTTGCATTTGATTGTTGCATAACATAATCATACAACAGCAAAAATAAAAACAAAATCCCAAAATTCTTTCATAATAAACACCCTTATCTCGGAGAGTCTACATTTTAGCTAGCCTGGTTTCAGGTTCTTTGTAAGCTAAGTAGCCACGTAGACCAACTGAAGAGATAAGGGGTTCTAAAACCTTTCTTTTTATAATAAATCACTTTTATCTCAGACAGTGTGCATTTTAACTAGCCTGGTTTCAGGTTATTTGTAAGCTAAGTAGTCATGCAGACCGATAGAAGAGATAAAAGGTTAAAATAAAATAAAAAATAATAACAAAATAAAAACATTTATAAAAATATTTTTGACAAAGTCAACCATTCATACCCACATCATCTCATGAGTGGTAAAACCGGGAGAGAAAATAAATGCATAAGGAAAGTATGTATACGCATCATCTTAATAAATCCCTCATCACTAGCGCAAAATGGGTTTTAATGAGTCTTAGGAGCATTTTTTGGAAAAATTGTTGGGACAAATCCCCTTTAGGATTTTGCCACCTGTTCTTCACTTTTTCCTCTTCGTTTCGATATGTTGTGCGTCCAAATTCGACATCCCAGTCAAAAGTTATCCTACTTTGAACATTTTTAGCCTTTTTGTACTAGTGCATGCATAAACACATTCATGCTAGGGGGCATTAGATATCCCTAAGACAAAGGCGAAAGAGGCCCCGAGCACATTTGTAACCATTAACAAGGAAGGGACAAGTGTACTAAGGTATATAGTGACCTTTGTTATATTTGCCGAATCCATGATGGGGAAGGGACCATTATACCGAAGTGGGTATGGTACTCCATGAAGTGTAAAGTTTTAAGGATGATACTAAAGTCATTGTCTTAAGGTGTATCTATCCCACACCAATCATTCACTTTAAGTAATAAAATTCATTTTTTGCATCCTAGAAAGTGGTTGGTCTTCCTGTGGTCTGAACCCGTGCACAAAAGGCTAAAGCGATGGAGCAGCTAGAAGAGCAGTACTGTAAACTCACTGTTGAAGTTAACTCCTTAAGAGAACAAATGACGTAGATGATGGAGTTAATGCGCCAACAGAACCTGAATAAGGGCGATACTCATGGTGACCGCGCATCTCACCATGAGGAAGAAGAAGAGGAATTCTTCTACGAGCAAAAAGCTCTCGTGCAGTTCGAAGCAAGGGTGGTACTCATCCAGGCCCCTGAAGTCTCCAAGCAACAAATCTCCGCTCTGGAAGAGAGACTTAGGGCCATGGAGGGGCATAGCTTTGACGTGAAGGAGGCAGCTGATATGTGCCTTGTTAAGAACATATGTTTCCCTCCAAAGTTCAAGGTCCCAGACTTCCCAAAGTACATGGGAATGACTTGCCCCAAGAGTCATCTCACTATGTACTGTCGTAAGATTGCTCCCCACGGTGACAACGAGGAACTCCTGATACACTACTTTTAGGAGAGCCTGACTAATTCAGCTCTGAATTGGTACATGCATCTAGAGAAGGGACAAGTCTAGAACTAGAAGCAGCTGGCATACACCTTTCTTTGTCACTATAAGTACAACATCGATATGAGGCGACAAATCCTGAGCAAGAGAGGCGACAAATCCTTTAAGGCATATGCCCAGCGATGGAGGGAACTGGCTCCCCAAGTGGAGCCTCAGCTATCGGACAAGGAGACCGTGTCTATGTACAACAAAATGATAGGGAACACGTCAACCCTCTTCACAGACGTGGTCACCATAGGCGAGAGAGTGGAGCAGGGATTGAAGAGTGGAAGGATAGCACGACCTTCCTCCTCCAATGCATCGTTCAAGAAATCCTTGGACAAGAAGAAGGAGGCAAACATAAACGCCATCAGCCTCACCACTCCTTCTTATTCTTTGAAGCCAGCTAGGCAATCCTAGAGGCAAGAAAGGAAGTGTTAGACAAATGGAATCTAGAGAGGGGTGAATAGATGCACAAATTAAAATAGATGTCAAATTAAAAATTTATTTGTGAGTCAATAATTTGTTTGAACACAGATAAAGCGGAAGAGATAATATAATCAGGAAAAGAGAAAGAGATAAGGGAAAGAGAAGAGCACACAGAGATTTATACTGGTTCGGGTATAGCCAACCCTACATCCAGTTTCCAGTCAACTCTTAACACAAGAGTGACTCCCTATTCACTATCTTTCAAATTTAGTTTACAAATTGCAATCAACTCAGCAGAAGAACCAGTAAAAAATAAACTAATTAAAAAGACAATCACCTCCTTAGAAACCCACTAAGGATGAATACCTCCCTAGAATCCCACTAGGGATGAACACCTCCTCTGAACAAATCAAAGGATGAAAAACACCTCCTTAGAATCCCACTAAGGATGAACACCTCCCTAGAATCACACTAGGGATTAAAACCTCCTTTGAACAAATCAAAGGATGACAAAACCTCCTTTGCCACCAATACACAAAGGATGAAGGTAATAAAAATAATAACAGACACACCTGGGTAATGGAGACAAAAAATTGTAGAAGCCTGTAGAATGCCAATATCCAAGAACAAGTGTGATTAACAATGAATGCACAAAAGGCAGTAGAGAAGAGAGTTTTCTCAAAAGATGTAAAATATTTCTATTGCCTTGCTCATAATTCTTTTCTCAAAACTGATTGAATGTAAATTGTATTTTCGAATTTTGTAATTGTGTATTTTTTATTTTTCATCAAAACTTAATTAAATAGAAAAAGAGCATCAGAAAATGGCCATTGGACATTAATAATATCATAGAGAAAATCAGGATGTATTCAAAAACATTTATTCTTTAAAATGAATATATTTTCAAATTTGAATTGCCATAATTGATTATATTACCAGTATAATCAATTATGACATAAAAAATCATTTTTCCATTTCTGATGCAGCATAATTGATTATGACAGAGAAAAATATAATGTTATGAATTTTATCACACTTGTGCTTTAGAGGCTTATGCATAATATTACTTCATCAACTTGTACCTCCATATCCAACATTCTAAGACTCTATCTAGTTTTCAGGAATCATCTTGGGCTTGCTTGAATCATCATCTTTATCAAAAACATATATTTGGCATGTAGGGAAATTTTCACATTTTCACCAACGTAATAAATTTAGTTTGTCCTTAATTCATCTTGAATGGTGTTGACTTGAATGTAGTTGACTTGAATCATCATCAAAATCATCTCTTGGAAATGTAAGGACATTTCCATCAATCTCCCCCTCATTGCTTTCAATCTCCCCCTTTTTGATGATGATCAAGGAAACACCTGAAATGAATTAAAATGCTTGACTCTATATAGCCAGCTCAAGATTAGCACAAATTAGCACGCATTTGTATCAAGTGTCGAGTCTCTTAATCTCCCCTGGATATATTAATAACAAGACTCCCCTAACTCATATGAGCAAAAACTTCTCTTAACTCCCCTTGTTTAATTTAGAGATAGGAAAGAATTTCACACATATTTTAATTCATAAAAAAATCTCCCCCTATTTCATTGATAATCATAAAAAATATTATAAGAGAAAAAAAATCTCCCCTGTTTCAGATAGATTAATATCATCAAAATATCTTCATGTTTCATTAATAATTATGAAAAATATTATAAGAGAAAAAATCTCCCCCTGTTTCACATAGATTAATATCATCAAAATATCTCCCTGTTTCACTAATAATTATGAAAAATATTATAAGAAAAAAAACCTCCCCCTGTTTCACACATATTAATATCATCAAATATCTCCCTGTTTCATTGATAATTATGAAAAATATTGCAATAGAAACTAAGAACAAATTTGTACATATTAGTACATAGATCAAGGTAGAGAAGATAATGCATTACAAAGTGTCATAGAGAAGAACATCATATTAAGGAGGCAATATCTAGGATACCCAAGACAAATGAAGAGAGAGAAAGATAGGGGAATAAAATGATTGTAGAGATAATGAAATGAAATGTAGTAGTTTCCCTCAATTGCAGTCTTCTTATTTAAGCAACTTTCAAATTCAAATGCACTCATATTTCAGATTTCAAATTTCAAATTCAAATTGCAACAAATTTCAAATTCAAATTCCAACAAATTCCAAATTTCAAATTCAAATTTCTAATCCCAAATTTCGAATTCAAATTTCAAAAATCTCAAATTGCAAAATTTCAAATTTCAAAAATCTCATACCGCAAAAAAATCTCAAACTCGCAAAATTTCAAATTTCAAAAATCTCAAATTGCAAAATTTCAAATTTCAAAAATGTCATACTGCAAAAAAAAATCTCAAACTGCAAAATTTCAAATTTGAAAAATCTCAAATTGTAAAATTTCAATTTTCAAAAATCTCATACTACAAATTTAAAAAAAATCTCAAACTGTATAATTTCAAATTTCAAAAATCTCAAATTGCAAAATTTCAAATTTCAAGAATCTCAAACTGCAAAATTTCAAACTTTAATAATTTCAAATTTTCATAAATTCAAACTTTAAAAATTCAAACTTTCAACATAATAGATTATAACAACATAAATTAGATGCTCAAACTATCATCTAGACATGTATATATGTTTTGTTTCTTTAGGAACCCATTCATATTTGCCATTAGATATGCCAAAATGTTTTATGTAACATCTATTTGATGTATGACCTAATTTCATGCAATAAAAACATGTTAGTTTTCTTTGAAAAGGTCTAAATGAGTTTCTTAAAGGTTTTGAAACTGGTTTCACATCTGTTTTCCTTGACTCTTTCACAAAAATAGTTTTATGAGGTTCTAGACTTTCTTTGGGTTTATAACCAAGTCCATCTTTGCTAGAATTACCTCTTTGATAACCTAAAATACACTACTACAAAAATGGCTTTCCACGTCGGTTCTGGAAGGCCTACAACGGCGGTTCCGGAATCGACGTTGTATCAGCGACGTTGAAAGTCGGGACTTTCAACGTCGGCTCTATTTAACCGACGTGGAAAGTCTAATTTTAACTTTCAACGTCGGTTAAATAGAACCGACGTTGAAAGTCCCGACTTTCAAATCGAAAATTTTTATTTATTTTCCAACCCCTCTCTATTTATCTAGAAACCCCCCCCCCCCCTCTCTTTTATATTATATTTTTATTATTTATCATATTTTTTTGAAGTTTAGAGCATTACCAAATTAATTTTTTGTCACCGACAGGATTTGAACCCAGTACCTTAGTATTAGAGGCCGATACTCCAACCACTAAACTCCTCGAATTTTTTTATAATAACTTACTAATAAATTATATTTATATACAAATAAATATATATTCGTGTAAATATATAAATACAAATATATTTATATATTTTGATATATTTATATAATTATATATTTATATGTCTGGATGTGAGGGCACGCTCGAAGGAGGTGAAAGTGTCTCGTCGAGTGGGTTTTCAAAATTTGATGCCAAATTTGTGAGCGGGTCTCTTTATATGGGTTTGTAATTTAATGACAGAATATAATATTTATAATTTATTTATATAATGATATAAAATAAATTTGGGAAACGCATCATTCGCTCAAACGAAAAATACTAATTTTCGCTCAAGCGAGGCTTGAGCGAGTGAATTTTCGTGAGTTTTAACGTATTTTCACTTAAGCGAGAGTCAATCTCACTTTCACCCTCGAACGCGCCCTCACATCGAACATATAAATATATAAACATATAACTATATAAATATATATATATATATATATATATATAAATATATATAAATATATGAAAATATATAAATATATTTGTATTTATATATTCTATATTTATATATTTACATGGATATATATTTATTTGTATATAAATATAATTTATTTGTAAATTACTATAAAAAAATTATAGTAGTTTAGTGGTTGGAGTATCAATTTTCAACTCTAAAATATTGTATTTGAATCTTGTTAGTGACAATTCTCTAACTTGAGTGAATTTTTGACTAAAAAAAAATAAAAACACTTTCTAGAAAATATATATAAATAAATATATATTTACACGGATATATATTTATTTGTATATAAATATAATTTATTTGTAAGTTATTATCGGAAAATTACAGTAGTTTAGTGGTTGGAGTATCAACTTTCAACTCTAAAATACTCGGGTTCAAATCTTGTCGTTGACAATTCTTTAACTTTAGTAAATTTTTGGTCGAAATAGAATAAAAACACTTTCCAGAAAATATATATAAATAAATATATATTTACACTGATATATATTTATTTGTATATAAATATAATTAATTTGTAAATTATTATAAAAAAATTACAGTAGTTTAGTGGTTGGAGTATTGACTTTCAACTCTAAAATACTGGGTTCGAATCCTGTCAAGTAACAATTCTTTAACTTAAGAGAAATTTTGGGTGAAAACACATTCAACGTCGTTTCATCTAGAACCGACGTGGAAAGTGTCCATTAAAAGACTTTCAACGTCGTTTCATCTAGAACCGACGTGGAAAGTACTTTCTATGTCGGTTGACTAAGAACTGACGTAGAATGTGTCCAACATTCAACTTTCAACGTCGTTTTTTAACCAACCGACATTGAAAGTGTATTTAACGTCGGCTCAGCTTTAACCGACGTTAAATGGTGACGTTGAAAACATATTTTGTAGTAGTGATAGAATCAAGATTTTTAGAAGATTTTTAAAACTTGCTTATTATTTTCTCTAACTTGAAAATCTCATTTTCTAAAAGATTACAATTTTCACAAGGTTTAGCAACTTCTTTATTTTTAGACAAAGTTTTAAATTTCTCAACATCTTTCTTTAAGCACTCATTTTCTTTTTCAAGAATACCAACAGTGTTTTCTAATGCATTAAACTTTTGCCTAAGTGCATTGTATTTCTTAGATAACTTGGTAAAACCTTCATACATATCTTGATATTCTTTAAACAACTCATCATATTCATTTAAGGATTTTGTACTACTTACCTGTGATGAGGCTTCATCATCACTTTTTATCATCAAGCAAAGATTTGCTTCTTCTTCTCCATCACTACTTTCTGAAGAACTCTATTGTGTTGTGGAAGAATCATTTTCCTCCCAAGAAATATAAGCTTTGCGTTTGCTCTTATCGGTATCGTTCTTTTCTTTCTTCTTCTCTTTCATATCTTTCTTCTCTTTCTTAAGTTCCGGACCGACTGGTTTGATATGACCAAGTTTTCCACATTCATAGCAATGTAATTTATTTGTTTTCTCCTTTCTTTGCTGTCATTTTTTCTTCATGTGTTACTTCAAGAGTGTCCCATATTTCTTTTGCCGTCTTGTATTGTGAGACCCTGAAAAATTCATTACGAGTTAAGGCAGAAATAATAGCATTTCGGGCTCTTACATCATAATGGGCACGCTTATTTTCATCCAACGTCCATTGGTCAAAAGTCTTTGGAAAAACTCCAGACTCCGTTGTTCTCATCGGAATGTAGGGACCATTGAGTACAACATCCCACACACCATAATCTAGTGTTTGTAAAAATATTTCCATTCTCGCTTTCCAAAATTGATAGTCTTCTCCTTCAAATAGTGGTGATCTGTTTATTGAGGCTCCTTCCCTGTAAACCTGATTCTGCATAGACTTCTTGAGAGATCATTTAGAAATATCTTATCTAACCAAGCTCTGATACCACTTGTTAGACAAATGGCATCTAGAGAGGGGTGAATAGATGCACAAATTAAAATAGATGTCAAATTAAAAATTTATTTGTTAGTCAATAATTTGTTTCAACACAGATAAAGCGGAAGCGATAATATAATCAAGAAAAGAGAAAGAGATAAGGAAAACAGAAGAGCACACAAAGATTTATACTGATTTGGGTATAGCCAACCCTACATCCAGTTCCCAGTCAACTCTTAACACAAGAGTGACTCCTCATTCACTATCTTTCAAATTCAGTTTACAAATTACAATCAACTCAGCAGAAGAACCAATAAAAAGTAAACTAATTAAAAAGACAATCACCTCCTTAGAAACCCACTAAGGATGAACACCTCCCTAGAATCCCACTAGGGATGAACACCTCCTCTGAACAAATCAAATGATGAAAAACACCTTCTTAGAATCCCACTAAGGATGAACACCTCCCTAGAATCACACTAGGGATGAAAACCTCCTTTGAACAAATCAAAGGATGAAAACACCTCCTTTGCCACCAATACACAAAGGATGAAGGTAATAAAAATAAGAACAGACACACCTGGGTAATGGAGAGAACAAATTGTAGAACCCTGTAGAATGCCAATCTCCAAGAACAAGTGTGATTTACAATGAAAGCACAAAAGGCAGTAGAGAAGAGGGTTTTCTCAAAAGGTGTAAAATATCTCTGTTGCCTTGCTCAAAATTCTTTTCTCAAAACTGATTGAATGTAAATTGTATTTTCGAATTCTGTAATTGTGTGTTTTTTATTTTTCATCAAAACTTAATTAAATATAAAAATAGCATCAAAAAATGGTTGTTGGACATTAATAATATCATAGAGAAAATCAGGATGTATTAAAAAAACATTTATTCTTTAAAATGGATGTATTTTTCAAATTTGAATTGCCATAATTGATTATATTACCAGTATAATCAATTATGATAGAGAAAATCATTTTCCATTTCTGATGCATCATAATTGACTATGACAGAGAAAAATATCATGTTATGAATTTTATCACACTTGTGCTTTGGAGGCTTATGCATAATATTACTTCATCAACTTGTACCTCCATATCCAGTATTCTAAGACTCTATCTAGTCTTCAGGAATCATCTTGGGCTTGCTTGAATCATCATCTTTATCAAAAACATATCTTTGGCATGTAGGGAAATGTTTCACATTTTCACCAACGTCATAAATTCAGCTTGTCCTTAATTCATCTTCAATGGTGTTGACTTGAATGTAGTTGACTTGAATCATCATCAAAATAATCTCTTGGGAATGTAAGGACATTTCCATCAATCTCCCCCTCATTGCTTTCAGGAAGTTCACTCCCATTCCAACCTCTTATGGGAGTTTACTTCCTAAACTAGTGGAGGCCAAGCTCTTGGCATACGTCCCACCAAGAAAGGTGGACCCACCTTACCCTAAGTGGTATAAGCCCAATGAGAAATGCGCTTACCACTCGGGCGCTCCCTGACACTTAGTAGAGAATTATCGAGCCTTAAAATATAAGGTCCAGGAGTTAATAGACGCTGAATGGGTCACCTTTGATGCTCTCTCCTGTTGAACATACAAGGACTTGATGTTGAACTTACATGGACATGAAGCTTGTTGATTTTGATGATAATTCAAGAACAAAGAACTAAGAGAGTTGAAGACTTGTTTGATTGTGTAATAACTATGTTTTGATGAGTTTGAGTCTGTAATATTAGAATATAAGATAGTCGGTACATAGTCTACTCTTTAGAAGCTTCACAAACTCACATTTATTAGTTAGCCTCGGGTTTAATCGATTAAATCATTAGATAATAGATTATTATAGTGAGAAAAACCATTTTCTATAACTGTTCACTGTAATAATCGATTAACACACCTGTTAATTGATTAACAGGCATGTTAATCGATTAACAGGGCTTTTATCGATTAAAGCAGAGTTTTGGGGTTCTGTTGATTTTGGCTCTGTAATAATCGATTAACACTTCATTTAATCAATTATTTCAGTCAGATTTTGATTTTCAACTTCAAATTAAACCTATTTTCAAAAACCCTAATCCCAATACTCCTAGTTCCGAAAATCCCAATTCCCAAACCCTAATTTCTCTACTTAAGGTTCTCTAAGGCTCTCAGAAAAATCGAACAACCTTTTTCAAACAAAAGTTAAGTGCTGTGAGTGCCAGAGAACTGTTTATTGGAGGAAAAAGGGGCTTTGGAACCTGGTGTGGGCTAGAAGCGATAAGAATCACTAAGTGGAGTTCTTAGTGGATTGTGTGTTGTGCCGTCTCTAGGGAAAGTTGTTCTTCATCTCTTGTGGAGTTCTTAGTGTTTGTAACAACTTTGATTATGGTGACATCGTTAATCCTCTGTTTGAGTGATTAGCAACTGGACGTAGGGTCTTTTGATCCGAACCAGTATAAATCTCCTGTGTAAGACTCTATCTCTATTCTATTTACGTTTACACAGTATTTTAATCGGTAAAATTTGGGGAAAATTTTTAAAACCTAATTTTTGTTAAGAAACAAATTCACCCCCCCTCTTGGTTTTTTTCCGACAACGCGAATATTCCGCTGCGCGATTCTAACAAGTGGTATCAAAGATTGCTTTGATTGTCATTCAAATTTTTCGAAAATGGCCGGACAAAATCAAACTTTTGCCGAAGGTGCATCTATCAATAGATCCCCACTTTTTGCGGGTCAAAATTATCCTTTCTGGAAAGTAAGAATGCAAATCTTTTTAGAGTCTGTTGATAGAGGCATTTGGGACGTTATTTTAAACGGTCCTTATATTCCTATAGTTACTGAGAACGGTGTTGACGTTCCTAAACCTTTTTTCTAGATGGACAACAGAGGAAAACAGAAAAGCACAATTTGACATTAGGGCTAGAAATATTATTTCATCTGCTTTAACCCTTGACAAGTTTTACAGGATCTCGGTTTGTAAAAGTGCTCAGGAGATGTGGGAAATGCTAAGAGTGACCCACGAAGGTACCGATGACGTTAAGAGAGCACGGAAAAATTCCTTAATCCAAGAATACGAGATGTTCCGGATGCAACAAGGCAAAACGATATTTGACGTTCAAAAGCGTTTCACTCATATTGTGAACCATCTCACCGTATTAGGTAAAATCTTTGACGTTGATGAATTGAATGTTAAAATTTTAAAATATTTGGATAGGAAATGGCAACCTAAGGTGACGGCCATCTCGGAGTCACAAAACCTTGCCACAATGTCTATGGCGGCACTCTTTGGAAAGCTAAGAGAGCATGAGCTTGAGCTTGGAAGGCTAAATGAAGAAGAAGGACAATATCAAAAGAAGAACTTAGCCTTCAAAACCGAAATTTCCAAAGGTAAAAATAAAAAGGAAGAAGAAGACTCAGAGAAAGAAGAAGAAGAATTGAGTCTTATGATAAAGAAGTTCACCAAATTCATGAAAGCTAAAGGAAGGCATCCATTCAAAGGTAAGGGAAAGGTAAGAGAAAGTTCTTCTGTAAATATCAAATGTTATGGTTGTGGTGAAACAGGACATGTGAAGACCGAATGTCCAAACAAGAAAAATGATGAAATCAAAGGCAAAAAGCTCTTCAATAAGAAAGCCTATATTGCTTGGGATAACAGTGATTCAAGTTCGGAATCAAGTGACTCGGAAGTAGAAGCCAATATTTGCTTAATGGCAAATGACTGTTGACAATTCAAGACTTGATGTTGCACTTGATGAATTTGAAGAATGGATTTTGATGATGATCCAAGAACTAAAGACTTAGAATATTGAAGATTGAAGATTGGTGATAATTGTATTGTAATAACTCTGTTTTATTTAAGATTGAATCTGTATTTTTAGAGTCTAAGATAGCCGGTACATAGTCTATAACTTAGAAGCTTCAAAAAGCTCAAATTTATCATTTAGGCTCGGCTTTAATCGATTATATAGGTAAATAATCGATTAAAATAGTGAGAAAACACTTTCTATACAAACTCACTGTTTTAATCAATTAAAACAGCAAAATAATCGATTGTTTTGTACTGTTCCGTACAGATAATCGATTATTTCACCAAATAATCGATTATTCCAGAGAGGTTTGGGTTCCGATATATTTGGCTTCTGTTTTAATCGATTATCACTCCAAATAATCGATTATTTCAATCTGTTTTTTATTTTAAATTTCAAATTAACCCTATTTTCGAAAACCCAATTACCAAGAACCCTAGTTTCGAAATCCCCAATTCCTAAACCCTAATTTCCCTACTTAAAATCTGCTTTGGCACTCAGAAAAAGAAGAACAACTCTTTCCATACAAAAGTTAAGTGCTGTGAGTGCCAGAGAACTGTTTGTTGCAAGGAAAGGGGGCTTTTGGAACCTGGTGTGAGGCTAGAAGCGATAAGAATCACTAAGTGGAGTTCTTAGTGGATTGTGTGTTGTGCCGTCTCTAGGGAAAGTTGTTCTTCATCTCTTGTGGATTTCAAGAGAGGTGTTTTCTGATCTTTATCTGTTCATTTGTAATCTGTTTGTAACAATTTGTTCTTAGTGACAGCGTTAATCCTCTTTTGAGTGATTAGCAACTGGACGTAGGGTCTTTTGATCCGAACCAGTATAAACCTACTGTGTAATCTTCTCTACTCTTCTCTATTTACATTTACGCAGTTTTTAATCGGTAAAATTTGGGGAAAATTTTGAAAACCTAATTTTTATTAAAAATCCAATTCACCCCCCCCCCCTCTTGGTTTTTGTCCGACCACGCGAACATTCCGCTGCGCGATTCTAACAATGACAACATATCTTCTGACTTTGAGGTAAGTGATTCCGACTCATCCTCAAGTGATGATGAAAATAACTATGATGAACTGCAAAATGCATATAATGAACTGTTTAGTGCTTTTAAGAACTTGAAAAATGAATATAAAGTTGTGAAGAAGAGTTTAAGTAGATCCGAAAAGGAAGTTGACTCATTAAGAACGAAAATCACATGTTTAGAGGAAAAGGAATCCTTAGAAACGAAAATTGTATGTTTAGATGAGAATGATGATAAGAACTTAGCATGTGCAACTTGTAAAGAGTATGAATATGACATAGATATCCTTAACCATTTGCTAGATAAATCCGAAAAGGAGATAAGTGATTTTAAGAAGGATAAAATTGTTTTAGCTCAAAATAGTGTAAATCATCAAGCTCCTTTAAAAAAGCCTAAAAAGAAAAACAAAAGAGTATGGGTAGAAAAAGGAACTAGGGCATCTATTGTTGGAAATGCATCTTATTCTAAAGCTACATCTAAAGCATGTTTTTACTGTATGAAACAAGGTCACACTTCAAATAAATGTAAAATAAAACATTTTGGTGTTCCTAAAGGTAAATACATTTGGGTTCCTATTGTTAAATAATTTGTTTGTCTCTAACCCCAAGGACCCAAAAGTTATGGGGACCTAAGTTTACTATGTTCTTTTTTTGTAGGAAACTTCCAAATCAAAGAAGTCTATGTGGTATCTTGATAATGGATGCTCAAAGCATATGACCGGTGATAAAACTAAATTTGTGAGTTTCAAAGCTAAAGAACAAGGATATGTAACTTATGGGGACAACAACAAAGGGAAAATTCTTGGAATTGGAAATATAGGTGGTGCAAACACTTTGGAGATTAAGGATGTGCTTCTTGTTGATGGACTAAAGCATAATCTCCTTAGCATAAGTCAACTATGTGACAAAGGATTTAAGGTAATCTTTGAAAGTAAATTTTGCACCATACATTTGATAGATTCCGAAAATGTAGAATTAAAAGGTATTAGGCATAATAACATATACTTGATTGATTTGGATTGTTTACATGATTCTAGTATAACATGTTTAGTTGCTAAGGAAGAGAACCCTTGGTTATGGCATAAGAGAGCAACTCATATAAATATGCATCATTTGAATAAATTGATATCAAAAGACTTAGTTGTGATTCTTGATGATTACTCTAGATATACTTGGACATTTTTCCTAACAATGAAAAGTGAAGCTTTTAAGGTCTTTAGAAAGTTTGCAAAGCAAATACAAAATGAGAAAGACTTAAGAATTAAAGTTTTAAGAAGTGACCATGGTGGTGAGTTTCAAAATGAAAAGTTTGAAAATTATTGTGAAGAAAATGGAATATTACATAACTTTTCTGCTCCTAGGACTCCCCAACAAAATGGTGTAGTTGAAAGGAAAAATAGGTCACTAGAGGAACTTGCTAGAACAATGTTAAATGAATCAAATGTTCCTAAATATTTTTGGGCTGATGCGGTTAGTACTGCTTGTTATGTTTTAAATAGAATGCTCATTAGGTCAATTATAAAATCAACTCCCTATGAATTGTTAAATGGTAGAAAGCCTAACATTGCTCATTTAAAAATATTTGGATGTAAGTGCTTTGTGTTAAATAATGGAAAGGACAACTTAGGAAAATTTGACTCAAAAGTCGATGAGGGCATTTTCTTAGGTTATTCATTAATTAGAAAGGCTTACAGGGTGTTTAATAAAAGAACCTTAAATATTGAAGAATTTATTCATGTTACTTTTGATGAAATTGTAGACCTTGGGGGAAATCCTCTTGAGTCCAATAAAGAACTTGCAGGTGATGATGAGTATAGAAGATAGGCTCTTGATGAATTGTATTTGGAATAAAATGAGTCTTCTCAAACACCTGAATTAGCAAAAGAATGGCAATCACCAAGAGGACTCTCAATGGACAATATCATTGGTGATATCTCAAAAGGGGTAAGAACTAGAAATATGACTAATTTCTGCATGTGTGTAGCTTTTGTGTCACAGATAGAACCCAAAAATGTTGAGGAAGCGCTTAAAGATGACCAATGGTGCATAGCTATGCAAGAGGAACTTAACCAATTTGAAAGGAATCAAGTCTGGGAATTAATCCCAAGAGAAGAATCACATCAAGTAATTGGAACTAAATGGGTATTTAGAAATAAACTTGATGAAGATGGAAACATAACAAAGAATAAAGGCAGACTTGTTGTCAAAGGCTATTGTCAGGAGGAAGGTATTGATTCTGATGAAACTTATGCTCCTGTTGCCAGGTTAGAGGCTATACGCCTACTTCTTGCTTATGCATCTTTGATGAAATTTAAATTATATCAAATGGATGTTAAAAGTGAATTTTTGAATGGTTTTATTAAAGAAGAAGTATATGTGGAGCAACCCCCTAGATTTGAAGATTTTAGTTATCCTAATCATATTTTTAAATTAAAGAAAGCATTATATGGGTTGAAACAAGCTCCTAGATCTTGGTATGAAAGGCTAAGTAGTTTCCTAACTTCAAATGATTTTTCTAGAGGAAAAATTGATTCTACGTTGTTTATAAAGAAAGTAAAAGAACATATCTTATTGGTCCAGGTATATGTTGATATATTATTTTTGGATCAACTGATAATTCTTTATGTGTAGAATTTGCTAAGATAATGCAGGGAGAGTTTGAAATGTCTATGATGGGAGAATTAACATTCTTCCTTGGACTTCAAATAAAGAAACTTCAAGATGGTATCTTTGTCTCTCAAACAAAATACTGCAAAGAGATACTCAAAAGTTTAGAATGGACACCTCAAAGGAAGCTAACACACCCATGGGAACTTCATGCTATTTAGACAAGGATGAATCAGGTTTGGAAATTAATCAATCTATGTATAGAGGTATAATAGGTTCACTGTTATACTTAACTGCAAGTAGACCTGATATTATGCATTCTGTCTGTGTGTGTGCTAGATTTCAGGTTTGTCCAAAAGAATCTCATTTAACTGCAGTAAAACGTATTTTAAAATACTTAAAAGGAACTATTGGTTTGGTTTATAGTATCCATCTGAAGCTTGAACTAGTTTAATAGGTTATTCTGATGCTGATTATGGTGGATGCAAAATAGATAGAAAGAGTACTAGTGGGACATGTCATTTGTTAGGATCATCTTTAGTATCTTGGCATTCTAAAAACAGGCATGTGTTGCTTTATCCACCACTGAAGCTGAATATATTGTAGCTGGTAATTGTTGTGCTCAAATTTTGTGGATGAAACAACAATTAGAAGATTATAGTATATTTCTAAATGACATTCCCTTGATGTGTGATAATACAAGTGCAATTAATCTTACTAAGAATCCAGTAATGCACTCTAGGACTAAACATATAGAAATTAGACATCATTTCTTGAGAAATCATGTAAGTAAAGGAAACTGTAAAATTGAGTATGTTGATACAAAGCATCAATTAGCGGATATTTTTACTAAGCCTCTTCCCAAGGATAGGTTCTATGATCTTAGAAGAGAATTAGGGATATTAGAAATAGCTTAAAATTTGCTTAATTGATCAATCTTTGCATTTTGTATTGTATTGTTTATTCAATAAGAAATGTGTATTTTTGCTTTGTTTAAGGGGGAGTTATCTCCAAGTTATGCATATGTTGAGGGGGAGCTCTTATGATTGATATAGGGGGAGCTCTTAATTTTTTTATTATAATCAAAATAGGGGGAGAAATATTTGAAGCCTCTTATGATTGAATTTAAATATTATCTGGTATGTTTAATGTGTTTGTTAGTATGACAGATAAAACAGGTTATTACAAGGCTTTAAAAGAAAATTTTGATCATCATCAAAAAGGGGGAGATTGTTGAACATACAAGGACTTGATGTTGAACTTACATGGACATGAAGCTTGTTGATTTTGATGATGATTCAAGAACAAAGAACTAAGAGAGTTGAAGACTTGTTTGATTGTGTAATAACTCTGTTTTGATGAGTTTGAGTCTGTAATATTAGAATATAAGATAGTCGGTACATATAGTCTACTCTTTAGAAGCTTCAAAAACTCACATTTATCAGTTAGCCTCAGGTTTAATCGATTAAATCATCAGATAATCGATTATTATAGTGAGAAAAACCATTTTCTGTAACTGTTCACTGTAATAATTGATTAACACACCTGTTAATCGATTAACAGGCCTATTAATCGATTAACAGGGCTTTTAATCGATTAAAACAAAGAGTTTTGGGGTTCTGTTGATTTTGGCTCTGTAATAATCAATTAACACTTCATTTAATCGATTATTTCAGTCAGATTTTGATTTTCAACTTCAAATTAAACCTATTTTCGAAAACCCTAATCCTAATACTCCTAGTTCCGAAAATCCCAATTCCCAAACCCTAATTTCTCTACTTAAGGTTCTCTAAGGCTCTCAGAAAAATTGAACAACCTTTTTCAAACAAAAGTTAAGTGCTGTGAGTGCCAGAGAGCTGTTTGTTGGAGGAAAAAGGGGCTTTTGGAACCTGGTGTGGGCTAGAAGCGATAAGAATCACTAAGTGGAGGTCTTAGTGGATTGTGTGTTGTGCCGTCTCTAGCGATAAGAATCACTAAGAGAGGTGTTTTCTTTACTTTATCTTTTCAATTATTATTTGTTTGTAACAACTTTGATTATAGTGACAGCGTTAATCCTCTGTTTGAGTGATTAGCAATTGGACGTAGGGTCTTTTGATCCGAGCCAGTATAAATCTCTTGTGTAAGACTCTATTGAAAGTAATGAAGATCTTATTTACTTTGACAAAGATCTTGTTGATTTGATGAAGTCAAAAAATGAAGTCAAAGGAAACTCTGTGGCAGTCAAAGGTCACTTAAGATAAAAGAGAAGAGGATTAGTTTGTGTGCAGCTCTGCTTAGGTATAACCATTTTATCTTTCTGCTACATGTGGTTTCTTCACTTAAAAAGATTCTGCAATTGCCTCTAAAAAATGTTTTAACCGTTAAAAACAAAACATTTTGACAAAAGGATTTTTAATCAACTATTTTAACTGATAGTATATGTAGTTTATCAACTAAAATGTTCTTCACACTTCTATAACAGGTTTTCAATTGATATATCTTCAAAATAACCGATTGTTTTCATTAAAAGAAGTGTTGAAAACTTTCTGTCAGTATTTTAACTAATATAACTTCAAAATAATCGATTAAAACCACTTGGTATATCAAATGATCGATCAGAATGGCTTTATGACCGATCATAACCAGATATGATCGATCAGAATGGATTTATGACCGATCAGAACCAGATATGATCGATCAGATTTGAGTTATGACCGATCAAAATTATTTTAATCGATTAAAACAACTTGGAAAATTTGTACTAAACGTTTCAATCGATTAAAATGTATTTTTATCGCTTAAAATCACTTGAAAAAATTTATAAAAATGTTTTGTAGTATTTTAATCGATTGAAAGTTGAAACAATCGATTAAAACAGCATTAGAAGATTTTTTGAAAAGAGTTTTAATTGATATAAACGTTGTCGTATCGCTTAAAACAAAACTGGAAAATAATCAAGAATGTTTTAATGGATTAAAAGAAGTTTTAACAAATTAAAACAAGTCTTTTAACAGATTAAAAGATTATTTTAACAAATTAATTAAACCAAATTGTTTTGAAAAATCTTCTATATAAACAGATTGCTTGAAGTTTTTTAAACATCATCTTTTACATAACTTTTACACAAATTTTAGCAATCAACAGTGCAATCAAAAGTGCTACTTTCAAGAAAGAATCACGCTTGTTTTTGTGAAGTTCATCAAAGTTCTTTCTTGAGGAAAAATTGCATTTCTTTGGAGAAGAAACTCTTATTGCGGAATTGCATAAAACTGGTTTGAGCATTCTTAGTTTCTTCTGTTTGTTTCTTTACTTTCTTTTACTGTATTGTGGGTGCCTGGAATTGTGGGCACTGGTTTTCTGTAGCTGGAATTTGGCTGCAGGGTAGTTCAAGAACTGGAATTTGGTTCTTCGTGAAAGGTTAGGTGCAGGAACTAGAATTGTGGTTCTTGTGTTAGATTGAGTGTAAGGTTAAGGTTGTAATCTGGAAAACATTCAATCTAGTGGAACCCAGCTGGAATTTGGCTGGAGACTGGACGTAGCCCTGGGATTGGGTGAACCAGTATAAACCCTGGTGATATCTTTCTAAACCTTTCTCTTCTTTAACTTTGTGACTGCATTTATTTTTGATTGCTTGTTGTGTATGATTCAAGAAATGATCAGATTTCTTAATCTTTAAAATTGATAATCTGTTAATTGCGAAAATCTTTCAAAGATCAATTCACCCCCCCTCTTGATCTCAGCCTACAATTCTAACATCTATCTCTATTCTATTTACGTTTACACAGTATTTTAATCTGTAAAATTTGGGGAAAATTTTTAAAACCTAATTTTTGTTAAGAAACCAATTCACCCCCCCTCTTGGTTTTTGTCCGACAACGCGAACATTCCGCTGCGCGATTCTAACACTGTCTTCCCTAGCATAGAAGTCAAGCCTCTGTCACAACCAGAGTGATAGGGTTGGACAGGGAGGACCAGTTGTTAGGGTTCTTTCTCTTTTTAAAGCTTTCTTTGTATTTCTTACGGTCCTAGCCCGTGGCCGTGAGATCATCGATTAAAAGGGCATTTTGTACATAATCCTTTATTTCAATACATGAGGCATTTTACATCCATATTCACATTTATTCTTTTCCCTCTTCTATTTATTATTCTTCCAAAATAATTGAATAATAAAATCTATACCTAAAACAGAACCCTTAAAACGATCATGTCTGTGATTGATGAATCTCTATGGGATCCAGAAGCCGAAGGCGAATGGGTCGAATCCGACAGTGAGCAAGAGATCATTTCCTCGAACATGCAAAGATTGCTGGAAAGAGAAGCTCGCTCCATACAGCCCTATCAGGAAGAGATAGAGACCGTCAATTTGGGACAGAAGGACGATAAGAAGGAAGTAAATATTGGTACCCAAATTGATAGTGACATCAGGGAAGGGTTAATACAGTTATTGGAAGAGTACATGACGTATTCGCTTGGTCTTACTATGACATACTTGAACTCGATGCAAGCATAGTGGAGCATAAACTACCTTTGAAAGAGGGTTTCCGGCCAGTAAAGCAAAAGCTAAGAAGGATGAAACCCGACTGGTCCTTAAAAATTAAAGAGGAAGTACAAAAATAGTTAGACGCTAATTTCCTGATCGTGTCCAAATACTCTGAATGGCTGGCAAACATCGTTCCATTCATGAAAAAGAATGGGAAAATCAGAGTGTGTGTAGATTACAGGGATCTAAATCGAGCAAGTCCAAAAGACGATTTTCCCCTACCACACATCGACACGTTGGTGGATCACACCGCCACGAACACACTCTATTCCTTCATGGACGGATACCCGGGATATAATCAGATTAAGCTAGCCATCGAAGATAGGGAAAAGACTTCCTTCATCACACCATGGTGGAACGTTCTGTTACAGAGTCATGCCTTTTGGACTCAATAACGCAGGGGCTACCTATCAAAGGGTCATGGTAACATTATTCCATGACATGATCCACAAAGAAATTGAAGTTTATGTGGATGTGTAGACCCCTAATTTTGCCCGGCCTCTCAATAAAGGCTAAGGAGACTTCCTATAACAAGATAAAGCTTGCCCGACATCTCAATATAGGCCAAGAAGACTTCCTATATGAAGATAAAGCTTCAATGGACGTCTATCGGCATTAATCGACGTCCGAATAAAGAAAGGAAAGCTTCCCGGGGGTCCCAGAACACAAAATCTGGCAAAAACAGTCGAGATGGCCGTCCCAGAAGCCCAGACGGCCGTCCCAACTTGTTTTGAGGCTTGGGACGGCCGTCCCAAATTCCAGACGATCGTCCCAACTTCCCCAGATGGCCATCCCTGATTTCCAAGCTCCAGACGGCCGTCCCAAGCTGCCAGGCTACGAAAACTATAAATAGGAGGCTCATTTGCCACTTTTTCACACCCCAGACACTTGTCTTCTCTCCCTACTTCGAATGAACTCTCCGATTGCCTTAAAAAGGTAACAATCGGTTAAGGAATTGTATTCCAGCATTCGATTCTTCTTTAAAATTTAGTCGAGTCGATATTGTATTCTGGGAGGAGAGTCTTTGTAGAGCGGGGATTACCAAAACGCATCCTCACAGTTAAAGATTTGTAATACAAAGCTTGCTACGGAGGTTCTTTTCACTTCTCTTCTCTTTTATTGCTTTATGTATGCAATATGAAATAAAGTCATGTAGATAGTCATTTGTTCAATATTATGCAATAAAATAGGGTAATAGCGTAATTTCTCGTAATCTTCACTTAATGAATGAATCTGTCATAGGGAACCCGAAAGGGGCGTTGTGGGGTGCTAACACCTTCCCCACACATAACTAACTCCCTTACCCAACTCTGGTTATAATGGCCAAGTTTCGTTTTTATTAAAATCAACGCCTTTTTATCCTTTTCCAATGTTTACGGTCAAAACATTGGTGGCGACTCCATAAGAACCCCTTTTCGAAAAGCTTGCTTTTATTAGAGGATAGTTCAGTTGTTGAGCACCTCGAAAGCAATGAACACATTTAAAAATAAAAACGCGAGTCTAAACCATCTTTTCACGACCGCTCGCATAAACGTTCGAGATGTCCCTAGACGTTGGAATGGACGACGACGACAGATGGCGACTCCGCTGGGGAAGCTAGAGAGTTGATCCCATTTAGTGACAGATAAAATTCAAACTAAGTGAAAATTTGAAATTACGCCTTTACCCTCTTCCGTACACTACTACAGAATTATCATTCAACGTCGATTATACAAGGCATTCAACGTCGGTTCCAATGACGTCGTTGATTCAGGCGTCGTTGAATGTCAAACGGATCTATGTCGATTTAGAATACCCGACGTTGAAAGTGATATATATCTACATCGGGTAACCAAATGTCCATCGTAGAAATTAGTAAATTCTACGTCGGTTATTGAACTAACCGACGTTGAAAGTCCTTTCTCGCTCAAGCGACCGGTGTACTTGCTTGAGCGACGAAGCCTTCAAACAAAGGGGACTCTCGGGTTCTGTATCGCTCAAGCGACCTCTGTATCGCTCAAGCGACCGACGTTACAACGTCGGTTAATGCAATAATCGACGTAGAATATCCCTTTTTTTTTAAAATGTTGGTCTGTTTTAGTGCCACCAACACACGACCTGCTATATAATCTCAA
This sequence comes from Sphenostylis stenocarpa, assembly GCA_963425845.1. Taxonomy (NCBI): domain Eukaryota; kingdom Viridiplantae; phylum Streptophyta; class Magnoliopsida; order Fabales; family Fabaceae; genus Sphenostylis; species Sphenostylis stenocarpa. The sequence continues at coordinate 25,436,943 of OY731402.1, read as the reverse complement.
TCCGTACAAGTATATTTATTTCAACTAATCACTAATATATAAAATGATAGATATATATGTCAAAATCAGCCAAATTATGTACAAAATACACAAAAAATTATCAATCAATCCTATTCCTAACTACTTGTACAAACTTTTCTCGCCCATTAGTTTCTAACCATGTCTATAGTATCCATAGGCAAAGGTTCTATATCTTTAAATGCCCGTAAGAAGTTCACAATAATAGAATGGTAAACCCTAAGCAATAAAAATAAAGGAATTGAATATAATAGCAAATGTCAACTTACCTCATTCCAACTATCCCGAATGCTACCAAAAATGATGAGCCACATCCAATACATTACATAGTAGCCGCACTCGTATCCTCCATTTTGTTTGTTACACTAAAAATGACTAAATATGTTAAAAATAACTATTAAATTTGAACATAAATTAATAGATAGTATAATATATATAAAGGCTACTTACTTTGATAAAATTCCAATTTGGAGCTGTGCTTTTACTTGTGTGTTTTCCACCTAATGTACTACAAACCTTTAGAGCACTATATATTGAAAAGAAGGGGGTTAGAAATAGAATAATCAAGATGTTTAGACATAATATAAGAAATACTTACTCGTTTACAATATTTTTTAGCTCCATGTCGGTTTCCTTCCCAATGAGCGAGAACCAACACACAAGATTCTCGCTTTGGACAAATAACTAATAGCTGCCAGTGGTTTCGTATATACACATGATTAGAATCTATTAAAAAAACTTGTGTAAAACCGTAAGAGGCTGGGATAACTTACGAATGATGGTATGCTCCAAGGTAAATATCTCTTTTAGAATCAGTGATCCAATTCCGCATGTAACCGAGAATTTGATCACGCTTATTCCCGCACTTTTGTATGGATTGAGGCTCGAAGAATCCATACACATGACCAATGCCCTCGCTCCACTATCATTTCATGCATCATCCTAAAATATGCCAATTTAAGTGAACTTATAGCTTATATATTTACTAAAATGAAAAGAGTCATGAAAGATATGAACTTACAATGTCCAAAATTGTAAAACAGCCTATATTTAGACATTGATTGCCCATCCCAATCTCTAGGGCATCAATGGTGGGAAATGTATAGGGGGATATTGCTAGAAGCCATCCCAAATAATGTACAATCCCATGGAACTTGGAATGACTGCAGATACAATTGTGGGGAAAGAGACAAGAGATCAAAAATTGGATTTGGAGAAGTCTCCACAACCGGTGTCTTCTCCTTAGATGCGAAGGAGTGGCAATAGCTTTACCCAAGTCTTTTGGTCAGCCGAATATCCTACATATTTTATAAAATATAATCATAAACAATAAATCAATTTATTTATGTGTTAGATGTATTATAACCATACATATACATACCTTTGCCATTATTGACCTAACTAAATGTCGGGGCCAAGTAATGAAGGTCTGAAGGGCTTGGCCCACTGTTTGCACCTCTTCAGTGGGGATAGGGACACTAGCCGCAGCGTCAACCACCTTTTCAACCACTACTTTGACCAAGTTAGGATCCAAAGGCACATGGTGGATGGTTGAAGCCCCTTCATGAACTGATCCATGGGCCACTAGCCTTAGACCTTCATCTACCTCAACCCACAAGCCATATCGATCATCCTTTGTGGATTCAGGATGAATAGATGCCACCTCAGGTGTGACCTCGATAGTGGCTTCAGCACAACTGCCCTTTGTGCTAACTCTTGGACCTACAAATACAGTAAATTCCAATAAGGACTAAGATTTTAGAAACATAAGTCAAGTACCAATTTGTGGTTGAAAATGCACCTGATGGAGGATGAGCATTGTCGCCGCCTCCCCAAAAAGAGGGGGTGCGCGGTCGGAGCGACGCGATGGTTATTTCGACCCTCTTTGATTTTCGCATTTTTTATGGGTGGTTACAACGTCCTTAGGTCGTCCGATAACCGGGCTAACCTAGAGACGAGGTTTTCGAAAAGTGTCCTTGAGTTGTCCGATAACCGGGCTAACCCAAGGACTTATTTATTTTGGGTTCTATGGAGTCGCCACCGATGTTTTTACCGGAAACATCGGAAAAGGGGTAAAAAAGGCGTTGGTTTTCGAAAACCAACTTTGGTCCGTTAAAACCAGAGTTGGGTAAGGGAGTTAGTTACGTGTAAAGGGGGTATTAGCCCCTTTACGATGCCCCTTTCGGGTTCCCTATGACAGGCCGGCTTATTTTATTGGTAAATGAACTAGAAAATAATGCTTTTGCCCTTTTTAATTGTGCGGAAATTAAAAGTATGACTACATGGCCCTAATTTCTATTGCAGCATTTATAATTAAAGCGGTAAAAATAAGAAGAGAGAATTTTGCACCTTCGAAGCAAGCTTTTTGTATTAACTCTCAATAAAGTGGGTGCGTTTTGGCAACCCTTCACTCTACAAACTCTCGTAAACTCCGAAATGCCTCGGAGGGATTCTAAAGAAGATCTAGAACGCTCAAGAACTCACTCTAAGACGCTCGTAAACTCCGGAAATGCCTCTGAGGGATTCTTAGAGAGAGAAAATCTAGAGAGAAGGGAGAGCTAATGCTTCTTGGTGTGTTTCGTGTGGAAATGAGGGGGAGAGCCCCTATTTATAGTTTTTCGCGTCGTCAGGGTCCGGACCGCCGTCTCCTCCGACAGGGGTCGAGACCGCCGTCCGGAAAGTCGAGACCGCCGTCTCGACCATGCCGAAATCGAGACCGCCGTCCGGAAAACGGACCGCCGTCTCGTCCTTCGCTCGCTCAAGCGAGTATTCCGGCCGCTGAGCGAGGCATGACTCGAGAGTCCCCTTTGTTTGAGGCATCCGTCGCTCAAGCGAGTACATCGATCGCTTGAGCGAGACTTGACCCGGAGTCCCCTTTGTTTGAAGCATCCGTCGCTCAAGCGAGTACATCGGCCGCTTGAGCGAGACTCGACTCGGAAGTCCCCTTTGTTTGAAGCACCTGTCGCTCAAGCGAGTACATCAGTCGCTTGAGCGAGACTTGACCCGGGAGTCCCCTTTGTTTGAAGCTTTAGTCGCTCAAGCGAGTACACCAGTCGCTTGAGCGAGGCATGACCCTTAGTCCCCTTCAACGCGAGAAACTTTATTTTGGGCCAAAAAACCTTCCTATCTTGGTACGGGAGCCTAATAGTCTCTCCTAGTGGCTTGTTAAGCTCCGGCCGTCTTCAAATAGGAAGCTTTCTTGACTTTATTTGGAGGCCGGGCAAGATTTGGGGTCTACAAGCATCAGCAAATGAAGTACCCATGGAGGTCATACGCAGGAACTGCTCCTGCACACGTGCAGTGATGGTCTCCTCAAGTCGTGCGCTGATGGCAGGAGTCAACTCTTCCTCCAATTTTGCCCTGATGGCTGGTGTCAATTTCTCTGTGAGAGTCATCTCCAAGGCAGCAATATCTTCTTGGCTCGGGGATGTGGAGGTGCGGATATCCCGTGATGGTGGTCCAAAATACCGTCGACACCCACACCTTGGCCAACGACTCGAACACGACCCGGATGTTCTCGTCGTCCAATAGCAAGTGGTCAAGATATCCCGACGACCGTAAGGGATGAAAGTTCCCCGTGTACACCGCTCCTCCAAGGCATCCTACATTATAAAAGTTAATTTTATTAATGAACAAGTTACATATAACTAATTCAAAGTAAATTAACTTCTTTTACTTACAATCCGAGCAACGAATTTCTCGAGCTTCCTGCGATGTCATGTCACCGAAGGCTTTGTACGAGCCCTCTTCCACTTCGGTGACGTTTTGGAGGAGATGGTGGAGGAATCTGCTCTTCGCTTAAACCGAAGAGGCTAACTCCGACCGTCGAAGTCTCATCTTCTCCTCCATCATCTTCTTTATCAATAGGTCGTACTCCACCACGAGACGTAAGGTGGGGGCCGACATTCTTGCTCCGAATGTCTTTTGCTTTTGGTCTTCTTTCCCGCAACATAATTGAACACAATATTAGATACACAACTCATTATAAAATGTTCAAGTCAATTAAGCAATTAACATTACCTCCCACTCGAACCAGTCCTACTATGTACAAACTTCTTCCAAGTGTCCTCATCTATGCCATATCTTTGGCAAGGGGTTAATCCCTTCCTAACTTTGTCCTCAAGCATACACCCATTTAGTGGTCAATGTGGACTTGAACTGTCTCCACATTTTTGCTATGGTCGTCATTATCTTCCTCCTCACATCCTCGAATTGACTATATCAAAGTGTTCCTACAGTAGCAAACAAGTTTTAGTTAACCAATTGATAATAATGTATAAACAATATAAACAACTAAATACACATACTTACAAGAAGATCTTACCATAACAAGTTCTTCACAGCTTTCCTCCACATGATCCCAAGTAGGATGGAGAATAGATATCTACACAACATAAACAACATAAGTATCAACAATATATTTGAAATGAAATTAACTTTGAAATAGAATAAATACCTTCTCTCTAGCTAGTGTACCCAAGTAGCTACTAAATTGGGTACTAAAGGGACCCGACACCTTGCCAGTCCTAGGATCAATAGACACGGATAACTTCCGGCCAGATATGTGTCTAACGGTCAAGCCTTTCAACCGTGTAGATTGTCGACTCCTCTCATCGGAAAATGTCTTTCCGGATGCCCGAGGAGATGGTGGTGGAGATGGTGGAGGAGATGGTGAAGGACATGCCATTTACCTATAATGAAAAAAACATAGAATTATATCAATACACATGCAAAGTCTCCTCAATTACATGTTAAAAAATAAACAAATAGAAACATAACTTAGATTGTATTAATATTTTCCCATATGCCTTCATCATGGTCATTGCGAGTAGCATGAACAAAGTCCTCTTCCAATTGGGATATAGCAATAGGCAACCGTGGTGAATTTTGAATGTTAATAAAATCATCTAATTCTTCTCCATTCTCATTTGTGACATCAATCATTTTTCCTTTGAGGACAACTGACCACCTATCATTTGATGGATCAGTGACATAAAACACTTGTTTTGCCTGGTATGCCATTATGAAGGGTTCTTCCTTATGACCAATCTTGTTTATATCAATCAAAGTAAATCCCATTTGGTCTCTTTGGACACCAGTATTGCTATCAACCCATTTACATTTAAATAAAGGCACTTTGAATTTAGTATAGTCGACCTCCCAAATCTCCTCAATGACTCCAAAGTAACTAATTGATGCCATGATGGGGTTTTTGTCCTTTGCACTAGAAAAGTGCATAGATGTTGCCTCAATAGATACTCCACTATTCTGGACTGTACTTTTGTCATCTTGTGCCTTCGTATAGAATGAGTATTTGTTAATGTCATACCCTTGCCAAGTTATAACATTATATCTAGGCCCATGTGCTAGCCATTTCAGTGTATCAGAGGCATTGTCACTTGAAAATATTTTGCTTTGAAACCAATTGATAAAGTTGTTGTTATGCTCTTTCATCAACCACCTTTCAACAATTTTGGGGTTTAGGTCCTTTAACATTGCTTTATGCGCATCTATGTAAGGAATAACCTCTTTTGTATTGTTCAAAATATACAAGTGGGTGGTGGTCAACTCTACATGATCTTTTGTTTGAATTCTAATACCACGAGTTCCCTTACCATTTAGCCTATCATCATGACGATTTCTAGGTACACCCACAGGTACGACTCTTGCCAAGTAATCTGAACTAAATTCTATGGCTTCTTCTGCAATATACCGCTCAACAATTGAAGCTTCAGGTCTGTATGGATTTTTAGAATACCCTTTGAAGATCTTCATGTATCGCTCAATTGGGTACATCCACCTCAAATAACCGGCCCACAAATTCGTATCTCCCTCACAACATGAACTATTAAGTGAATCATTATATCAAAGAATGATGGAGGAAAATACATCTCCAATTGACATAGCACAACCGTAGCCTCATTTTCCAACTCATCTAGTGATTTTTCATCGATAACCTTGGCACAAATAGAATTGAAGAAAAAACATAGTCGCATAATGGCATGTCTAACATTCTTAGGCAATATGTTACGTATAGCCACGGGTAACAACTGTTGCATAAAAACGTGACAATCATGGGACTTTAATCCAATTAACTTCAGATCTTTCATGGATACAAGACTCTTAATATTTGAAGAGTATCCTTGTGGCACTTTAATACTTGCAAGACAATGACATAAACTACGTTTCTCCTTCTTTGAAAAGGTGTGACATGCTGGTGGTAGATATGTTCTATTGCCTTCAGGCCTTGGATGTAATTCAGGACGTATTCCCATCTCACAAAGGTCTTCACGTGCTTTGATCCCATCCTTTGACTTTCCTTGAATGTTTAACAATGTGCCAATGAGACTATCACATACATTCTTCTCCACATGCATAACATCAATACAATGTCGTACTTCTAAATGGCTCCAATATGGAAGATCAAAGAAAATTGATCTCTTCTTCCACATGTTCTTGTCAGAAGACCTTTTTTGGGTATTTCCAAATGTAATGCTTATGTTCTTCACTCGATCGTAAACTTATAAACCAGTCAATGGTTCTATGGCAATTGCATCCTCCTATATGCCATTAAAAGCTTTCTTCAGTCTACGGTATGGATGGTCATGCGGGAGAAATTTTTTGTGCCTGTTATAAACTGTCTTCTTTCCATGTTTCAATTGTATATAACTGGTGTCTTCTTCACAAATAGGACAAGCATAATGCCCGTTCACACTATACCCACTCAAGTTTCCATAGGCAGGGAAGTCATTAATGGTACAAAATAACATTGCATGCAACTTGAACTTCTGCTGCTGATACCCATCAAATGCATCTACTCCTTCCTCCCATAATAGTGTTAAGTCTTCTATCAAAGGACTCAAATACACATCTATGTCATTTCCTGGCTGTCTTGGACCTGAAATCATCATACACAACATGACATATTTGCGCTTCATGCATAACCATGGTGGAAGATTGTAAATCATCAATAAAACGGGCCATGAACTATGGTTACTACTTAAATTTCCAAAAGGATTCATCCCATCTGTTGCTAATCCAAGTCTAAGGTTTCTTGCATCACTACCAAAACTTGGAAATAGACGGTCAAAATTCTTCCATTGGGGAGAGTCGATGGATGTCGCATTTGCCCATCACATGTTTTTCTCTTTGAATGCCAAATTAAATTTTCAGCATCTTCATGAGCGTACAACCGCCTAAATCTTGGAATTATTGGAAGATACCATAAAACTTTTGCAGGAGGACGTTTTTTACCACTCTCTTGACTACAATCATCACCATCCTTCGCTTTGTAACGTGATACACCACATGTTGGACATTGGTCTAAAGATGAGAATTCTTTCCTGTATAACACACAATCATTAGGGCAAGCATGTATCTTCCTATATTCTAAACCCATCGGACATAGTATCTTCTTCGCTTCATACATACGGTCCGACAAGGTGTTATATTCTGGGAGCATCTCCTTCAAAAGTTGGAGTAATTCATTAAAACTTGTATCACTCCAACCAAATTTTGCTTTTAGATTGACCAATCTTAACACAGATGACAATCGTGTGAAAGTTGTACATCTGGGATACAAAGGTGTCTCTGAATCGGTCCTCAATGTATCATATATAGATGCATGTGCTTCAAGAAAGCTCTCTTGACCCACATCACAAAGCATGTCCTCTATTCGATCTTCGCAGGTTACATCATCCTCAATAGTTTGTGATACTGTTGGAATATCAACCACTTCACCGTGCCATGTCCATATGGTGTAATTCTTCATCATCCCATCGCAAATAAGATGTTCCCGCGTTGTGTCCATCTCTTGTACTCTGCCATTTACACAATTAACACATGGGCAATAGATTTTTCAATTCATTTTGGGAGCATTTTGTTCGGCAAATTTCAAAAAGGACTCAACTCCATTCTCATACTCTTCTGACATGCGACTTGCATTGACCCAAGTTCGATCCATCTAACTACACAAAAAGGCTTGCCTAGATATTCAAGGTTTATTAGAAAATGTTTAGCAAAACAATACAAAAAAACGTGTACATCGCATTTCCCACATCAAGATTGGGAAAATAAAACGTGTACATCTACATGAAAGAGTATATACCGCTTCAAAACCGAAAACAAACTTCCAAAAGCCTAAACGAACCTATATCAAATCAAACCATACAAAATCATCCATCATCTTTCTAATGTTCATACGCAGGAAATGCTCTAAATAATCCATATTTATGTTAAATGCATGCTGTAAATCATCCATACAACTTAATCTAACCTGATGAGAACGGGTTTCCTTAGGGAAACGAGGGCTACCACACACATGGCAACAACGGGGGTACGCCGCGTAAGAGCGCGGCGAGTGGGCGGCGAAGGGGCGGTGAGGGGGCAGAGCACGGCAGTGAGGACTGAGGCAGCAGACCACAGCGAACTGAGGTAGCAGTGCACGACAGTGAGGACTGAAGGAGGGAGGTATGTGGGCACGAAGAAGAAGCAGAAGAACAACTTCGCGCCTTGGAGTCTAGGTATCATAGGACATTCAACATCGGTTATTAAAAAACCCGACGTGGATAATGCTTTTGACGTCGGGTAAATCATGGAACCGACGTTGATTTTGGGATTTCAACGTCGGTTATACATAACCGACATTAAATTTAAACATTTAACGTCGTCTGTCATCTAATTGACGTTATTTGTCCGTTACTATGTCGGATTTTTTATAACCGACGTTAAATATTGTTTCTTAATTACAAGTTTGCCACCGCATCTTGTACAACGTCGGTCTTCATAAAAACCGACGTTGGATGCTGTCGTAGTAAGTGTTTTCTGTAGTAGTGGTATATTTTATTGTATGGCTTTAATAACTGCTGTATGATTATTTTCTGCAAATTGCTTGAAATATAAATTGCACACAAAAACCCTTGCACACAATAGTCCCTCTATACCCGGGGGCCAGAGTGAATACCTATAGGGAGTGGGTGGCAGATACAACCGACTTGTTGGCACACGGGGCTACAACCGTTGTCAGAAACCACCAACTCAAGGTGATAACTCTCTTCTTTTGGTCTAAGGATGTTGACATGGAGTTCTGTGCATGACCCAAGGACTGAGAGATTGAGAGGTCCCTATAATGGGGGCACCTTGGGGACCTTTGGCCTTGGTGAGAACAGTTTAGAACCACCTAAACCAAGCACGTTTCTGCAGGAAAACCCCACCTCAAAAATAGCGTGGCTCTGCTCGTGGATGAATGAATTGTGTGTGCATTCGTTTGCTGCATTTGTATTGATGCATTAGCATAGGGTAATCATACAACAAACAAAATAGTGAAAAACCCTAAAAATCATAAAAGTGATAAGATAAACCACTTTATCTCAGACAGTCTTCAGTTAAGCTAACTTGGTTTCAGGTTCTTTGTAAGCTAAGTAGCCACGTTGACCGATAGAAGAGATAAAGGGTCATAAAAAATATAAAAACAAATTAAAGCCATAAAAATACCTCTTACAAAATAAAAAGATTCTTGAGAAAAGTCTTATGATTCATACAACATATGTTCATAAAAATAATAAGAGAAGAAAATAGGACTCTCTTCATCAAAGTCCATAAACATCCATATAGATAGTATTCTTTTTAAGAAAAAACCAAGTACTATCATGTATCATACTAGGAATAAAACATGATAATTCTTAGAAAAATAAACACTTGCATGCATCACTACTGCAGAAGGAGCATTCAACGTCGGGTGTAGAAGGCTTTCAACGTCGGTTCCAATGACGTCGTTGAATCAGGCGTCGTTGAATGTCAAAGGATTCTACGTCGGTTCATCATACCCGACGTTGAAAGTGGTAGACATCTACGTCGGTTATTTAACTAACCGACATTGAAGTCGCTCAAGCGACCCGTGTACTCGCTTGAGCGACGAAGCCTTCAAACCAAAGGGACCCTCGGTTGCTGTTTCGCTCAGGCGACCGAGTTTTCGCTCAAGCGACCGACGTCACAACGTCGGTTAATGCAAAGGCGACGTAGAAATGAGTAAATTCTACGTCGCTTATTGGATAACCGACGTTGAAAGTCCTTTATCGCTCAAGCGACCGGTGTACTCGCTTGAGCGACGAAGCCTTCAAACAAAGGGGGCGCTCGGGTGCTTTTTCGCTCACGCGACCGACGTTTCGCTCAAGCGAAAGACGTTTCAACGTCGGTTAATGCAATAACCGACGTAGAATATCCATTTTTTAGATAATGGAGGGATCCAGTAATAGACAGTTAAAGAAAGTGGAAATCCTTCTATGCCGTGTAGAGAAGTTAAGGCAGTTGTGTACATATATGCTGCCGGAGGTCAGTGATAATTTTGAGAAATCTTATGGAAGGATTCTTGACCTCCTGAAAATCAGCATCGATCCTATCTTTTTTAGAGCATTGGTCCACTTCTGGAATCCCAATCTGCACTGCTTTGAGTTTTCGCAGTTCGATTTAGTACCAACCTTAGAAGAATATGAACTCATGGTTAGATGGCCTCAGTCAGTCAGGTTCTACGTCTGCTCAGGAGTGTATGTGGTTGTGAGTAAGGTTGCTACTATCATACGATTGCCTCCTCATCAATCCATCCTAGAGGGAAAAGGGAACATCCGAGGTTGGAAAATGTCAATAATAGAAGACCACTTAATCTCTTTGGCTGAAAAGAAAGATTGGTCTACCTTCAACAAAACTCTAGCATTGGCAATGTTCGGAATCATATTATTCCCATTTCATGTGAACGTTGTGGATCATGCTGCAATAGATGCATTATTTGCCTGGGATGTATACTCTAAGAGTCCTATACCTGCAATTCTTGCTAATACCCTGCTTTTAGTAGATTTTTGCCGACAGAAACAGGGGAAAACACTTAGATGTTGCACTTCATTACTATATGTATGGGGCATCACTCACTTCTACGCTTCAAGCTACATGGGCATATTCCCTGATCCTTTAAGAAGTTTTGCAAAAATTCCTCTTCAGCATCATCAAGCTTTAGAATGGAAAACCGAGTTAGAAAATTGGAACATAGAGCATGTATCATGGGTTTGCCCTTGGTTCCGACCCGGTTATATTCTTGTATGATGCGGAGATTACCTGAGCATACCACTACTAGGCCTCAGGGGTTGTATAGCTTACTCTCCTAAGATAGCTATGAGACAACTCATGAGAACCCAGACTGTGCCAACTCAAGAAGAGCTCAGAGGGCTGAGTCTATGCCATTATTCCCATAGTTTTGAAGAAGTATCCGTTGTCTGGAAAGCATGGGAAAGACCAGTCTATAGAGGAGATAAAGAACATGGAAAGGTTCAGGTGTCTACATCCCATAAATATGATGAATGGAGGAAAAGTAGAAGGATACCTCAACCATCTACTACATTCACAACAACATTAGTCAATGAAGAGCTACAATTGCAGGTCAATGCCTTAAATAAAAGGGTAGAAGTAATGGAAGCTCAATTGAGGGCCTTCGAAGAAAAAGAGCAAGAAGCAACCCTTATAATAGATGGTCTAAAAAGGCAATGTAAAAAGAAGGACCATGAAATAGAGCGCCTTAAGAATGATTGTGTTGACTATCAAGAAGAGACTAAACAAGCATTGAAAATTTCGAGACTTGAATAAGATAGTCTATTCCGGGACATGAATGACGAAATAGCACATCTTGAGAGTGCGCTTGCAGAACAGGCAAAAACGATCAAGTTAATACAGGATGACCTAGCAGAAACTCGGTCAGAAGCACAAAAGTGGTGGGAAACCGCTAAAAGATACAGAGAAAGCCTGGATGAGCTATATGATAAAGAAAGAGATGGATTAGCTCAGTATGGTCAATTACTTCCTGAAAGAGACCAAGTAATAGAGAGGTCTGACCAACAGCATGCCTTGATCGTTCATCAAGAAGAAAAGATAAAAGAGGCTCGTCGATATAGTGAAGATATGAGCCAGGCTGTACATGAGCAAATCAAGACGCTCAGAAATCATGTGAGAATAGCTGAAGATGAATTACGAAGAAAGCCTAATTTACCTATAGGATTCTTCAAGCTTCTCCGTTTTTGTCAACACTTGCTTCAAAGCATTGTATAGAAGGATAAACACTTTCTAGTTAAAATAAAAAGGATTTTCCTTAAACTGTCTATTGCATTCATAAGTTGCATACATTCATACATCCCTCCTCATTTTAATAACAAAGATAATAAAAAGAAGGGATTAATTGATGTGCTTTCCACAAATCAGAGTAAATGGAAAAGAAGCCTTTCGTCATCAAAATCTCTACAACGGTCGATAGACCCAAAGATGATAACAAACAAGCACCATTGGTCATTCCAATCGATAAAAGGGAAGAGGCAATAACGCCTTTACGTTTATTCATGCCTCGTCCTTTCCCTTATTCATCAAACAAAGTTGTACCTTGGAGATACTCAGAAGAATCACTAGTTAATCAAGATATCTCCAACATAGCCGGTATTGGGGGCATGACTAGAAGTGGAAGAATATACTCCCCCAAGGAATTACAAGATAATATTCCTAAAGATAAGGCAAAAAATAAGGCCGAAGAGGAAAAAGAATCCAAGGAGGAGACAGATGAATTACTCCAGTACATAAGACAAAGTGAGTACTCCATCATCGATCAACTCAATCGCACTCCTGCAAAGATAACCTTGTTATCACTCATAATGAGTTCGGAGCCGCATCGAAACGCACTATTAAAGGTTTTGAATGAATCATTCGTTTCGCATGCAATATCCCAAGACAAATTTGAAGGAATCATTGGTAACATTACAACCAATGATCATCTTACCTTCACAAATGAAGAACTCCCTTTAGAAGGGTCAAATCACAATAAGCCCTTGCATATTTCTGTCAAATGCAAGGAATATCTCATTTCCAAAGTTCTTGTGGATAATGGGTCATCCCTAAACGTTATGCCTAAAAGCACACTTGACAAGATAACAATGCAAGGAACCCACATGCGCCCGAGTAATACAATCGTTCGAGCCTTTGATGGATCAAGACGTGAAGTAGTAGGAGAGATTAGTCTACCAATCCAAATTGGCCCTACTATTTTTAACATAGACTTCCACGTGATGGATATCACGCCAGCATATAGTTGTCTCCTTGGTAGACCTTGGATTCATAGCGCTAAGGCAATACCTTCAACGCTCCACCAAAAAGTCAAGTTTGTGACAAATGATAAACTTGTCACAGTTCAAGCTGAAGAAGACTTTTTAATTAGCAAACCGTCTGTCCAACCATATGTGGATGCGGCTGAAGAGGCTCTTGAAACATCCTTTCAAGCGCTCAAAATTGCCAACATAGAAAGACTTCCCAGTAATACAAAGGTGGCCCGTATGATGAAAAAATATGGATATCGCCCAGGACAGGGGCTCGGAAAGAATGCTCAAGGAATAAAAGAGCCACCAAATTTCAAAGATAATCCTTTAAAATATGGTTTAGGGTACGACCCTACAAAAAGTCAAACCATACGGAAAACAGGAAAGTCTTATCCCTCAAAGACGATATTCCGAAAAGAAGGGGTATTAGCGCAAAGGGTAGCGTTAGTCATTAGGTGTCCTTCTTCCAATTCTAAGGGATGTAAACCTAGTGACTATTAGAGATCACTCCTCGGGGTATGCCCGGCCCCCTAGCATTTCTAGGGCACACATTTCCCCGAAATTACAAAAGAATGCTATTCTTACTATCTGCTTCTTTTCTTGCTAAATATATCTATACCCCATTTTTAATAAACAAGGTTTAGATAGACGTTTTGTTCCAAATGCGTCAGAACAATTAAAGTGTCACAAAACAAAGTCAAATATGATTGATTAACTAGAAAATGGATAAAATCTATCTCGATAGAATCAAGTTTCGACAATGTTATGCAAAAAAATATATATATACAAAAAAGGAGAGCCCGTCAAGGCCAAAGGCCAAGGTAAGAAAATAAAAGGGCAAAATACCCGGCAGGAAACCCACAAAAGGGGGCTGCACAAAAGTTAGGGTAAACCCAGCAGGAGACCCAAACAATAATAAAGGGTGGCCTGGGCAAAAGTTAGGGTTACGAAAAGTCCGCTAGGTATTCCTAAAAAATAAATATAAAAAGGGAAACCTAGACAAAAGTTAGGACATAAGCATAACATCCTAGGCTGAAAACCTGAAAGGGCGGGCTAGGAAAGTTAATCAATCACAAAAAGGCGCCACAAATCAGTAAAGTAAAGACGCCACATCATTAGAATGAAACGTTTGCCTAAACTAGCCTAAACACAGACCAACCTTGGCTAGCCATTCTTACAAAAACCTCTATTGAAAAAATATATATCCCTCTAAAACACAAGCCCTTGCTATAAATCCTTTTCTTTCTCTTCTCTTGACCATTTCACTATAAAGCATTCAAGTAATAAGGGGAATGTGGAAATATAGTGATCAATACGAAGGTTGAAATCCCTAAGGAAAGGAAGGGGGGCATTAATATGGCAGTTGCCCTATGAACAAAAGATTTCTCTTCGGCTATAACAAGAAAATTTCGAGACGGCAAATCAGGTACAACCAAGCTTGTTAATCAAGAAACATGACAAAAAGGTATAGCATCAAGAATGCGCCCGAAGTCAAAGCACATCAGTTAAAACTTTCGAAATATTAACTGAAATAGATCATAGGATGCATATCATGAAACATTACATGCATTAAAACATCAATGAATGGAGTCCTATCCTCCTTCTCATAAAAAAACATGAAAACCAACTTGAAAAGCTTGAGACAGCCGTCCCAAGGGTCGAGACGGCCGTCCCAAATAGCCAATTTCAAGTGGGATGCCCATCCCAAGTTTGAGACGCCCGTCTCAGGGCCAAATTTTGAATGGGATGGTCGTCCCACACCCCAGATGGCCGTCCCAAAGGAAAATTTTCAAGTGAGACGGTCGTCCCAACCACAGACGGCCGTCCCACCGCTCCTGGCTCCTCCTATATATGTTAGGCGCGGATCCTTGCTTTGGTATCTCATTCCAAGCATTCTATCTTGCTTCTCCTCCCTTTCTACACACTTTTAGCATCCTTAAGTGAGTAAGACATACAATGGAACGTGGAGAGGCTTCATCCAGGAGAAAACGCACCAGGACCTCCACTAGAGGAACTCCTGTCACCAACACTCTGCTGGCAGAACCACATCAACAAAGGTTGGCAAATATCCAACAATACTCCTGGCATCCCATGCTTCGTTTGGATTTCGAAATCCTAACCACATTCGGCTGGGATCAAGATGTTAGAAGGTTCATCCAAAACATAGGATGGGATTTTCTGCTTCGTGAGCCACCTACTCGAATCCACCGTACTGCTACGCTAGAATTCCTTGCCTCCGTCAATCTGGTGGAGATGCCATCCATGACTCCCGGAGTGCCACCTACTCAAGCCGTCTCCTACTGGATGGACGGGGCACACCGGACCACTTTTCTGGATGACTTTAATGTCATAATGGGTTTTTGCCAACGAGCAGACACGAGAACACCGGAATATAGGTCTGCATATCTCGAGAAACCCGCTGCTCTCACTACCACCAGCATGTGGAAAGAAATTACCGGAGCACATACACTGCCATCACATCTGAAGGGTGCAACTTTTTCTCTGCCACTCCGCATATGCCATAAACTGCTAGCCGGGACCATACATAGCCGGAAGGAAAGCCAAGGGAAGGTAACGCTGGCTGACCTTTTTGTTGTCTATTGTATGCATCAAGGGCATCGATGCAACCCAAGATATGCCTTCCTGAAAGCCGTAAAGGATCACGGAACTCATGGCTCAGCAGGAGCCATCATGGTGGCTCCCTTTCTCACCCCTTTAGTTGAATATTGGGGATGCACTGACGGAGAAGACCCCCCAGCTAGCCTCCAACCAGAGCCGATTAACGGAGGAACACTGGTCCACATGAACATCCTTAGTCGACAAGGATCAGGGTTTATTTTAAACCCCATAATCTCGATTTCGCTGGATATGCGTGATTTCAACACACCACAGGACATCCCTACGACTTCGGAATCCCAGCAGCAATCATACGATCCAGACTTCGCCGGCTTATACCGACGTATAGATGATGAGCACGCCTACATGGAAGGGCAGTTCCGAGTTCATGCGACAGCGATTCAGCCAGCTGACCATGAAGCAAGATAGGACCGATTGTCAAATAGAAAATTTGGTCCGGACTCGGGCAAGGTTCCGTAGCCGCATACTCCGCCGCATCCCTTCGCCAGCACCATCCTCCCATTCCACCCAGAAGCAGATGATTAGGAGGTCTTTAGATATTTTCTAGTAGTTTAAAAATGCTTGAATGTATCACCAAGAAGAAAAAAAAAGTAATAAATAAAAGTTGTTATTTCTGTTTACATTTCAAAAAGCCCACGTGTACAAAAAATTATAAAATAAAAAGGCACACGTGATATATTAAAAAGCCAGATTTCAAATAACTCACGATAAAGATCAAAATCGCGAAAGAAAAAGGCGAAATCAAAACTATTTCAGCAGAATAAAGAGCTTCAAGGAAAATAGCTCCAACCTTCTACCCCATTAAAGGAGGGTATACCGAAAAAGGCCAACGGAAAGGCTCGATGATCCCCAAACGGATCCTTGCCTACTCCAAACGCAAAACAAAAATTACTTCATGGCTCAGCACCACCACATGAGTCATCAAAAAAGAGTCATTTGAAGCTTCAATCAACATCCTTCCATCCAAGGAAAAGGAAGTCATCAACATGAAAAAGCCAACGGAAAGGCTTGATCATCCCCAAACGGATCCTTGCCTACTCCAGTGGCAAAACAAAAATATTACCTCACGACTCTGCTGTATCACCACATGAGTCATTGAACACACTCATCCAGAATCTCCGCCACTTCTCCAAAGGAGAATAAGGACTACACAAGAGTCCATCAAAGAAAATACGGAGTCAAATCCTCCATATCACTAGGGGGCAACAGAAAGAAAAGAAAAACTTTTCATTACCCAATAGAGGCCACAACGAAAAAAGGCTGAATGAAAATCTCTAAGTAGAGCATATCAAAAAGGTCTACAAAAAGAGAAAAAGAAGAAAATCTCTTCATCCAAGCTCAATAAAGAGCTTCACAAAAGTCAGGAGCCAAGACTCCATCATAAAAATGAAAGTGATGAAGATCTTATTGAAATACTCTGGCAAAGATCTTGTTGATTTGATGAAGTCAAGAATGAAGTCAAAGGCAACCTTGTGGAAGTCAAAAGTCATTTAGATAAAAGAGTAGAGGGATTAGTGTGTCTGCAGCTCTACTTAGGTATAATCATTTTTATCTTTTCTGCTGCATGAGGTTTCTTCACTTAAAAGATTTTGCAAAATGCCTCTAAAAATGTTTAAACGGTCAAAACCAAAGTATTTTGATAAAAGCTTTCTTAATCAACTATTTTAACTAATAGCATATAAGCTTTATCAACTAAAATGTTCTTCACACTTTTATAACAGGTTTTTAACTGATATAACTTCGAAATAATCGATTGATTTCATTAAAAGAAGTTTTGAAAACCTTCTGCTAGTATTTTAACTGATACAGCTTCGAAATAACCGATTAAAATCACTTAAAATGTTCAGGGAAGTGTTTTGGCAGTATTTTAATCGATACAACTTTGTTTTAATCGATTAATTTCATTTGGTATACTATATGACCGATCAGAATGCGATTATGATCGATCAAAATCGGATATGATCGATCAGAACTTAGTTATGACCGATCAGAATTATTTCAATCGATTAAATTACGTTTTAATCGATTAAATCAACTTAAGAAAATTCATACTACGCATTTTAATCGATTAATACGAGTTTTTATCAGTTAAAATCACTTGAAAAAGTTTACAAGAAAGTTTTGCAGTATTTTAATCGATTGAAACACGAAACAATCGATTAAAGTAAATTAGAAGATTTTTTACAAAGAGTTTTAATTGATATAAACGTTGTCGTATCAGTTAAAACAAATCTGGAAAATAATCAAGAACATTTTAATGGATTAAGAGAAGTTTTAACAGATTAAAACAAGGCTTTTAACAGATTAAAAGATTATTTTAATAGATTAATTAAACCAACTGTTTTGAAAATCTTCTATATAAACAAAGGTGTTTGATCATTTTAAAATACATCTGATACACATCCTTTTGCAATCATTCAAGCAATCAAAAGTACTTCTTTCAAGAAAGATTCACGCTAGTTTTTGTGAAGTTCAAAAGAATTCTTTCTTGAGGAAAAACTTACTACAGAATTGCATAAAACTGGTTTGAGCATTCTAGTTTCTTCTGTTTGTTTCTTTACATTCTTTTCTGTATTGTTGGTGCCTGGAATTGTGGGCACTGGTTTCTCTGCAGCTGGAATTTGGTTGTAGAGGTTGTCAAGAACTGGAATTTTGGTTCTTGGTGAAAGGTTAGGAGCAAGAACTGGAATTGTGGTTCTTGTGGTAGATTGAGTGTGTGATTAAGGTTGTAATCTGTAAAACATTCAATCTAGTGGAACCCAGCTGGAATTTGGTTGGAGACTGGACGTAGCCCTGGGATTGGGTGAACCAGTATAAACCTTGGTGATATCTTTCTAAACCTTTCTCTTCTTTAATTCTGTTGCTACATTTATTTTTTGATTGCTTGCTGTGTGATTCAAAAACAAATCTGAAATCTTAACTTTTGAAATAGATAATCTGTTAATTGCGAAAATCTTTCAAAGATCAATTCACCCCCCCCTCTTGATCTCAGCCTCTTTTTATAACAATTGGCATCAGAGCGAGGTGCTTGAAAGTTATTCAAGTTCTTCGATCCATGGCTGGAAATAAATTCTTTGAGGGTGCTTGTATTGATAGACCTCCACTGTTTTGTGGAACAGATTATTCATTTTGGAAGATTAGGATGAAGATCTTTATTGAATCTGTTAGTATAAATGTTTGGAATATCATTGAACAAGAAACTGATATTTTTAACAAAGATTGGTCTAGCTTAAATGACTGTGAAAAGAAATTAATCCAAGATGATTGTATTGCCAAAAATATCATTATATTTACACTTAACAGAAACAATTTTTTCAGGATAGCACATTGTCAAACTGCTGCACAAATGTGGAAAACCCTTGAAATGACCTATGAAGAAACTACAGAGACATGCTTAATGGTCAATTCGGATTCTCCAATAACCAGTGTAAGTTCTGACTCAACAACTACTTTGAACTATAGTTCTTTACAAGATGCCTTTTATGAAATGCATGTTGTAGCTAAAAGATTAGAAACTGAAAACAAAAGATTAAAAAGTATGAATAATCTATTAGAAAACAAGATCACTATTCTTGAAAAGAAAATTGTTGATGAAGAAATCAAAAATGAAAATTCAGATATAGATAATAACTTTGATTGCATGTGTAATGTTAAAGATTGTAAACATTGTCCTGAGTTGCAAGAGAAAGTAACATATTTAATAAAGACTGCATCTAAACTAGCAAAAGGAAAGACTAGTCTTGATATGATACTTGACTCTCAAAAATTAGTTATTAACCTTGGTGGAATAGGTTTTACACCTCCCATTGGAAAGAAAACTAAAGTACTTAAAAACTATTTTACATATAGTAAATCTGTGTCATCTCCATTTGTTAAATGTTTTTACTGCATGAAGAAAGGTCATTCTGTGAAATATTGCAGAATTAAGAAATATGCTATTCCTAGAGGTAGAATGAAATGGATACCCAAAAATTCATTTTATATAACATAATTGGACCCAATAATTAAAAAAAAGGGGTACCAGAAATATGCCTAATCTGTTTTGCAGGAACAAAATCTGGAAGTCCCCTGGTGTTTAAAAACAGCAAATCAGGTTCTGATTTCTTAAACTGAATGTTTTAATTGATATAAAATAGTTTTAATCGGTTAAAATCACTTACAGAGAATATCAGAAAATATGTCCATATAGTTTTAATCGATTGAAATACGAATTAATCGATTAAAATGTTCTCAAGATTTGAGTTTAGCTGTTTTAATCGATTAAAAAGGATTTATATCAACTAAAAGCACTAAGATTTCAAATTTAATTGATTCTTTTTCGTTTTAATCGATTAAAATTCTGCTATCACTTTATTAATTTCATCCAGTACAAGATTAATCGATTCCTTTATGAATTGATCGTTTATTTCACTGTAGCATTTTTAAACCTAGTATTAAAAATCAAATTAATAGGTTAATTAGTTGATTAATCGATTAATTTGTTCCTGAAAATTATTCTTACATCATCCAATTGAAAATTGGTAAGCAAATCAAGAGTCAAAATCCCAAGTTTTTGTGGTAATCAAAATATGCATAATTCTTTTTAATATTCTTTGACCAAGTCAAACATCTTCCCAAGAACAGTTTAGCTGATGCACCCACTATCCAGAAATTTGTGCCTCTGTCTTCGATCAAGGGGACATATTCAATTAAATCTGATTTTGCAGGTTCTGTCGAAATTTAATCGCAATTCACGAAAATTGACATCTGTGAATCTTCACTTTGCTCACTTGTAGTTCATTGTTCTCATTCTTCTCTTTCTGGTTCAAATTGCTTCTCTCTTCCTTCCTGTATTCACGTTTCACAATCACTCACTAAACTATACGACAACATGCTGAGGAGATAAAAGTCAAGAAAGAAGCAAAAAGGGGAATCTTCCTCTGCTGCTAATCCTGGTGGCCATCTGGAAGCATGGTTTAATGGTGATATTGGAAAAATGAACACCTTCATTTCTGAGTTCAGTCAGAAACAGATTGTTATTCCAAAATTTATCAAATACAAATGGCTTGATGAAGAGGGATTTACAAGTCTAAGAAGAAAGCTAAAAAGTCAAAAGCTAAAAACCTTCATGGAGTTTACTGGGAACATACAGCCTGATCTGGTTCGGGTGTTTTATTCAAATTTGACAGTAAACGGTTCAACAATCAGGTCTCAGGTAAAGGGAGTTAATATGGAAATTACTCCTTCTGTTTGGGAGCAAATTGCTGGCCTCAAGGATAGAGGTGTCAAAGTTTCCAGGGGGAATATTTTTGAGATTCCTGATTTCAACAAAATTCAGTTTTTCCAGTCTTGCCTTAAGGACCCAAATGATTCGGTAAGAATTCTAAATGCTGGAAAACTTGCACTTGAACATAGACTACTTGCTTTTATTGTGGCATGGATGCTTACTCCAAGAGGGAGTAATCATGTTATTCTTAATGAGGGAGATCTTGCCCTCATGTACTGCATTTTTAACAATATTCGGGTAAACTGGGTTTATGTGATTAAAGATCACATGTTAAAAGCAAAAAGGTTAGCAGATTTCAAACTGCCTTATGCCATGTTAATTAATAATTTCTTTAGATATTTTGAAGTTGATCTTACTGGGGAAAGCATAGAAACCCCCAAGGCATCAAATGAAATTGACGACTCTACCCTGAGAAAAATGGGGTATATAAAAGTTGACGATGAATGGATCTCTAAAATTGATGCTGGGATGTTTGAGGATGAGGGAGAAGATGAAGATGAAGATGAACAAGGCCAAATTCCTTCCTCTCCAGCTGCTGCAGAGGTTCCTGAATCAACCAGTGGTCAAGCTTCATATGAGAATATGGAAATCATTCCTTACATGGAGCAGCCTGACCGTGGGACTCTTTTATCTCTGTTTGAAAGAACAATGCTTTCTCAAATGGCTGCAATGCAGGAAAATCAGAGAAAGCATATGCAGATGACTTATCAACATTTCCAGCAAACAAACAGTTAATTAGCATCCCTTGGAAACCAAATTGCTGATATCTACACCAAGCTGGAAGGTATGCAGCTCAACCAAGGAAAACTGGGATGATTGAATTTGTGGATAAAAAGGGTCCCTTCCTATCTTTTTTTCTTATTGCTTATTTCTGCCATTTTTCTAGTCTGTAATATTTACTGGTTTTATACCAGGCACAATCTTTTTACTTTGCTTAATATGATTAAGCTTTTAAGTTGAAGTAAGATAGCCTAGATAAAATTAAACATAAAACTCAGATAATTTTAGCTGATACAATATAGATTTAATCGATTAAAAGAACCTTTACATAGGAAATTCACATCAAAACAATCGATTAACCAGCGTATCAATCGATTTAAACCTTTATGTCATATGTTTGTATCAACTAAAATCAGTTTACCTCGGTTAAATCAGCTAGATAAGATACTACTCGATTTTTATGGTTCCATTGGTTAAAACTTAATCA
Organism: Sphenostylis stenocarpa; assembly: GCA_963425845.1. NCBI lineage: Eukaryota > Viridiplantae > Streptophyta > Magnoliopsida > Fabales > Fabaceae > Sphenostylis > Sphenostylis stenocarpa. The sequence goes on along the minus strand of OY731402.1, from coordinate 25,414,700 downwards.
ATGTAGTTGATATTATCGAAATAATCGGTTTTACACAATTCGCAATGAATTAGGCATTTTAGATACATCAAACATTACTTAGTTTTCAAAACTGGTTGTTTTAATCAATAAAAAAATCTTTTAAATCGATTAAAAGAATTTATACATCATTTTTCTTACTGTTTTAATCGATTAAATGTCGAATTAATCGATTAAATGAACTTATGTTTCAAACTTTTGAATTCCTTCACTGTTTTAATCGATTAAACCTTTATTTCAATCGATTAAAACCATTAACAAAGAACTTTTTAATCGATTTTTTCTTGTCTTTAATCGATTTTTATTCTGGAAAGAAAAATTAAAGGCTTTAGTTAATGGTTGTTCTTGTAACATGCTACTAAAGCGTGGTTCCCTTATCTTTACACGTGTTAATTGTATTCATTACAAACGTGTTAATGAAGATAAGCTTGAATCAACTTTGATTTGTCTTTACATGAGTAAAGTATCGTCTCCATTTTTTTTCTATTTTCGAAATCTAAGACATGATACATACCATGCATTGTTTTTCTTCTGTTCCCTATTTTTGATGAAGTCAAAAGGGGGAGAAATAGTTGCTTTACTTTTTAAATTTAGTAAATTTAGGGGGAGCAACAATTTAGGGGGAGAAATAGGAAAATAATTCATTTTTTATTACTCACTAATCTATATTATCAAGTAACTTCTTTTGCAGGTTTTTTATTCAAACTGGTGTTTGTCTTCATCAAATAGGGGGAGACTGAAAGTGATGAAGATCTTATTGAAATACTCTGGCAAAGATCTTGTTGATTTGATGAAGTCAAGAATGAAGTCAAAGGCAACCTTGTGGAAGTCAAAAGTCACTTAGATAAAAGAGTAGAGGGATTAGTGTGTCTGCAGCTCTGCTTAGGTATAATCATTTTTATCTTTTCTGCTGCATGAGGTTTCTTCACTTAAAAGATTTTGCAAAATGCCTCTAAAAATGTTTAAACGGTCAAAACCAAAGTATTTTGATAAAAGCTTTCTTAATCAACTATTTTAACTAATAGCATATAAGCTTTATCAACTAAAATGTTCTTCACACTTTTATAACAGGTTTTTAACTGATATAACTTCAAAATAATCGATTGATTTCATTAAAAGAAGTTTTGAAAACCTTTTGCCAGTATTTTAAATGATACAACTTCGAAATAACTGATTAAAATCACTTAAAATGTTCAGAGAAGTGTTTTGGCAGTATTTTAATCGATACAACTTTGTTTTTATCAATTAATTTCATTTGGTATACTATATGACCGATCAGAATGTGATTATGACCGATCAGAATCGGATATGATCGATCAGAACTTAGTTATGACCGATCAGAATTATTTCAATCGATTAAATTACGTTTTAATCGATTAAATCAACTTAAGAAAATTCATACTACGCATTTTAATCGATTAATACGAGTTTTTATCAGTTAAAATCACTTGGAAAAGTTTACAAGAAAATTTTGCAGTATTTTAATCGATTGAAACACGAAACAATCAATTAAAACAAATTAGAAGATTTTTTGCAAAGAGTTTTCATTGATATAAACGTTGTCGTATCAGTTAAACACAAATCTGGAAAATAATCAAGAACGTTTTAAGGGATTAAAAGAAGTTTTAACAGATTAAAACAAGGCTTTTAACAGATTAAAAGATTATTTTAACAGATTAATTAAATCAGTTGTTTTGAAAATCTTCTATATAAACAGAGGTGCTTGATCATTTTAAAATACATCTGATACACATCCTTTTGCAATCATTCAAGCAATCAAAAGTACTTCTTTCAAGAAAGATTCATGCTAGTTTTTGTGAAGTTCAAAAGAATTCTTTCTTGAGGCAAAACTGCATTCTTTTGAGAAGAAACAACTTACTACAGAATTGCATAAAACTGGTTTGAGCATTCTAGTTTCTTCTGTTTATTTCTTTACATTCTTTTCTGTATTGTTGGTGCCTGGAATTGTGGGCACTGGTTTCTCTGCAGCTGGAATTTGGTTGTAGAGGTTGTCAAGAACTGGAATTTTGGTTCTTGGTGAAAGGTTAGGAGCAAGAACTGGAATTGTGGTTCTTGTGGTAGATTGAGTGTGTGATTAAGGTTGTAATCTGTAAAACATTCAATCTAGTGGAACCCAGCTGGAATTTGGTTGGAGACTGGACGTAGCCCTGGGATTGGGTGAACCAGTATAAACCTTGGTGATATCTTTCTAATCCTTTCTCTTCTTTAATTCTGTTGCTGCATTTATTTTTTGATTGCTTGCTGTGTGATTCAAAAACAAATCTGAAATCTTAACTTTTGAAATAGATAATCTATTAATTGCAAAAATCTTTCAAAGATCAATTCACCCCCCCTCTTGATCTCAGCCTCTTTTTATAACAAAAAAATCAAATCAAAGATTAGATCCCCAGGAAGCCAATAAACTCCCCGGGATCGCCAAAAAGAAAAGAGAAAAAATAAATCTCTTCATCCAGCAGATAACAGAAAGAAAAAGCCAGTGTGCATAAAAGGCGCACACATTTAAAAGCCAAATCTTCAAAATCGCGAAATCGCGAGAAAAAGATAAAAACCCATTCCCCAGCAGGAATAAGAGCATAGGCAAAGCCAGCTCAAAACAACAGCATCCAACAAGGAGTCAAAAACTCCATTCCTCCCTAGGGGGGAAGTCAAAATAGATTTCCGGGCGAGCAATCAAATCCCCGATGAATCATCAAAAGGGAAAAACTACCCCAGTGAGCCTACGATAGAGGCAAACTACAAATTCATATCCTCAGGGAATTAATCGCCTATAACACCCAATATGGATATCCCTAATGGAATGCAAAGCTTCCACTTCCAATGAAACCTCTGCCTACTCAGAGACGAGAAAAGAGCTAATATCCCCAAGAAATGGGAAATCAACCTACGCAAGAGGCAATATAAGCCCAAAGCATAAAAGTCTTCACCACTGCTGAAGCATTTGCCTAAAAACAAGAGGCACAATCAACAAGAAATCAACAAATCCTCAATGGATTCCTGCCTAAATTAAGAGGCAATCATCAATAAACCCCGGCAAAAACCGGACGGCTAAATAGAAAAGCCCGAAACCACAAATCCCCAGGAGATTCCTACCTAAAATAAGAGGCAACCAACAAGAAATCACCGGTAAAATGTTAGAATCGCGCAGCGGAATGTTCGCGTGGTCGGACAAAAACCAAGAGGGGGGGTGAATTGGTTTCTTAATAAAAATTAGGTTTTCAAAATTTTCCCCAAATTTTACCGATTAAAAACTGTGTAAATGTAAATAGAGAAAGGGATAGAGTATTACACAGGAAATTTATACTGGTTCGGATCAAAAGACCCTACGTCCAGTTGCTAATCACTCAAACAGAGGATTAACACTGTCACTATAAACAAAGTTATTACAAACAAGTTACAATGGAAGAGATAAAGTAAAGATAACACCTCTCTTGAAACCCACAAGAGATGAAGAACAATTTTCCCCAGAGACGGCACAACACACAATCCACTAAGAACTCCACTTAGTGATTCTTATCGCTTCTAGCCCACACCAGGTTCCAAAAGCCCCTTTTTCTTGCAACAAACAGTTCTCTGGCACTACAACACTTAGCTTTTGTATGAAAAAGGTTGTTCTTATTTTCTGAGTGCCATAGAAGAGTTTAAGTAGAGAAATTAGGGTTTGGAAATTGGGATTTTCGGAATTAGGGTTCTTGGGAAACGGGTTTTCGAAAATAGGTTTGATTTGAAGTTAAAAATCAAAATCTGACTAAAATAATCGATTAAAAGAAGTATTAATCGATTAAAACAGAGCCAAATATCAACAGAACCCAAACCTCTCTATTTTAATCGATTAAAAGGTGATTTAATCGATTAAACCGCCTGGTAATCGATTAAAATTTGGTTTAATCGATTAAACCAGTGAGTTGTTACAGAAAATGATTTTTCTCACTGTTTTAATCGATTAAACCAGTGAGTTGTTACAGAAAATGATTTTTGAAGCTTCTAAGGTGCAGACTATGTACCGGCTATCTTAAACTCTAATATTACAGACTCAATCTAATTGAAACAGAGTTATTACAATACAGAACAAGTCTTCAACACTCTAATTCATTGTGTTCTTGAATCGTCATCAAAATCAACACTCTTTATGTTCATCAAGTGCAACATCAAGTCCTTGAATGTTCAACAATCTCCCCCTTTTTTATGATGATCAAAATTATCTTTTAAAACCTTGTAATAACCTGTTTTATCTATCATACTAACAAACACATTAAACATACCAGATAATATTTAAAAACAATCATATTATGGCTTTAAATATTTTCTCCCCCTATTTTGATTAGAATAAAAAATAAGTCATCTGTTGCAAACATAAGAGCTCCCCCTCAAAATATGCATAAGTTGGAGATAACTCCCCCTCAATCAAAGCATTAAAGAAACATCATATTTTATTGCAGAAACAATCATTCATTACAATAACAAGAGAAAATAACAAACAGAAAATAATCAACAAAATTTAAAATTCTGCACTATCATCATCATTAAAGTGCTCAACACTGAACTATCCTCTAATAGAAGCAAGGTTTTCGAAAAGGGTTCTTTTGGAGTCGCCACCAATGTTTTGACCATAAACATTGGAAAAGGAGAAAAAGGCATTGATTTTAATAAAAACCAACTTGGCCATTATAACCAGAGTCGGGTAAGGGAGTTAGTTACGTGTGGGGAAGGTATTAGCACCCCACAACGCCCCTTTCGGGTTCCCTATGATGGATTAATTCATTTAAGTAAAGATTATAAGAAATTATGCTATTACCCTCTTTTATTCATACAGTTATTTAAATATGGCTATCTACATGGTTTTATCTACATTGCATACAGAAAGCAGTAAAAGGGAAGAGAATTAAGAAGAACCTCCGAAGCAAGCTTTATATTATAAGTCCTTTATACAGAGGATGCTTTGCGGCAATCCTTCGCTCTACAACAACTCTCCTCTCAAATACAGACTCGACTCGACTAAGATTTCTAGAAGAATCAAATACCAGAATGCAAATTCCTTAACTGATTGTTACCTATTAAAGGCAATCAGAGAGATCATTCGAAGGAGGGAGAGAAGAAGACAAGTCTTGGAGTTGTTTGGGGTCTGAGGTGTGTCAAATGAGGCTCCTATTTATAGCCATTTTTCGCCTGTAACTTTGGGATGGCCGTCTAGGTTGGGACGGCCATCCCAAACGCGTTTTCCACGTTGTGCCAATCTGGGACGGCCAGTCTGGGTTGGGATGGCCGTCCCAAATGCAATTTAACACAGGCTGGGACCCCCTGAGGTTTGGGACGGCTGTCCCAAGTTTGGGACGCGCGTCCCACTTGCACAATGACAGTTGGGACGGCCGTCCCAACTCTGGGACGGTGGTCTCGGCCTGTTTAGTCCAGTTTTCGCGTTCTGGGACCCCCGGGAAGCTTTCCTTTCCTTTTTCGGACGTAGATTGATGCCGATGTGTGTCCGTTGAAGCTTTATCTTCATGTAGGAAGTCTTATTGGCCTTTATTAAAGTGTCAGGCGAGCTTTATCTCTATGTAGGAAGTCTCCTTTTCCTTTATTGTGTGGATGGGTGACCTCCGTCTTATTGCGAGAAGTCTTCTTTTCTTTTATTTGGGAAGCCGGGTGAACTTTGTCTTTGTGTGAAATTCCCCTAGCTTTTATTTGAGAGGCCGGGCAAAATTAGGGGTCTACAGCTGCCCCCCCTTCACCTGCCAAACTAATTTGTTGGTTTAATATACCGACAAAGTTAGTTGGTAGGGGAAGGAGTTAACCCTTTTGCCCGATTATCCTTCGGATGCTGCTCCTTTGCTGATCCTGCGGATGATAAATATTTTGATAGGTACCAACCCCTATCTGGTTTGAGCCTCCTTTTATAAAGCTCTGGTGAGTACTTACCCTCACCTGGTATAAGTCTGTATTTTACTAGACTTTTGTGAGTACCTACCCCCACTAGGTATGAACCTTGTTTTACAAGGTTTTGGTGAGTACCTACTCTCACCCGGTATGAGTTTGCATTTTGCTAAACTCTTGTGGGTACTTACTTTTGAGGTGCTCAACACTGAACTATCCTCTAATAGAAGCAAGTCTTTGCACCCGGTTTTTGTAATGCTTCAGGTGAGTATTTTTACTCTACCCGAGGCATTTTGCTAAGTTTTGATGAGTACCTACCCTCATCTGGTAAAAAACCTTATTTTTAAGGTTTTGGTGGGTACCTACCCCCACCCGGTACGAATCTACATTTTTGCCGGATTCTAGTGGTTTTTACACCTCCACTTGGTGTGAACCCGCATATTGACTAGGTTCTAGTGGATTTTACACCCCCACTGGGTGCGAACCTGCATATTGACTAGGTTCTAATGGATTTTATACCCCATTGGGTGCGAACCTGCATATTGACTAGGTCCTAATGGATTTTACACCCCCATTGGGTGCGAACCTGCATATTGACTAGGTTCTAATGGATTTTACACCTCCATTGGGTGCGAACCTGCATATTGACTAGGCTCTAGTGGTTTTTACACCCCCACTGGGTGCGAACCTGCATATTGACTAGGTTCTAATGGATTTTACACCCCCATTGGGTGCGAACCTGCATATTGACTAGGTTCTAGTGGTTTTTACACCCCCACTGGGTGCGAACCTGCATATTGATCGGGTTCTAATGGATTTTACACCCCCATTGGGTGCGAACCTGCATATTGACTAGGCTCTAATGGATTTTACACCCCCATTGGGTGCGAACCCGCATATTGACTAGGCTCTAGTGGTTTTTACACCCCCACCGGGTGCGAACCCGCATATTGACTAGGTTCTAATGGATTTTACACCCCCATTGGGTGCGAACCCGCATATTGACTAGGCTCTAGTGGTTTTTACACCCCACTGGGTGCGAACCTGCATATTGACTAGGTTCTAATGGATTTTACACCCCCATTGGGTGCGAACCTGCATATTGACTAGGTCCTAATGGATTTTACACCCCCATTGGGTGCGAACCTGCATATTGACTAGGTCCTAATGGATTTTACACCCCCATTAGGTGCGAACCTGCATATTGACTAGGCTCTTCTCATTCAATCTTTTGATTGATGAGTTCATACCCTTAACGGGCTTTCGGAGAAGTGTTGGCGGCTTACTGTCTTTGATCATGCGCCTATTCCTTGGGGAATGATTTGGTTTTTTACCTTGACTTTTTAGTCATCCGGTTTTACCGAGGATTTCATTGCTTTGGCTTTTTCTTTTAGCCATCCGGCTTTTGCCGGGGATTCTTTGTTTTTGGCTTTTAGCCATCCGGTCTTTGGCCGGTGATTCTTTGATTTTGGCTTTTCTTTCAGCCATCCGACTTTGCCGGGGATTCTTGTTTTTGGCTTTTCTTGTTTAGCCATCCGGCTTTTGCCGGGGATTCTTTGGGTTTTGGCTTTTCCTTTTAGCCATCCGGTCTTTGCCGAGGATTCTTTGCTGGTTGCCTTTTATTTCGGCGGGAATCCACTGGGGATTTGTTGATTTTTTATTGTGCCTCTTGATTAGGCGGGTGCTTCAATAGTGGTGAAGGCTTTTTACTTGTTGTTCGCCTCTGAATAGGCTGATGTTCTACCTGAGGATATTTGCTCTTGGTAATACCTCTGAGTAGGCAGATGCTTTATTGGAAGCTTTGTGCTTGTATTACCTCTTATAGGTTGATTTCCCATTTCTTGGGGATATCAGTTTTTTGCTCGCCTTAGGCAGAGGCTCTTCTTGGGAGTGAAGGCTTTGCACTTCGCTGGGGATATCCATATTGGGCGTTATAGGTGATTAACTCCCTAAGGATATGAATTTTGTATTTAGCCTTTTGCTAGTAGGCTTGCTGGGGATTTTTCTCTTTTTGGTGATCCACCAGGGATTTGGTTGTTTCCTGGGGATCTATTTTGAATTGCCCCCTAGGGAGGGATGGAGTTTTTGACTCCTTATTGGATGCTTGTTGTTTGAGCTGGTTTTGCCTATGCTCTTATTCCGGCTGGGGAATGGGTTTATATGTGCGCCTTTTATGCACATTGGCTTTTTCTTTGGATGAAAAGATATCTTTTTTCTCTTTTCTTTTTTTGGTGATCCCTGGGGAATTTTTCTCTTGGGGATCTAATCCTTGATTTGATTTTTCATGATGGTGGAGTCTTGAGCTCCTAGTCTTTTACGAAGCCCTTTATTGAGCGGGACGAAGAGATTTTCTTCCTTTTCTTTTTTGGGATTCGCCGAGGAGTCTGTCGGTTTCCTGGAGATCCAAATTTGATGATGGAGTCCTGGCTCCTGGCTTTGTGAAGCTTCTTATTTGAGCTGGAAGATGGAAAAATTTTGTTTTCATCTTTTTGTAGATTTTCTTGATATATTCTACTTGGGGACTTTTATTTGGCCTTTTTTTCGTTGTGGCCTTTGTTGGGGAATGAAAGTTTTTTCTTCTTCTTTCTTTTTGTTGCCCCCTGGTGATATGGAGGATTTGACTCTGTATTTTCTTTGATGGACTCTTATGTAGTCCTTATTCTCCTTTGGGGAATGAAGCGAAGATTCTGGATGAGTTTGCTTGATGACTCATGTGGTAATGAACCTGAGTCATGGAGTAATAATTTTTTGTTTTGCCTTTGGAATAGGCAAGGATCCTCTTGGGGACGGTCGAGCCTTTCCGTCGGCCTTTCTTCTTTGTTGACGTCTTTTCTGGGTGGAAGGATGCTGGTTGCAGCTCTAAGTGATTTATGTTTGATGACTCATGTGGTGGTGTTGAGTCAAGGAGTATTTTTTTGTTTTGCCTTTGGAGTAGGCAAGGATCCGCTTGGGGATGATCGAGCCTTTCCATTGGCTTTTCTATGTTGATGTACCTTCTTTTATTGGGATATAAGGTTAGAGCTAGTTTCCTTGAAGATCTTCATCTTGCTGAAATGGTTTTTGATTTCGCCTTTCGCGATTTTGATTTTCATATGGAGACTAGATTCTGGCACCTCCTGTTTTCAATCACAAGTATGGAGACTAGCCTCCTTATATGCATGTTTAATATTCTTGTTTGAAGAAAATTATTTTTCTTGATTTTGACAAAGTCGTATTATGCAACTACTTTGTGTGTGGATGTCCTAAATGCAATCTATTTGTTTATTTATTTTTGATGCATTTAGAAAGTAACTGGCCTTCTCCCGTTGGCTTCTTATGAATACGCCGATGGGCTCCTCTTTTACGACCAAGATGATGGGCTCCTTTTTTATGATGATGGGTTCCTTTTTTATTCATCTTTTGGTTTTAGCCCTATCTTTTGCCTAGACCGCCCTTTACGGGTTGTCGATCTAGCGGACTACCTTAATTTTTGCCTAGAATATCTTAGGGGGCTTTTTCCTTATCTTTTGCCTAGACCGTTCTTTTGGGGTTTCCGATCTAGCAGACTACCCTGATATTTACCTAAGAATATCCTAGCAGACATTTATTCTTTCATTATTTTTATGCTTCCTCTTTTTAGATGCATGCTTGATCTTTGATTAAAATTCTTTGCGCATATTTATGATTTATCAATAAAGAGGCATTTCCATAATATTTGGTCAAGAGAAAGGAAATGAAAAGGAGTCTTATTGATAAATGAGCAAAAGTTTTGTTTCTTTTACAGAAGGATTTCAAGAGATATTTAGAAGAATGGGTGGTCAGGGTTGGCTGTACTGTATAGGCTTAAACAGTCATGTCCATGATATCTGCCCCCTGGTTCTCCTAATTGCTTCAGTTGATATGCCTGAACTCAGAGTGAAGATTATGCATACTGCTTGCTTCTGGAAGAATGTTACTTTAGCCGCCTTTTCGGTTTTCGACTAAAGTAACCATTGCTCTTAGTTAGTTAGTTTTCTCTATTTTTTTTATTTACTTTTTTTTAACCTCTTCTTTTTGCCTAGGACGTATCCTAGCGAGGAATATGGACCCTATCTTTTGCCCAGGAATGTCCTTTGCGGATTTTCATTCCCGACGGGTCTTGAGCAATGTCTTCAAGCATAATACTTCTTCACCGTACCGGAGTTGATTAGGTGTCGAAGTTCTTTTCCATCCATATTGGCGAGGATAAGAGCCCTTTCCGAGAAAGCTCATTTGACCACAAGGGGTCCTTTATAGTTTGTTGCCCATTTTCCAATTTTGTTCTTCTGGGCTGGAAGCAGTTTATTTACCATTAAATTCCTCTTATGGTAAATATGAGGGTTGACCTTTTTTGTAAGCCTTTTTTATTTTCCTTTGATAGGCTTGTCCGTGACATATAATATTCAGCCGTTTTTCTTCAATAAGGTTTAGCTGGTCATATCGGCTTTGAACCCATTCAGCTTCTATTAATTTCTCTTCCATCATCATGTGCTTTTATCAACATGATTAGCTGTACTGATTTGCCGTCTTGGATCTTTGCTATAACCGAAGAGTAATCATTTTGAATGTAGTGCAATTGTCATGTCAATGCCCCTCTTCCTTTCCTTAGGGATTTCAATCCTCCTATTGATCACCATATTTCCACATTTCCCAGTCAATTACTTGAATGCTTTATGGTGAAGGATCAAGAGAATAGAAAGAAAGGGGTTTATCACAAAGGCTTGTGTTTTAGTGAGATTCTTTTTATGAAATAATAGTTTCTGTAAGAATGGCTAGCCAAGGTTGGTCGGTGTTTAGGCTAGTTTAAACAAACGTTTTGTTCTTAATGAGGTGGCGTCTTTCAATTGAATACTCTGGCGCCTATTTGTGACTGATTAACTTTCCTAGTTCGCCCTTTTTGGTTTTCAGCCTAGGATTTTGACCTTTTATCTTTTTGTCTTGGCCTTTGACCATGACGGGCTTCTTTTAATAATAATTTTTTTTTCTCAAACATTGTCGAAACACGATTTTCTTATTCGTGTCTCTAGCTAATCAATCATGTTAACTTTGGCTTCATTTTATCTATGGCGTTTTGATTATTTTGACGCATTTTGAAACAAAACGTTTGTCTAAACATTGGTTATTTAATGGGGTATAGAGATGTTTAACAAGAAGAGAAGCACATAGTAAGAATAACATTCTTTCGTAATTTCAGGGAAAATGTGTGCCCTAGAGATGCTCGGGGGCTGGGCACACCCCGAGGGGTGATCTCTAATAGTCATTGGGTTTACGATTTGTAATAGGAGGGGAGACTTCCTTCTCTTTTCTTTGTACGACTTGATCTTTTGTAGGGTCGTACTTTAAAGGATTATCCTTAAAATCTGGTGGCTCTCTTATTCTTTGAGCATCCTTTCTAAGCCCTTGTCTGGGCTGTATCCATATCTCTTCATTATATGGGCCACTTTTAAATTGCTAGGAAGTCTTTCCATATTTTTGAATGTCTTCTTCAGCCGCATCCATTTAAGGTATGGTGGACGGTTTGCTGATTCGAATGTAGTCTTTAACTTGAACCATGATCAATTTGTCGCCTACCACGATTTTGATTTTTCGGTGGAGCGTTGAAGAAACTGCCCTAGCATCATTAATCTAAGGTCTACTTAATCTTCCCCTTGGATTCTTTTTTTCTTTGCCTCTTCGGTTTCTTTATTTTTCCTTTGTTTTTAGGAGCATTATCTTGTAGCTCCTTGGATGAATAAAATTTTTTTTTGCTTATCATCCTGCCCCCAATGTTGGCTATATTGGAGATATCTTCATTGACGGACAATTCTTTTGTGCATATCCATAGTACAGCTTTATCTGATGTATAAGGGAAAGGACAAGGCATGAATAAGCGCAAAGGTGTTATTGCCTCTTCCCTGATATTATCAATTTGGGTGCTAATGTTTACTTCTTTCTTATTATCTCCTTGTCCCAAATTAATGGCCTTAGTTTTTTCTTATGGGGTTGTATCAATTAAGCTTCTTTTTCCAACAGTTTTTGCATGTCCGGGGAAATGGTCCCCTCCTCACTGTCTGACTCAATCCATTCGCCTTCGGCTTTCAGATCCCGCAGAGAGTTTTCAATCACAGACATGACTATTTATACGGTCCTTATTTGGGTTTAGATTTTACTCAATTATTTTGGAATGAGAGAGAAAAGAATGAGAAGCATATGAATATTATGAAAAATGCCTTGTTGTATTGATAGATGCAAATATTTACAAAGCCCACTTTAATCAAAAATCTCATGATCATGGGCGGGGATTACGAGAGATACATCGGAAGCTTTTTGATATATTTTTTTATTATCTATATTTTTTTAACCAAAAGATGCACAAAATGGGGAGCCCTAGTTAGCTGGCCTTCTCTACCCAAGCTCACTATTCTGGTTGTGATAGAGGCTTGATGTTTACGTTTGGGTCGGGAGCATCGAAAGTAATCCACCCGGCATTCAATAATTCTTGAATCCTATATTTCAGGTTGACGCAATTCTCCACGGAATGCCCAGGAGCACTTGAGTGGTAATCACATTTTTCGTTGAGTTTGTACCAACCGGGGTAAGGTGGATCTTTTTTCTTTGGGGAGATACGTGTTAAGAGCTTGGCCTCTAAAAGCCTCGGCAGCAGACTCCCATAAGAGATTGGGATGGGAGTGAATTTCTTCTCTTGTCTGCGTGACTGTCCGCCTAACGGCGAAGTGGAAGAAAGAGTAGCAAAGTTCATGGCATTTACACTTCCCTCCTTTTTCTTGCCAAAGGGCTTCTTGAATGATGCGTGGGATTTCTTAAACTTGGGAGGGAATCGAGTATTTTCGGCATCGGTTACCTCCTTTACATCAAATTTGTATCCCTCTAATGCCCTTAATCTCTCCTCTAAGGCAAAAATTCGTTGCTCAGAGACCTCATTGTGGAAGCATTGTTGGTACATTAACTCTGTCAATTGCGCAATTTGTTCTTTTATGGCATTAAGCTCGGCGGTGGTGAGCATACGGTTCTGCTCCTCTAATTGCCCCATCTTCTTGGCTTTTCGAGCGCGAGTGAGAACAAGTAGAAGACCAGCCACTTTCTAAATGATTTTAACAATTTTTATTATAGCTTTTTAAATGATTGGTGTATCCTGGCATGAATGTGTTTATGTATGAGAGATTTTATTATGATGATGTTTATGCATACCTTTCTTAGTGCATTTATTTTCTCTCTTAATTTTGCCACTTATTGGATGATGTGGTATGAATGATACGACTTTGCCAAGAATCTTTTTATTGCAAAAGGCATTTTTTATGGCTTTAACTTGTTTTTATATTTTTTATGACCCTTTATCACTTCTGTCGGTCAACGTGGCTACTTAGCTTACAAAGAACCTGAAACCAGGCTAGCTTAACTGAAGACTGTCCGAGATAAAGTTGGTCTTATATCTTATCACTTTTTGTGATTTTTAGGGTTTTTTATTTTTTGTTTGTTATATGATTACCCTATGCTAATGCATCAATACAAATGCAGCAAACGAATGCACACACAATTCATTCACCCACGAGCAGGGCCACGCTTATTTAATCACGAGGTAGGGTTTTCCTGCAGAAATGTGCTTGGTTTAGGTGGTTCTAATTGTTCTCACCAAGGCCAAAGGTCCCCAAGGTGCCCCCATTATAGGGACCTCTCAATCTCTCAGTCCTCGGGTCATGCACGGAACTCCGTGGCGACATCCTTAGACCAAAAGAAGAGAGTTATCACCTTGAGTTGGTGGTTTCCGACAACGGTTGTAGCCCCGTGTGCCAACAAGCCGGTCGTATCTGCCACCCACTCCCTATAGGTATTCACTCTTGCCCCCGGGTATAGAGGGACTGTTGTGCAAGGGTTTTTATGTGCAATTTATATTTCAAACAATTTGCAGAAGTAATCATACAACAGTTATTAAAGCCATACAATAAAAATACAAAAAAAAGGGTAAAGGCGTAATTTCAAATCTTTACTTAGTTTGAATTTTATCCGTCACTAAATGGAATCAACTCTCTAGCTTCCCCAGTGGAGTCGCCATCTGTCGCCGCCGTCCGTTCCGACGTCCTAGGACATCTCGAACGTTTATGCGAGCGGTCGCGAAAAGATGGTTTAGACTCGCGTTTTTTGTTTAAAGTGTGTTCATTGCTTCCGAGGCGCTCAACACTGAACTATCCTCTAATAGAAGCAAAGTTTTCGAAAAGGGTTCTTCTGGAGTCGCCACCAATGTTTTGACCATAAACATTGGAAAAGAAAAAAAAAAGGCATTGATTTTAATAAAAACCAAACTTGGCCATTATAACCAGAGTCGGGTAAGGGAGTTAGTTACGTGTGGGGAAGGTATTAGCACCCCACAACGCCCCTTTCGGGTTCCCTATGACGGATTAATTCATTTAAGTTAAGATTACAAGAAATTACACGATTACCCTATTTTATAAATATAATAAATATGGCTATCTACATGATTTTATTTACATTTTATGAAGCAATAAACAAAGCAGTAAAGGAGAAGAGATTTGAGAAGAACCTCCGTAGCAAGCTTTATATATCAACTCTGTTACAATAAGGACACGTTTCGGCAGTCCCTCGCTCTACAACAACTCTCCTCACGACAAAACTCGACTCGACTAAAAATTTTCTATAAGAATCGAATGCTGGAATCTAGTTCCTTAACTGATTGTTACTTATATAAGGCAATCAGAAAGATCATTCGAGAGAGGGAGATAAGTAGACAAGTCTTCTGAGTTGTCTGGTGTGTGGAACATTGCCAAATGAGCTTCCAATTTATAGTTTTTCGCTACTTGCACCCTTGGGACGCGCGTCTGGAGTGGGACGGCCGTCTGGGTTGGGATGGTCGTCCCAAATGCCACATTTACACTGACTGGGACCACCTGGGGAGCTGGGACTGGCAGTCCCGTTTGGGACGGCCGTCCCACTTGGCCAGGGAAGGTTGGGACGGCCGTCTCGACCTTGGGACGGCCGTCTCGACCTGTTTTGGCCAGCTTTCGTGTTCTGGGACCCCCGGGAAGCTTTCCTTTGTGTATTCGGACGTCGTTTGATGCCGATAAACGCCCGTTGAAGCTTTATCTTCATATAGGAAGTCTTCTTGGTCTTTTATAGAGATGGCAGGCGTGCCTTGTCTTTGTTGTAGGAAGTCTTTTTAGCCTTTATTGAGAGATTGTCTGAACTCCGAGTTTGTTGTAGGAGGTCTCCTTGGTTTTTATTAAGAAGCCGGGCAAACTTTATCTTCTTGTGAAGTTTCCCTAGCTTTTATTGAGAGACCGGGCAAAATTAGGGGTCTACAATAGGGTTCGTACCAGCAAAAGCCTTATAAAATAAGGTTTGTACCGGATGAGGGTAGGTACTCATCAGAATCTAGCAAAATGCAGATTCGTTCCAGGTGGGGGTAGGTACCAACCAGAGCCTTATAAAATAAGGTTTGTACCAGATGAGGGTAGGTACTCATCAGAATCTAGCAAAAATGCAGATTCGTACCAGGTGGGGGTAGGTACCCACCAGAGCCTTATAAAATAAGGTTTGTACCGGATGAGGGTAGGTACTCATCATAATCTAGCAAAAAATGCAGATTCGCATCAGGTAGAGTAAAATACTCACCAGAGCATTACAAAACACGGGTTGCGAAAACCTTACTAGAGGATAGTTCAGTTGTTGAGCACCTCGGAAGTAAGTACCCACAAAGAACCTTGCAAAATGGGGTTCATACCAGGTGAGGGTAGGTACTCACCAAAGCCTTGCAGAGCAAGGTTAGGACCAGGTGGGGGTAGGTACCCACAAGAGCCTTATGAAATAGGGTTCGCACCAGATGAGGGTAGGTACTCATCAAAAAGCAGATTCATACCTAGTGGGGGTAGGTACCCACAAGAGTCTAGTGAAATGCAGACTCATACCTGGTGAGGGTAAGTACTCACCAGAGCCTTATAAAAGAAGGCTCAAACCAGATAGGGGTTGGTACCTATCAAAAATATTTATCATCCGGAGGATCAACAAACTTCAAGCGAAGGAGCATCTGAAAGATAACCAGGCAAAAAGGGTTAACTCCTTCCCCTACCAACTAACTTTGTCGGCATATTAGGCCAACAATTAGTCAGGCAGGTGAAGGGGGGGCAGCTGTAGACCCCTAATTTTGCCCGGCCTCTCAATAAAGTCTAAGGAGACTTCCTATAACAAGATAAAGCTTGCCCGACCTCTCAATAATGGCTGAGGGGACTTCCTATAACAAGATAAAGCTTGCCCGACATCTCAATATAGGCCAAGAAGACTTCCTATATGAAGATAAAGCTTCAATGGACGTCTATCGGCATCAATCGACGTCCGAATAAAGAAAGGAAAGCTTCCCGGGGGTCCCAGAACACAATATTTGGCAAAAACAGTGGAGATGGCCGTCCCAGAAGTTGGGACGGCCGTCCCAGAAGCCCAGACGACCGTCCCAAGTTCCAGATGGCCGTCCCAACTTGTTTTGAGGCTTGGGACGACCGTCCCAAATCCCAGACGGCCGTCCCAACTTCCCCAGACGGCCATCCCTGATTTCCAAGCTCCAGACGGTCATCCCAAGCTGCCAGGCTGCGAAAACTATAAATAGGAGGCTCATTTGCCACTTTTTCGCACCCCAGACACTTGTCTTCTCTCCTTACTTCGAATGAAATCTCCGATTGCCTTAAAAAGGTAATAATCGGTTAAGGAATTGTATTCCAGCATTCAATTATTCTTTAAAATTTAGTCGAGTTGATATTGTATTCTGGGAGGAGAGTCTTTGTAGAGCGGGGATTGCCAAAACGCATCCTCACAGTTAAAGATTTGTAATACAAAGTCATGTAAATATGCAATATGTAGATATGCAATATGAAATAACTCCCTTTTCACTTCTCTTCTCTTTTATTGCTTTTATGTATGCAATATGAAATAAAGTCATGTAGATAGTCATTTTTTCAATATTATGCAATAAAATAGGGTAATAGCGTAATTTCTCGTAATCTTCACTTAATGAATGAATCCATCATAGGGAACCCGAAAGGGGCGTTGTGGGCTGCTAACACCTTCCCCACACGTAACTAACTCCCTTACCCAACTCTGGTTATAATGGCCAAGTTTGGTTTTTATTAAAATCAACGCCTTTTTATCCTTTTCCAATGTTTACGGTCAAAACATTGGTGGCGACTCCATAAGAACCCCTTTTCGAAAACCTTGCTTTTATTAGAGGATAATTCAGTTGTTGAGCACCTCGAAAGCAATGAACACATTTAAAAATAAAAACGCGAGTCTAAACCATCTTTTTGCGACCGCTCGCATAAACGTTTGAGATGTCCCTAGATGTCGGAACGGACGGCGGCGATAGGATGACATGATTACCAAATCCAAGAACGAAATACACCACATTCTCTATTTGAGAAAATTATTCGATTGACTTTGGAAGTATCAACTGAAGCAAAACCCGACTAAGTGTACACTTGGAGTACGGTCGGGTAAACTACTTGGGTTTATCTTCAACAAAAAGGGAATAGAGGTAGACCCCGACAAAACAAAGGCAATTTTAGAAATGCCCCCACCGGAAACTGAAAAGGAGATCAGTGGATTTCTTGGTCGAATTAACTACATAGCAAGGTTCATCGCACAACTCATAGACAAATGTGCACCAATCTTCAAACTTTTGTGCAAAAACTAACCAATAGTTTCGAATGAGGATTGCCAACAAGCTTTTGAGAAAATTAAGTTGTGCTTAACCAATCCACCATTATTGGTGTCTCTCGTTGAAGGAAAACCTCTGATTCTTTATCTATCGGTACTCGATGAATCTATGGCTTGTTAAAGAAAGAACAAGCCATATACTACCTCAGCAAAAAATTCCTAGACTACGAGACCCGTTATACACCACTCGAAAAAACATGTTGTGCATTGGTGTGGGAAACTCAACGTCTCAAGTAGTATATGATTAGACATACAACCTGGTTGGTTTCCAAAATGGAGCCAATCAAATACCTATTTGAAAAACCCCTCCTTACTGGAATAATGGATAGGTGGCAAGTACTCCTTTCAAAATTGAGCTGTTTTAATATCCCCTGAAAAAAGTACATCACGATAACAGTCAGGCTAAAATTCAACTGCACCAATAACATGGTTGAGTATGAAGCCTATGCCCTGGGATTCCAAGCAGCTCTATATCATGGGGTGACCAAACTCAAAGTTTTTGGTGACTCATCCCTTGTCATCTACCAACTCAAGGGTGAATGAGAAACAAGAAATTCCAAATTGATCCCATATCTAGAGTACATCTGGAATATGATTTTGAGGATGGAAAACTTCAGTTTCGAGTACATCCCTTGGGAAGACAATTAGTTCGCAGATGCCCTCGCTCCTTTGTCATCCATGTTCGCCTTAGATGAAGAACATGAGATACTGATTATCCAAATAAGGCTACATGATGAACAAGCTTTTTGTATGGCAGTAACTAGCGAGGAAGACAAATCTCCTTGGTATCATGACATCAAGCGATACCTCACGAAGGGTGAATATCACGAGGGAATTAATGATAATGATAAAATGACCATTCGGAAGAGAGTTGTAGGGTTCACATTGATTTATAAGAAAAAAATTTACTCCAGCTTGTTGAGGTGTGTGGAATGCGAAGAGGCTCAAACCCTAATTAAGAAAATTCATGAAGGAGCCTTCGGAACCCACACGCCAGGGCATGTCATGACAAAGAAGATCCTAAGGGCAGGATACTTCTGGTCTATGATGAAGGTGATTGTCATCAATATGCTAAAAAGTGTCACAAGTGTCAGGTCTATGCCAACAATGTTCATGTCCCACCAACGCCTCTCGATGTCTTGACTATGCCATGGTCGTTCTCCATGTCGGGCATGGATGTTATTGGACCCATCGAGCCCAAAGCGTCCAACGGTCATCGTTTCATTTTGGTGGCCATTGATTACTTTACCAAATGGGTAGAAGTAGCATCCTACGCACATGTGACCATGAAAGTAGTGACCACCTTCGTCAAGAAAAATATCTTGTGTTAGTATGGCATCCCTCATCATCTCATTACTAATAATGGGACGAATCTGAACACTAAGATGATGGAAGAGTTATGCCATGATTTCAAAATCCAACATCACAACTCCTCTCCATACCAACCCAAAATGAACGGTGCAGTAGAGGCAACCAACAAAAACATCAAGAAAATCATCCAAAAGATGGTGATAACATATAAAGATTGGCATGAAATGTTGCCCTTTGCCCTACACGGATATCAGACTTTCGTACGGACCTCCACAGTAGCCACTCCATTGTCCCTCGTATACAGCATGGAGGTCGTACTGCCAGTGGAAGTCGAAATACCCTCCCTGAGAGTCATTATGGAAGCAAAGTTGACAGAAGCAAAATGGGTCCAAAATTGGTACGATTAGCTAAACCTAATCGAAGAAAAACGATTGGACGCCATTTGTCACGGACAAGCCTATCAAAAGAAAATCAAAAGAGCTTACGATAAAAAGGTTAATCCCCACGCTTATCACGAGGGGGATTTAGTGATAAAGAAATTGCTTCCAGCCTAGAAGGATAAAATCGGCAAATGGTCGGCCAACTATGAAGGACCCTTTGTGGTCAAGCAAACTTTCTCAGGAGGAGCCCTTATCTTCACCAACATGGATGGAGAAGAACTTCGACACCCAGTCAATTCAGATGTCATGAAGAAGTATTACGCTTGAAGGCATTGCTCATGACCCGCCAGGACGAAAACCCGCAAAGGACGTCCTGGGCAAAAATTAGGGTCCACACACCTCACTAGGATACGTCCTAGGCAAAACCTAGAGATTTAAAAACCAAAAATAAATAAAAAGAGCAATGACTACCTTAGCCGAAAACCGCAAGGCGACTAAGGTAACGTCCTTCCAAAAGCAAGCAAGCTTTGCATAATCTTCACTCTGGGCTCGAGCATCTCGATGAAAGCAACCAGGAGAACCAAAGGGGCAGATATCAGAGGCATGATTGTTATAGCTTATACAGTGTAGCCAACCTTGGCCAACCATGCTTCTAAATTCCTTTGTAAATCCTTCTGTAAAAAATGAACCATTTGTTTATATCAATAAAATTGTCTTTCATTTCTTTTCTCTTGACCAAATTATGAAAATGCCTTTGTATTAATGAATCATAAGCATGCATAAAGAACCAATACAAGAAAGCATAAGAAAAGAAAGGAAAAAGGAATAAAAGCCTGCTAGGAAAATTCTTAGGCAAAAATTAAGGCATCCTGCTAGATCAAAAACCCCAAAAGGGAGGTCTAGGAAAAAGTTAAGGCATTCGTAAAAAAGGAAAAAAGCTCGCTAAGAAATCCTAGGCAAAAATAAAGGCAACCCGCTAGATCGAAAACCCCAAAAAGGGCGGTTTAGGCAAAAGATAGGGCTAAAACAAAAAATACTCAAACGAAAAAAGGGAACTTGTCAGCATCCAACAAACAGAAAGGGCAGTCACTTTCTAGATGCATCAAACAAATAGATTGCATTTAAGGCATTCACACACAAATAGTTGCACAAAAAGGCTTTGTCAAAAGCATGAAAAATAGACTTTTTTTTTTAATAATCATGCATAAGGAGACTAGCTCCATGTTTGCTATTGAAAAACAGGAAGCACCTAGACCAAGTCTCCAAAATAATGCTCCCCCTCAAGAAAACGAAGCAAGTCATCATCAAACAAGCGGCTCAGAGAAAAACAAGAAGCTTCCAAGCTCCGACTACCATCTTTCCACCGAATAAAGGGAAGACAACTTTCAAAAGCGCAGCCAACGAAAAGGCTTTATCCCCAAGCGGATCATTGCCAACTCCAGAGGCAAACAAAATGTCTTCGCACGACTCACTATCATCGCCATGATGAGTCATCAAGAAGATTCACCCATTCTCCACCACCATCAAAGAAGAATAAAGGCCACGCAAAAGCCTATCACTAACATAATCCAAGAGCCAAGACTCCATGCCCCAGAAGGGAACCAAAATTTGACCACCAGGAAGTCAACCAAGTCCCCGGTGGATCAACCAAAAAGAGAAAGGTATCTATCCCCAGTGAGCCTACCGGTAAGGCCATTTTCAAAGACCCATCCTCAGTGAGTCGCTCACCTACGCATATGCAAAATAGTACAAGCCAAAAGCCTTCACTTCCGAAGAAGCAATCCGCCTACTTAAAGGCACTACCTAAATCAAATAATCCTCAGCAAATTCCTGCCTACTTAAGAGCTTTTCATCAAAGAATCACTCCCCATGGAGTCGGCGGATGAGCTAGAGCAGTAAGTCGCCACCACCTTCTCTATCAGAAGGATCAGCCACCACAACAAAAGGGGCATCTAGAAGATAGAGTTCTACACATCGTCCGAAGGATAAACTCCGTTGCAAAGGAGTATCCGGAAGACACAGTCTGTCGTACGTTGTCCGAAGGATCAGCTCCATTCCAAAGGGGTATCCGGGGGACACAACCCATCTTTACCGTCCTAAGGGTCTGCTTCCGTAACATGGAAGCACCCTGAAGACAAGGGTCTACAACACACTCACCACCTAAGGGGTCAGCTGCCGCATCAAAGGAGCTTCCCAAGGCAAAAATCTTCATCAGCCAAAGGGTCAGCTACCGCATGAAAGGAGCATCTTGAAGCTTCACACATATCGTTTGAAGGGTCAGCCTCCGCAGCAAGGAAGCATCCTGAAGACAGCACCAAACTACATTCATAGTCCCGAGGGTTAGCTACCACGACAAGAGGAGCATCCAAAGGACAACCGAGTAAGAGGGTTAACTCCTTCACCCACCAATCGAACTTATGGTACATTAACCCATAGTCAATTGGTCGGGTGAAAGGGGGGCAGTTATAGACCCCAAATCTTGCCGACTCCCCAATAAAGCCAGAGATAACCTATTTCGAAGATGGCCAAGACTTTGTTAAGTCCCTAGTAGCTTTTTCTAGGTTCCATTTAAGATGGGAAGGGTTTTCAGAGGCAATAAAAATTGGAAATTTCGTCAAAAATAATAGATGGTCATCTAGGACAGTCAGACAACCATCCATTCCTACTTTAAGGCAATGGACGACAGTCCACTTGGCTTAGACGGTCATCTATGGCAACTTTTTGCTATGGACAGTCATCCATGGCCACTTTTAGCCATGGATGGTCGTCCACTTAGCCCAGATGGCCGTCCACATTTTCTTGGCGTAGTTCCTTATAAATAGGAGTCCCATTCCTCGAATTTTTCACAGTATTCACTCCTATCACTCTCTAGGAAGCCTTTTGGTACTTTAGAGTGACTCTGAACATTATTTCGGAGTTCGAATGAGCTTTCCGATTTCTGTTAAGGTAGAAATCGATTAAGGAGGTCTCTCTTTGAGACATCTGGCCCTCGGTAGAGTGAAATTTTATCTTTTGCGGGAGGAGCGTGCCTGTAGAGTATGGGGATTGCCAAAAATCATCCTCAAATTTTGAAGGGTTAATATAAAGCTTGCTTCGGAGTTCCTTCCCTATTCTCTCTCTTTTACTGCTTTCTTTATCGCTTTCTTTGTATGCATTAGATAATAGGGTCATGTAGACATTTAAATTCTGCAAGTAGGTAAAATAATAGAGTAAAAACATAATTTCTTTAAGTATTTATTTCCTAAACTAGTCCATCATAGGGAACCCAAAAGGGGCGTTGTGGGGTGGTAACTAACTCCCTTACCCAACTTTGGTTGTAATGGCCAAAGTTGGTTTTTTCTAAAACCACTGTTTTTTACCTTTTTCAGTGTTTAAGGTTAAAACACTGGTGGTGACTCCATAAAACCTTTTACGAAAACTTCGCCTTTAGGTCCAGCTTGGTTATTGGACAACCTAAAAGCGTTGACCACTTCCTTAGAAAACGCGAGCCAACCAAACAATTGCGTCGCTCCGATCGCCTCTTTTGACGGCAGCGACATGCCTTCTTTAGAAATTACATGGCCTAAAAATTTTACTTTTTCCAACCAAAATTCACATTTGGACAATTTTGCATACAATTGTTTATCCTTTTAAATTTTTAATACCGTTCTAAGATTATTTTTATGTTCTTCTTTGTCTTTCGATTATATCAGTATATCATCAATAAATACTACTACAAATTTATCTAAGTATAATCTGAACACTCTATTAATGTAATCCATAAAAATTGCAGGAGCATTAGTTACCCCAAAAGGCAAAACCTGATATTCATAATGTTCATACCTAGTTCCAAATGCAGTTTTCGGAATAGCTTCTTTTCTAACCCTTATTTGATGATACCCCGATCTCATATCTATTTTAGAAAATATAGTAGCACCCCTAAGTTGGTCCATTAAGTCATCTATCCTGGGTAAGGGATACTTATTCTTTACTGTGACTTTATTTAATTGTTTATAATCTACACATAATCTAGAACTCCCGTCTTTCTTTTTAACTAATAAAACAGGAGTTACCCATGGTGATACACTAGGTCGAATAAACTGTTTTCCAACAGCTCTTCTAATTGTTTCTTAAGTTCAGAAAGTTCTAATGGTGACATCCTATAAGGTTGCATTGAAATAGGTCTAGCTCCAAGAATTAATTCAATACTAAATTCTACTTCTCTTTCGGGAGGTAGACCGGGCATGTCATCCGGAAATACTTCTGGATACTCATTTACTACTGATATAGAGTCTAAGGAAACCTTATTTTCCTTGCCTTTTATAGAGGATATCATGTATTTTTTAATTTCAATTTTAAATGAAATCTCTTTTGGTTTGGCAGGTATAAATCTAGAAACATTAGGGTCAGGTAAAATTAAGGTCTTAGAGGCACAGTCTATTAGTATGTGGTTATGAGATAGTCAATCCATTCCTAAGATAACATCTAAGTTGTGTAAGGTCAAACAAATAATGTTTACAATAAAGTCTTTATTTTGAATGGTCAGTACAAAGTTGAGACATATTCTAGAAGTAAGGGTTGGTTCAGCGGTAGGCACAGACACAAACAAATCATAAGGCAAAGGTGTCACAACTAAGTTCAGATCCTTGACACATTCATTAGAAATAAATGAATGAGTGGCACTTGAATCAAATAGTACAGTTAAGGGCATACCTCCCATTTTCCCTTCTCCCTATATAAGATCTTTAGATTTAGATGCTTTTGCACCACTCAAGGTGAAGACTCTTCCACTAGTTACAGGTTTCTGGAATCTTATCCTTTGTTCTCCAGCTACTGATGCCTTGTTTGAAGGACAATCTCGAGCCAAATTTCCTGGTTTGCCACAAACAAAGCACACTTGGCCTAGTAAGGAACAATCTTTGGTTAAATGTCCTTTCCCACATTTCCAGCATTTCAGAGTTGATTGCAGAGTTGATTGTTGAAAGGGTCTATTACTTGCTTTACTAGATTGAGCCCCTTTATATCCTTTAAACTGCTGAGGTACAGGTTTGCTATAGGGCTTTTGATATCGATTAGTTTTGCCTTTCTGTATTGGCCCTCCTCTAAACATACCACCTTTATTTCCAATGCCCCTGTTTCTCTGAATCATGTCTATATCTTCTATCACTTTACATCTATCCATCAACTCTGGAAAGGACTTAATGCCAAATTGAGTAACTGCCCTTCTAATTTCATATCGAAGTCCTTCTTCAAATTTCTTGCATTTCCATTCTTCATCTGAAGTGAGTTGTAAATATTTGGAATATTTTGTCAAGGACTCAAATCTAGCAGTATATTCTGAAATTGTCATACTTCCTTGATAAAGTTTATTGAGTTCCACCTCCTTTTCGTTCCTTGCACTAGTGGGAAAACATGGTTTTAAATAATTCCCGAGTAACTTTTTCTCATTTATTTTTGAACATTTTCAAACTTGCCTTCCACCATACCTTCGCATCACCTTGCAATTGGAAACTGGCATGGGATACTTTCCGTTCATCCCGACATTCCATAGCTACAAAAATATCATCTAGGGTCTAAATCCACTCTTCAACCTTCTCAGGATCATATTCTCCTTTAAAATATGGTGGATCATTTTTCTTGAAGTCGGCTTAAGTTATTTTATCTACAGTGGCAAGATGCTGGGGCAAAGCTGGCTGAGTCAATGCAACAACCATTTCCCTTATGGCTTGTGCCACATCGATCATAGGATCACGTTGAGGTGGCATTTCTACCTACATTTTATTTTACTAAGTTAACATAGATAATAAGAATTCTACCT
Source organism: Sphenostylis stenocarpa (assembly GCA_963425845.1). Classification (NCBI taxonomy): domain Eukaryota; kingdom Viridiplantae; phylum Streptophyta; class Magnoliopsida; order Fabales; family Fabaceae; genus Sphenostylis; species Sphenostylis stenocarpa. The sequence continues at coordinate 25,389,599 of OY731402.1, read as the reverse complement.
ATCTTATATTTTAAAATTTTTCTACACAACAAAACAACGTTCACCCTAATCAGCTTGTATTCACAAGCCCTAAAGATGCATAACCAGAGCTCTAATACCACTAATGTAACCCCCCTTCCAGATTTCATTTATTAATCCTAGTTATAATCTAATTTAGTAATATTGTTATAGTATCATAGAAGGGTAATAGAAAATATACCAAGGGAACAGATAATTTAGGTAAAGTTCTATATTAAATCAAACAACAAGTCTAGTACAAAGTTTTCCAAGATTATTACAAGTCATAGAGTTATACTTATATATATATTGTAAAATCTCCAACCTAAGCTCTGGATTTTCTTTTTGCATCTGACATCTATCTTTGGAATTATACATTCCTGCATCACTCGTCACCAACATCCGGGATTCAAATATTTATGGGGTTAAACATTTAATTTTTATCCATAACAAACAAAGCAATCATTACATCATGCAATATATATATATATATATATATATATATATATATATGATATGCACATGTGACTCAAAATGTAAAATTTTAAAATCATGCTTTTAACTCTAATTCAAAATCTAAAATCATTGTTTTTGACTCAGTGCTCCATGGAGACTCATTGGAGTGTCTAGTGGAACCAGAGCTTAACATCACCCTGTCCGGTGATTCGGCAATGGCCCACTAAACGCGAACATGTAGACAGTAGTTAGAGTGTCAGTGCACCTGACAGACTACCACGGTACAGAATCAAATAAAAACTGGCCACTTATGGGATTGCCTATGCCCAAACACTCCCTAGACCAGAGGTCCAACCCCATAGACCAAAGGTCATGTCTTACCTATTCTACTCCCCCATTTATAATAGAGATACTGGTAGCTCAATTTTCAATCATTCATTCTCATACATTCTCTACTCATTTGACTGACCATTTTTGTAGTTGTATTCTGCTACCAGATTCTCTTGATAGTAAATTTTCAAGAAAATGACTCACAAAAATATTTCCAAAATTATATTTTGTACATCATTATTACTACCAACTGTCCTTGGTAGCAACTTAATAGAAATTTTTCAAATACTTTCTGTAAAAACTTTTCTGTGACTTCCAGAAAACATTTCATGCACTATGTTTATGTCTTGTATGAAACAAAAACAACCTATCATCAATTAAGTACTTAGAAACATCTCATTCATATATTAAAAGTTTCAATTACAATTCGTAGTTGTTTTAAATAAGACAATTTCTATTCATAATCTATTTCGTAGGGTTCAGTGTTTTGTTTATATCTCGAGTTCTAGACCTCCTTTTAAGATGATTTCAATTGTGTTGGAAAGATAAGACACTAACCTATAACTTTGATGAAGACACTATCCTCAAATTCGAACGTTTACTGAGTCGTTTTCCTAGTAAATAAAGAGGTGGTAATATATTGTTTGGCTTTATCTAGATTATACCCTTAACTTTTTCAAAATTCCATTTATGTCCCTAGGTTGTAAAATGACCATTTTGCCCTTGAACATTTCCTATAATTTCATCCATGTCCCTAAGATGACTATTTAACCCTTGGACAATTTCTATAATTCCATCCATGTCCCTAAAATGACTATTTTACCATTGGACATTTCTATAATTCCATCCATGTCCCTAAAATGACTATTTTGCCCTTAGACATTTTCTATAATACCATCCATATCCCTAAAATGGCTATTTTACCATTAGACATTTTCTATAATTCCATTCATATCCTGAAGCCATGATGAAATGACCATTATACCCTTAATCTTTTCAAAATTCCATTTATGTCCCTAAGATGTGAAACGACTATTTTACCCTTGATCTTTTTCAAAATTTCCATCCTTATCCCTTTCTTCAATCTCTCATCCAGGAAGCCATGGCGAATCTCTAGATTTTCAATTTTCAAGTTTCAGGCAACCAAACTAGTTCAAAATCCAAATTAAACCCTAAATATGTTCAATTTAAGTCAAAAACAACAATTTTACTATATAATTCACCCTTAATTTCAAGAATTTCATCAACATTTCAAACTTTGCAAATGATGAATAGTAATCAACAATTTCAAAATTTCAGACATTCGTATGAATAAAATTAAACGTCTAACTCGTACCTGGTTCCTTCAAAATCTTATTACTCTCTTAATTTCTTATGCTCCCCTTTCCTCCTTTTTCTCGAATTCTTCTTCCCAAAATTCTGGTGCCTCTCTGTTGGTTCGTCAAGTTACGGGAATTATGTGTTGGTGTAAGTTTCAAATTTCCTCTTATTGATACACTTATCTTACTGACTTATACTCCTTCTCGAATTTTCTTTAATTATATTCTCCACTGCCTTATTTCACCGACTCAATTCAAATATTCCACCGACTTAATCCAAAGCCATGGTTCTTGACTTCTATTTCTCTCTATTCGTCGTTTTTTTAATTTCTTCTCATAGAAAGTTTACATAATATTTAAATAAATAAGTTCATTATTAATATTTTTTTACTTATAGTATTAAATTCCTAAATATTTATTTATTCATTTATTTAATTTAATTATTAATAAATTATTATTTGACACAATATTAACCTTGGGTTTTATTTTATAATTTCTGAAGATAAAATTACAATAAACAAAAATCATGTTTTATTTTTATAATAATTCTACATAATATTCATTACATATTTATAACTTACAAATTTTACTTATATAATTGGTTGCAAAATTTAGGATGTTACAAAAACAATGCAGCCAATAGTCTTCACTTCCGATGAAGCATCCGTCTACTCAAGAAGCATTGCTGAGATCAATAAATCCCCAGTGCATTCCTGCCTACCTAAGAGGCATTCACCAAAAATCCCCAACAATTAGAAAGCTGGACGACTATGGAAAAAAGCCAAAAAAAATATTCCTAGCAATCAGAAAGCTGAACGACTAAAGAAAAATCCAAGACCGAAAAACCCTCAGCAATCAGGAAGCTAGATGGCTACGAAAAAAGCCAAAAACAAAGAATCCTTAGTGATCGACAAGTTGGATGACTATTGAAAAAAAAAATCCAAAAAACCAACGAATTGGATGGCTAGCAAAAAACCCAAATAACCCCTGACACACTGGATGACTACAAAAAGTAAAAACATTTATCAAGCAAGAACAGCTCCCCATGGAGCCGGCGCATGAGCAAGAGTAGTAAGCCACCACCACCTTCTCTGTCAAAAGGATCAACCACCACAGCAAAAGGGACATCCAAAAGATAGAGATCTGTATACTTCGGCGCATGAGCAAGAGTAGTAAGTCGCCACCACCTTCTCTGTCGAAAAGATCAGCCACCATAGAAAAAGGGGCATCCAAAAGACAAAGATCCGTATACATTGGCGCATGATCAGAATCAGTAAGCCGCCACCACAATTGAACGATCGACTATCTCAGCGAAGGAGCATCCTGCAAAATCAAAGGATCAGCTACCTCACTGAAGGAGCATCCTGCAAACCGAAGGATCGACTACCTCACCGAAGGAGCATCCTGCAAAATCAAAGGATCAACTACCTCACCGAAGGAGCATCCTGCAAAATCAAAGGATCGGCTACCTCAGCGAAAGAGCATCCTGCAAACAGAAGGATCAGCTACCTCACAGAAAGAACATCCTGCAAAATCAAAGGATTGATTACCTCACCAAAGGAGCATCGTGAAAAAATGAAGAATCACCGACATATGAGCTAGAGTAGTAAGTCACCACCACTTTCTCTATCAAAAGGATCAACCACCACAGCGGAAGGGGCATCCAAAAGATAGAGTTCCACACGTCGTCTAAAGGATCAGCTCTGTTGTAAAGGAGTATCCGAAAGACACAATCCACTATCATCGCCCGAAGGATCAGCTCCGTTGCGAAGGAGTATCTAGAAGATAGGATTTACATCGTTCGAAGGATCAACCCCGTTGCGAAGGGGTATCCGAAAGACACAACCCATCGTTACTGTCCGAAGGGTCAGTTTCTGCAGCATGGGAGCATCATGAAGACAAAAGTCTACTATGCATTCACCACCTGAGGGGTCAGCTGCGGCATTGAAGGAGCATCCCGAGGGAAAAACTTTCTTCATCAGCCGAAGGGTCAGCTACCGCATAAAAGAAATATCCTAAAGCTTCACACATACTGTTAGAATCGCGCAGACCAAGTGGGGGGCGGTGAATTGGCTTCTTAACAAAAATTATGGTTTTAAAGTTTTTTCCAAATTTCACCGATTAAATTGCTGTGTAAAGTAAATAGAGCAAGGATAGAGTCTTACACAGATGATTTATACTGGTTCGGATCAAAAGACCCTACGTCCAGTTGCTAATCACTCAAACAGAGGATTAACGCTGTCATTATAATCACAATTGTACAATCAAATTACAAATAAGAAGATAAAGTAAAGAATACACCTCTCTTGAGTCACACAAGAGATGAAGAACAACTTTCCCTAGAGACGACACAACACACAATCCTCTAAGAAAACCCACTTAGTGATTCTTATCGCTTCTAGCCCTCACTAGGTTCCAAAAGCCCCTTTTTCCTCCAACAAACAGTTCTCTGGCAATCACAACTCTCAACTTTTGTTTGAAAAAGGTTGTTCAATTTGCAGAGAGGTTTAGAGAACCTTAAGTAGACGGATTAGGGTTTTGGAATTGGGGATTTTCGAAACCTGGTGAATTGGGAATAGGGTTTTTGAAACTTGGTCCAATTTTGAAATTCAAAACACATATCTGACTGAAATAATCGATTATCTTGAGTGTTAATCGATTATTACAGAGCCAAATTCACCTGGAACCCATAACCACGCAGTTTAATCGATTAATAGGGTAATTAATTGATTAACAACCCTGTTAAACGATTAACAGGGGCTTTAATCGATTATTCCAGAGAGTTGATACAAAAAATGATTTTTCTCTCTGTAATAATCGATTATCTTGCCATTTAATCGATTAATCCAGTATGTTTTTGATAAAAATGAGTTTTTGAAGCTTTTAAAGGGTAGACTATGTGCTGGCTATCTTAGACTCTAATATTACAGACTCAAAATCATCAAAACAGAGTTATTACATAACATTACAAGTCTTCAAATCTTTAAGTCCTTTGTTCTTGAATCATCATCAAAATCTACAGGCTTCATATCCATGTATGTTCAACATTCATATCCTTATATGTTTCAACAATCTCCCCCTTTTTTATGATGATCAAAATTTCCTTTAAAGCCCTTTGTAATAACCTGTTTTGTCTGTCACAACTAACAAAAACATTAAACATACTAGACAACATTTAAATTTAATAAACATAAGAAACATAAGAGGCTTTAAATAATTTCTCCCCCTATTTTGATTATGATCAAAAAATGAAAGCTCCCCCTCAATAGATGCATAATTTATAAATGATTCCCCTTCAAACAAAGCAAAAATAGCAATTTTTTTTCATAAAGTAAAGACATTACAAAGATATATGTGGAAGAGATTAAAACTCTTCACTTGTATCGCTATTGAACTGAGCATCAAACCTATCCTCTAGGTTACATACCCTATCATCTACATCGGAGATACGGCGAATGATTTCCTCATGCCGTTCTTGAGAAATTGAGAAGAATTCTTGCATCCTTTGATTCATATCAAAGAGCATATCTTCCATTGATTGTCAGGATGTAGGAGGAGCAGAAGATGTTCCAGCATTATGAATATGTTCAGACGGAAACTCAGCAGCAGGAGGCATTTCTTCATCAAAATCTTCAGCATTTTCAGCCATGTTGGGAACGTCGTCTTTGTGAACATAAATATTATTGACACGCACCATTTGAAGTTGAGTTAGCGTGCTATCAAGCATTCAGTTTGAATTTGTGGTTCTTACTTTTTGTTCCCCTTCAACATTCACTCTTTTGTACTCTAAAATGCGAGAGATAAAAAGAGCATAGGGAATTTTAAAAGTAGGATGACGCTTAGCCTTCAGCATGGTCATTGTGACAAGGCTGCCCCAATCGATTGGCTCATTATTCATGATTGCATGAATAATGTGAAGATCTATGGATGAGCATTGGGCATGGTTGGTTGTCCGGGGACATAAAATCCAGACAAGTAGATGTAGAAGCAGACGTTCCTCCTTCTTTAATGGGCTAGCCAGAAGAATATGCCCAATCTCCATGAAGGGGTTACGGAGAAAAGAACGATAAGCCATAATTCTGTCAAAATCGTCTAACTCCGCAAAAATATTAATAGCATCATCTCTTACATTAAAATGTGCAACATTTTCCCATATATCGTCATCAAGGATGATAGTCACACCCTTGACACGAGAAGTGGCTACTTGATCTCTAAATTTGAAACGAGAATAAAATACCCTAACTAAATCAAGGTAGTATGTACCTTGCATTTGGATAAAAGGGAGGACACCTTGAATTTCAAGAAGATTTAGAAAATTAAATCCCCTATTGATGAATTGATCACCAATAATGAATTTTGGAGTAATGATACTTCTTTCCTTCCAGAAGGTGAGAAACTCTTGTCTACCCTCATCATCTGAGATCCATCCTTCAACAGAGTTTGGAAGGGGATGAGAGGCAGAAGCAGATCTTCTTCTTGTGGGAATTTTAGCATGAGAAGAGGAGGTCATTTTAGGATTAGAAGAAAAACAAGAGAGTTTTGAAGACAAGTGAGGTTAGGAGAAGGCAAGAAGGCTTGAATGATGCTAGAATGCTTGGATTCAAGAGATTAAGGTGTTGAGAAGTGAAATGAAGGATTCCTATATATAGAAGACATGTATAACGGTCATAAACAGTCACATTAGGGTGAAAGAGTGCCAAAAGAGCCGTTGGAAACGGCTAGTTCATGAAAACTACCCAATTTAATCGATTAAAGCTTGAAATAATTGATTAAACCAACAACAGAACCATTTAATCGATTAACTGACGCCGTTAATCAATTAAATGAGCAATTAATCGATTATTGGTTGAAATAATCGATTATTCTAGAGAGTAACTTCAGATTTTGGACATTTAGGTACATATAATCGATTATTGCTTCAAATAATCGATTATTCCAGAGAGATCATCAAATTTTTGAGGTTTAGACACATGATAATCGATTAATACCCTACATAATCGATTATAACATTACAATCATGCAAAAACTGATTAATTAAGCAGAGTTTAGGATATTTCTAATATTCCTAAGTCTCTTCTAAGATCATAGAACCTATCTTTGGGAAGAGGTTTAGTAAAAATATCTGCTAAGTGATGCTCTGTATCAACATATTCAATTTTACAATTTCCTTTGCTAATATGATCTCTTAAGAAGTGATTTCTAATCTCTATATGCTTAGTTCTATAGTGCATTACTGGATTCTTAGTAAGATTTACTGCACTTGTATTATCACACATCAATGGATTATCACATAGAAAGATACTATATTCTTCTAATTGTTGTTTCATCCATAAAATTTGAGCACATCAATTATCAACTACAATATATTCAACTTCAGTAGTGGATAAAGTAACACATGCTTTTTTCTTAGAATGCCAAGACACTAATTATGATCCTAAGAAATGACATGTTCCACTAGTACTCTTTCTATCTATTTTACATCCACCATAATCAACATCAGAATAACCTATTAAACTAGGAGAAGCTTCAGATGGATACCATAAACCAAAACCTGTAGTTCCTTTTAAATATTTTAAAATTCTTTTTACTATAGTTAAATGAGATTCTTTTAGACATGCTTGAAATCTAGCACACACACAAACAAAATGCATAATATCAGGTCTACTTACAATTAAGTATAAAAGTGAACCTATCATACCTCTGTACATAGATTGATTAATTTCCAAACCTGATTCATCCTTATCTAAATAGCATGAAGTTTCCATGGGTGTGTTAGCTTCCTTTGAAGTGTCCATTCCAAATTTATTGAGTATCTCTTTGAAGTATTTGGTTTGAGAGACAAAAATGTCTTTTTTAAGTTGTTTAATTTGAAGTCCAAGGAAGAACGTTAATTCTCCCATCATTAACATTTCAAATTCTCCCTGCATTATCTTAGCAAATTCTACACACAAGGAATTATCAGTTGATCCAAAAATGATATCATCAACATATACTTGAACTAATAAGATATGTTCTTTTACTTTCCTTATAAACAAAGTAGAATCAATTTTTCCTCTAGAAAAATCATTTGAAGTTAGAAAACTACTTAATCTTTCATACCAAGACCTAGGAGCTTGTTTCAAACCATATAATGCTTTCTTCAATTTAAAAATATGATTAGGATAATTAAAATCTTCAAATCCAGGGGGTTGTTCCACATATACTTCTTCTTTGATAAACCCATTCAAAAATGCACTTTTAACATCCATTTGATATAATTTAAATTTCATCAATGATGCATAAGCAAGAAGTAGGTGTATAGCCTCTAACCTGGCAACAGGAGCATAAGTTTCATCATAATTAATACCTTCCTCTTGACAGTAACCTTTGGCAACAAGTCTGGCTTTATTCTTTGTTATATTTCCATCTTCATCAAGTTTGTTTCTAAATACCCATTTTGTTCTAATTACTTGATGTGATTCTTCTCTTGGAATTAATTCCCAGACTTGATTCCTTTCAAATTGATTAAGCTCTTCTTGCATTGCTATTCACCATTGGTCATCTTTAAGAACTTCTTCAACACTTTTGGGTTCAATCTGTGAAACAAAAGCTACAGACATACAGAAATTGGTCATATTTCTAGTTCTTACCCCTTTTGAGATATCACCAATAATATTGTCCATTGAAAGTCCTCTTGGTGATTGCCATTCTTTTGCTAATTCAGTTGGTTGAGAAGGCTTAATCTCATTCAAATACAATTCTTCAAGAGCCTCTCTTATGTACTCATCATCACCTGCAAGTTTTTTATTTGACTCAAGAGGATTTCCCCCAAGGTCTACAATTTCATCAAAGGTAACATGTACAGATTCTTCAACATTTAAAGTTCTTCTATTGAACACTCTATAAGCTTTGCTAGTTAGTGAATAACCTAAGAAAATGCCCTCATCGGCTTTTGAGTCAAATTTTCTTAAGTTGTCCTTTCCATTATTTAACACAAAGCATTTACATCCAAATATTTTCAAATGAGAAACATTAGGCTTTCTACCATTTAACAATTCATAAGGAGTTGATTTTATAATTGGCCTAATAAGCATCCTATTCAAAACATAACATGCAGTACTTACAGCGTCAGCCCAAAAATAGGTGCAGAAAAATTATGCAAAATTCCATTTTTCTCACAATAATTTTCAAACCATTCATTTTGAAATTCTCCACCATGGTCACTTCTTAATACTTTAATTCTTAAGTCTTTTTCATTTTGAATTTGCTTTGCAAACTTCCTAAAGACCTTAAAAGCTTCACTTTTCAATTGTTAAGAAAAATGTCCAAGTATATCTAGAAAAATCATCAACAATTACAAGAGCATAATAATTTCCACCAAAACTTTTTATCCTAGAAAGACCAAATAAATCTAAATGTAATAGTTCTAAAGGTTTTGAAGTGGAAATAACATTCTTTGATTTAAAGGATGATTTTACTTGTTTACCTTTTTGACATGCATCACATAATCTATCTTTTTCAAACTTTAACTTAGGCAAACCAACAACTAAGTCCTTTGATATCAATTTGTTTAATTGATGCATATTTATATGAGCCGCTATCTTATGCCATAACCATGGGTTCTCTTCCTTAGCAACTAAGCATGTTATACTAGTATCATGTATACAATCCAAATCAATCAAATAGATATTATTATGCCTAATGCCTTTCAATGCTACATTTTTGGAATTCACTAAATGTATGGTACAAAACTTACTTTCAAAGATTATCTTGAATCCTTTGTCACAAAGTTGACTTATTCTTAGGAGATTATGTTTTAGTCCATCAACAAGAAGCACATCCTTTATCTCCAAAGTGTTTGCACCACCAATATTTCCAATTCCAAGTATCTTTCCTTTGTTGTTGTCCCCATAGGTTACATATCCTTGTTCTTTATCTTTGAAACATACAAATTTCGTTTTGTCTCCTGTCATATGTTTTGAGCATCCACTATCAAGATACCACATAGACTTCTTTGATTTGGAAGTTTCCTACAAAACAAGAACATAGTAAACTTAGGTCCCCATAACTTTTGGGTCCTTGGGGTTAGAGACAAACAAGTCATTTAACAATAGGAACCCAAACATATTTTCCTTTAGGAACACCAAAATGCTTAATTTTACATCTATTTGAGGTATGACCATGTTTCATATAATAAAAGCATGCTTTAGAAGTAGTTTTAGAATTTGATACATTTCTAACTATTAACGTTTTAGTTCCTTTTTCAACCCATACTCTTCTATTTTTAATTTTAGGTTTTTTCAAAGAAACATGATGGTTTTCTCTATTTTGAGCAATAACAACCTTATCCTTATTATTATCACTTATTTCCTTCTCAGCTTTATCAACAAAATTATTAAGTATATCAATATCATATTCATACTCTTTACATGATGCACATGTTATATTCTTATTATCTTTTTCTTCTAAACATACAATTTTCGTTTCTAAAGTTTCCTTTTCCTCTAAATATACAATTTTCATTTTTAAGGACTCCACCTCCTTTTCAGATCTATTCAAACTCTTTTTCGTAGCTTTGTATTCATTTTTCAAGTCCTTAAAAGCATTAAATAATTCTTCATATGCAAAAAGTGGGGGTCTATTGATAGAAGCACCCTCAGCAAACGTTTGATTTTGTCCGGCCATTTTCAAAAAATTGAATGACTATCAAAGCAAGCTCTAATACCACTTGTTAGAATCGCACAGCGGAATGATTGCGTATCCGGACAAAAACCAAGAGGGGGGTGAATTGGTTTCTTATCAAAAATTAGGGTTTTAAAAATTTTCCCAAATTTCACCGATTAAATTGTTGTGTAAAGTAAATAGAGCAAGGATAGAGTCTTACACAAATGATTTATACTGGTTCGGATCAAAAGACCCTACGTCCAGTTGCTAATCACTCAAACAGAGGATTAGCGTTGTCACTATAATCACAGTTGTATAATCAAATTACAAATAAGAAGATAAAGTAAAGAATACACCTCTCTTGAGTCACATAAGAGATGAAGAACAACTTTCCCTAGAGACGGCACAACACACAATCCACCAAGAAAACCCACTTAGTGATTCTTATCGCTTCTAGCCCACACTAGGTTCCAAAAGCCCATTTTTCCTCCAACAAACAGTTTTGTGGCAATCAAAACTCTCAACTTTTGTTTGAAAAAGGTTGTTCAATTTGCAGAGAGCCTTAGAGAACCTTAAGTAGACGGATTAGGGTTTTGGAATTGGGGATTTTTGAAACCTGGTGAATTGGGAATAGGGTTTTTGAAACTTGGTCCAATTTTGAAATTCAAAACACATATCTGACTGAAATAATCGATTATCTTGAGTGTTAATCGATTATTATAGAGCCAAATTCACCTGGAACCCATAACCACGCAGTTTAATCGATTAATAGGGTAATTAATCGATTAATAGCCCTGTTAATCGATTAACAGGGGCTTTAATCGATTATTCCAGAGAGTTGATACAGAAAATGGGTTTTCTCTCTGTAATAATTGATTATCCTGCCATTTAATCGATTAATCCAGTATGTTTTTTATAAAAATGAGTTTTTGAAGCTTTTAAAGAGTAGACTATGTGCTGACTATCTTAGACTCTAATATTACAGACTCAAAATCATCAAACACAGAGTTATTACATAACATTACAAGTCTTCAAATCTTTAAGTCCTTTGTTCTTGAATCATCATCAAAATCTACAGGCTTCATATCCATGTATGTTCAACATTCATATCCTTGTATGTTTCAAGAATATCGTCTGAAGGGTCAGCCTCCGCAGCAAGGAAGCATCCTGAAGACAACGTCATACTACATTCATCGTCCCTAGGGTTGACTACCACGTCAAGAAGAACATCCTTCACCTGCCAATCGATTTCATGGAACATTAGCCCATAGTCAATTGGTCAGGTGAAGGCGAGGGGCAGCTGTAGACCCCAAATCTTGCTCGACTTCTCAATAAAGACCAGAAAACCTTTGTTCGAAGATGGACAAGGCTTCTTTAGGCCCCTAGGCATGTTCACTAGGCTCCATGTAAGGATAGGAGGGCTTTCTGTACACAAAAAATAAGAAAATATAGGAAAATCTGACATGAGGATCGAGATGGTCATCCCGTTTGGCCAGACAACCGTCTCACTTTCCCTGAAGGTCGAGACGGCTGTCTCGTTTGGCCACACGGCCGTCTCATCTTCCCTGAAGGTAGAGACGGTCGTCTCACCTTTCTCTGAGCCTGAGACGACCGTCTCGATATTCCAGACGACCATCTCGCCTGTCAGAAGCCCAGACAGTCGTCCCGGCCTGCCTGGCGCAAATTTCTATAAATAGGAGCCTCCCCCCCGTCATTTCTCACATCTTGCACACACCTTTCCACTCCTACACTCTCTAGGAAGTCTTTGGACACTTGAGAGTGACTTTAGGCATTATTCCAAAGTCCGAGTCAGCTTTCCGATTACTGTTTAAGGTAGATATCGGTTAAGTCTCCTTTTGAGACATCCGGTGCTTGGTAGTGTGGTATGTTATTTTTTGTTCGAGGGAGGAGTGTCGCTGTAGAGTGTGGGAACTGCCTATAAAAGCTCGCTTCGGAGGTTCTTCTTCATATCTCTTCTCTTTTACTACTTTCTTTTACTACTTTCCTTGTATGCATTAGATATTAGGATCATGTAGACATTTAAATTTTTTCAGTAGATAAATAAATGGGGTAAAAGCTTAATTTTTCTTAGTCTTTATTTTACGAATTAGGCTATCATAGGGAACCCGAAAGGGGAGTTGTGGGGTGCTAATCAGTTAGAGACCGAAATGCATTGTCGCAAAAGGCCAAGTCGCTAATGTGTTAGTGACCAATTTTCATTTCAGTTGCAAAATAGTGACCGAAATTAATGTATTAAATCGGTGGCAAAGAAAAAAAAATAGCGACCGATTTATATCAGTCGCTAATATATTAATTGAATTATTTAAATAATAATTTAATGCAAAAATAGCAAACAATAATTTTGGTCGCTAAATCGATGACAAAGTTAAATTTACGTTACTTATTTATTATTTATTTACAATCCATCTATTTATCTAATGGGGTCTTTACACTTTATATTATATTTTTATTATTTATTACCTTCCCCTTTATATTATATTCTTATTATTCATTACATTTTTTAGAAGTTTGAATTTTTTTCATATTATTGTCAATGACAAGATTCAAAATCCAGTACCTTAGAGTTTGAGGTTGATATTCTAACTACTAAGCTACTAGAATTTTTCAAGTAATAACTTACAAATAATTTATATTTATAAACAAATAAATATATATTCGTATAAATATATAAATATAAAATCTATAAATACAAGTATATTTATATATTTATATATTTTGATATATTTAAATTTTGATATATTTATATATTAATATATTGATATATTTATATATTTATATATTAATATATTGATATATTTATATATTAATATATTGATATATTTATATATTAATATATTGATATATTGATATATTTATATATTTATATATTTATATATTTATATATTTATATATTTATATATTTATATATTTATATATTTATATATTTATATATTTATATATTCAAATATTTATATACTTATATATTTCTATATTCATATATTTATATACTCATATATTCATATATTCATATATTTATATACTTATATATTTATATACTTATATATTTATATATTTATATATTTATATTTTTATATTTTTACATTTTTATATATTTATATATTTATATATTTATATTTTTACATATTTATATTTTTACATATTTATTTATTTACATATTTATATATTTACATATTTACATATTTAGATATTTAGATATTTATATATTTATATATTTATATATTTATTTATTTACATATTTATATATTTACATATTTACATATATAGATATTTACATACTTATATATTTATACATTTATATATTTATACATTTATATATTTATACATTTATATATCTATATATCTATATATCTATATATCTATATATCTATATATTTATATATTTATATATTTATATATTTATATATTTATATATTTATATATTTATATATTTATATATTTATATATTTATATATTTATATATTTATATATTTATATATTTATATATTTATATATTTATATATTTATATATTTATATATTTTTATTTTTTTATTTTTTTATATTTAAAATTTCTTTTATAAGATGGAAAAAAAATTGTTGATAACTTGAAATAGAAATTAAAGAAAAGAAAAAGACAAGAACCTTAATATTTTAATAAAGAATTTATAATATAAATATTAAAATATTAAATATAATATTATATTTTTCCAAAGATAATAAATATTTTTAATTCATTATTTATAATTTTATTTAATTAAAAAATAATAATATTATTCATTAATCATTTAATAAAAAAATTTAAAATATAAATTTTAAATTTTAAAAATAATATTATATTTTTAAAACCAAATTTTAGAAAAAGGTTTAAAAACATATATAAATTATAATTACATGTAAAAAATATTAAAGATATCCACATTTAAAAAGAATACTAAAAAATATTAAAAAAGTATACTTTAAATTGATGAAATATATTTAAAAAAATTATATTTATTGAAGTGTTAAAAATATTTTGTAATATATGTTAAAAAAATTAGCATTAAAATTTTTAAAAATTATTAGTTTTGTAATTTATACACAATGAAAATAAATTACAAATATTATAATATATTGGTATATTAGTATAATATAGTATATTTGTATTCTAATTTTTAGGTAAACTAAAATTACGCTAATAATGTATAATAATATACGAGGGGATAACAAATTTAATCAAATTACTTATGTATATATCCTTTTTTTAACTTTTTTTTCTTTTTAAACTTCTCACATTCTATGTTTTTTTTTAAACTCTATCATTTCTACTACATTATCATCATCATCTCCTCCCATATTCTATTTTATCTTTACAATAATTAGTCTTCTTTTATAGGATACTTTATTTTCTATTTTTATCTTTACAATAATTAGTATACTTTTATAGAGAAAAAGTTTCAGAATTCAAAATGTTAAATATTTTTAAATATTAAAATTGACTTTATAAAAAATTAGGAAAAAAAATAATCCAAAAATATAATAATGATAAAAATATTATAAAAAAGAGTTCAAAAATGTATTATAATATTTTCAGTTTTAGTTTAATTAATTTTTTTTAATTTAATAAAATATAATTTAAATTTTTAATACTAAAATTAAGAGATTAAATAATAATAAATTTAATTCTTTAAATTTAGTATTTAGAAACTAAAATTATAGTTTATCTGTTTTAAAAAATAAAAATAAATATTTAAAAATAAAAATAAAAATAAGTATTATCTTAGATGTATTAAAAGTATAATTAAATCTCCATTTTCTAATTCAAATTTCAAAATTTTTTAATAAAAATCCAATATATAAAAAAAGTTGAAATTTTAAAAAGACACAACCTTAATTTACATTAATTATTTTTTTTGAAAAAACTGACAAAAAACACTGAGTTGTGAAAAAAAAGTTAATAATTTTGAAGTTATTTCAGTGATAAGTTTCCAAATGTGATCTATGCATTTATTGAACAAAATTGGAGGTGTGTTGAATATAGATTTAAATATATTTTTTATTTATTTAAATATGGTTTATTTTTAGTATTTATAAAATGGATTTGTTTTAAATTTTTAACTTTTCTTGTAGTCTAATTTTAATCTTTGTTATTAATTTTGTTAAAAATGAAAAATATTAATTAGTATACTTAAAGTAAAAATATATTTCAACTAAAGATAATATTTTTATAAATAATTTAAATAAATAATATATTTATTATCTAATGTATATCAATTATATTTTGATATAATTTTCTTTCTAGTATATCAATTATATGAAAACAACCATGGTTAAACAATTAATAATAATAAAGCAATAAATTTAAAAACTAGATTAAAAAAAGTATTATAAAATAAAATTGTAATAATTTGATTGAAATTGTAATTTTTTAATTAATTAAGTTAATGAGGAATTAAAATATGATAATTTGATGTGTTCAATTTTTTTAATATAATTTTTTAAAATATAATTTAATTGAAATTGAAATTGAAATTGAAAAATATATTAAAGAATATTTGTTATTAAACTTTCTTAAACGAGTGTATTGAATAGTTAATATTACTCCAGTTTTAATTTCTTACAATTTAAATTTTTAGTAAATTTGATTTATTTTTAATAATATTTTTATTTTAGTAATTAAAATTAAAGTTAATCTTCATTTTGTTAACATTGAGATCAAAGTTTATTTTTAAAGTATATTTAAAAAAAAATATTTTTAAAAATAAATTACTTTTAAAAAATAAATTTTAAAAAATATACTAAAGCAATTAAAGTATATTTATAAAAAAAATAAATTTAAATATAATAAAAAAATAATGTTCATTAGCGACCAATTTCAATTATGTCACTATTTTAATTTATAATTCGGTCGTTAAATCAGTCGCTAGATGTTTTTTTTATTTTAGTATGGAATAGCCATCGATTTAGCGATCGAAATTTTGCGACGTAAACTATTGATTGATATTTCAGTCACTAAATAAAAAAGTGAAACGAAATCATATTTGGGTGGCAAAATCGGTTGTTAATTGCAATCAATTTAATTCAATCGCTAAATTGCGACTGAATTAAATCGGTTGCTAATTTCAGTCACTAAAAGCGTTTTTTCTTGTAACGTCAGGCAAAATTATTCCATCTTCTCTCAATCCCATCGACTTAATAGCTACCGACATATTTACGAAGCCCCTGGTTTTTCAGTTTTATCATTTCCAAACTTGGTGTCCTTGATAATCATGGCGCAGCTTAAGGTGGGTTGTTATCACTAGTGCAAAAAAGGGTTTCTACGTCACCCAATTGTCGTCGCATGTAAAAATATTTGACGTAAATAAAACACGGTGGCAATTTTGTAAATAAGAGAAAAAACTTTTACGTCGCACATCCCAGCACGTGACGTAAAAAGCCTCTTTTATGTCGCACTTGGGTGGCGCGACGTAAAAGAAGGCTTTTTACATCTCGTGCTGGGGTGCGCGACGTAAAAAGTGATAGTTTTTTACGTCGCGTGCTGGGATGCGCGACGTAAAAAGTCCCTTTTATTCCCCCCCACACCCACTCCCTCGTCTTGCGCAGCCAGGGTTTTTGAGAATGACGACGAGAACAACGATAACAACTATCTCTGCACACCATTTTCGATCAGTTTGATAGTGAAAAACATCAACATTGTGTGTCATTTTACGAACTTGATATTTCTCCCCGATTGGATTCGAGTTTGAAATCATTTTTCGTCTACACTCGAGGTTAGTGTTCTATGTCATTGCTATATGTTTAAATTGAATCCGTGATTGTTTTTGGGGATCTCAATCACATTATAGTACGAATGTCTCCACTGGATTGTTATTGGAATGTAATTAATTGTTTATTTGTTTGAGTGCATTTTCGGTTTACACACTCAATTTACGTGCTTTGTTGTTTGTATATTAATTTCTTTTTACATATAATTTTTAAATCTCTAGGAGTGACGAAACTTTATAACATAATATGAATCGAAGTTGGATGAATGCACGTCGTATTAGTGAAGAGTACAAAAAGGGAGTTGAGGAATTTTTGAAATTTGCTAGTGAAAATGGAAAAGCTATGAAAGGGACATATTATTGTCCATGTGTTCGTTGTTTGAATCAAATTCGTCATAAACTTGAGGATATACATGATCACTTGTTTGTTTATGGTATTATTAAGAGTTATACAATATGGACATGGCATGGAGAAATATTAGACATCCCAACTGTGTCAACTACAGAAAATTTTGATGAAGGGATGGATGATAATCTAGAGGATATGATACATGATATTGGTGAAGAAAATTTTATGAAAGCACATCTATATGATTCTTTGAAATCTGATTTTGCGCAACAATTGTACATAGGATGTAGTTTTACAAGATTATCATCAACTTTAAAATTGTTTACTTTAAAAGCAAGAAATGGATGGACTGATAAAAGTTTCACCGAATTATTAGAGTTGTTGAAGGAGATGCTTCCTGAAGATAATACATTACCTATTCGTAACTATGAGGCAAAGAAGATATTATGTCCAATGGGTTTAGAGTACAAGAAAATACATGCATGTCCTAATGATTATATATTGTACAAAAATGATTTTGCTAAATTAAAGATGTGTCCGACATGTGGTTTGTCGAGGTTCAAAAACAAAGTTGAGGAAAGTAGTGGTGAGGAAGAACTAGATGGTCCCCCTGCTAAGGTGTTATGGTATTTGCCAATTATACCTAGGTTTAAAAGGTTATTTGTCATAAAAGAAGATGCAAGAAACTTGACATGGCATGCAAATGGTAGAAAATGTGACAATCTTCTTCGACATCCAGCTGATTCTCCACAATGGAAAAGGATTGATGAAACCTTTCCAGAATTTGGTGCAGAGCCAAGAAACTTGAGAATTGGATTAGCTATAGATGGGATGAATCCTTATGGAAATTTAAGTAGTAAACATAGGTCATGGCCAGTTTTGTTGATCATTTACAATTTGCCTCCTTAGTTATGCATGAAGAGAAAATATATGATGTTATCTATGATGATATCAGGACCTCGACAACCAGGAAATGACATAGATGTATATCTTAGTCCTTTAATTGATGATTTGAAGATGTTGTGGGAAACAGGAGTGGATGTATTTGATTCATATCACGAAGTGAATTTCAGGTTGCGTGCAATGTTATTTTGTACTATAAATGATTTTCCAGCATATGGTAATTTGAGCGGTTATAGTGTGAAATGTCATTTAGCGTGTCCTTTATGTCAAGAAGACACAAGTTATATCCAATTGAAACATGGACAAAAAACTGCGTACAATAGGCATAGAAAGTTTCTAGTTGCTAACTATAACACCCTACCTTATAAACCCTCAATCATAAGAATTAATAATTTTTATCAGAATTTTTTTTTAACCGATAATAATCTTTCCCTCGTACATAATATCAATATATAAATTTTCAATAATCCATTCCTACATTTCATCATTTTAAAAAAATACTAAAAGTAAACAATCATAATTACATATAGATAAAATACTAGTACGGTCCTCCAAAATATTAAGGGCAACATTGGGGATACTTCCTACAGAGCAGCTAACTACATAAAAGAGTAACTACTACTCAGTACCATGTAGGTCTATATACTACAAAAGACTGTCTATAAAAGTTTAGATATGTTTATCCCAATACATGTTGCCATCATTGTGGCTCCCAGCTAATGAGTATGAGTGTTATATTCATCGGGTGTGGAATCTGTGCCATCTCCCCTCTCTTCAAACAATGACCGATCAGGTCCAACGAGTACCGCAAGTACAAAGGAAATAAAGAAAATAGAAAGACAAGAGGGTGAGCAACAGTTCAATAATCATTTTAAAATCAACATCATAAACATTCACAAGTCAATCAAATTCCAAATGATTGATGTTAATGATGCATGATCCTAATATGTTTCTAAAATGTTTATGCATGCGGGCCCGAATCATTTCTCAAATCAGTACTGGGGTAGCCAGGAGTTGACACTACTAGGCATGGAAAATCCACCCACGGGATTGTTGAGACCCATGCTCAAATAAAAACCCAGTAGCTCACTGACCATTGATATACGGTACAGTGGGATCCCTGACAACAGGTAGCGAGCCTGGGTCTTTTGGGGCCTCCAACCACTACCCTTCCTATCCTCAAGTCCTCCCTCAGGGCCTCCCTATCGTATTCTCAGAGTCCATAATCTCTGATTCCCCAGATTTCACAAATCACCATTTTCAAATGAGTAGTGTATGAGTCCCTAAGTGGTTTTTCTTAGAAATTCACATTTTTCCAAAAATTTTGACAGAGTTTCCCCTGTAATACGGACTTCCCAAAAATTTCCAATCGCCTGTTACAAGCAGAAAACTTCCAATACAGTTCAAAAAGGGTTCACAACCCATCATCCAATTCTTTCAATTTAATTTTCAATGAACTTTCTCATGAAAAACCACCATGCATATAAATGCTCACTCAAAGACAATACATATCATAATAGAGTACCAAACATGTATTTTACACCATCATACACGTAAACAATTCATGATCACTTTCACAACCAAGCATATAATGAAATCAAAATTTTCAATCATAAATTTAGACAAATTCAACAAATAAGGTCAAACAAGTTTATGATGTAATCCTTACTATATAGCCCACCCCTTACCTGATACGTTCACACTTATTCCTTTCAAAGTTTGATGTTGTGTTTCAGCAAAATCTATATACGTAATAAAATGCTAGTTAGAATCTTATATTTCTATGATTCTATCTCATGAGAATTTAAATTCACTTTGTATTGCTAATCCATTTCTAATAATATTTTAAGCTCACATTCAGCTTACAATTAACTTAGAAAATTATCCTATTTTGTAGGCACTTAGAGTAGAAAGAATCCTAATAACAACCATGGACAAGGTTCAGTATTTCGAAATTTTCTTGAGTTATATAAGCTTTTTTGGCATGAGATTTCAGCCAAAATGTTAATAACTTAATTACCTACAATATTGATGAAGGAAATAAATTCAAATACCCTATAGAATAGATGCAGTTTTCAGTTTTCAGTGGTTGTTTCCAACTAGGCTCAACTACAATAACACTCTGAACATGTCTTGGTAATTGGATTATAACTCTTGCTACACATAAGATATTAACATGAAATAAATTTCTAAATTTCGGAGATATAATTTCCTACAACTTTTATGAAGGAATCAAGTCCTAATTTTACACGTATCAATCTCAGTAATTCAAAAACCTAGGCTGTTGAAACAGGGCTACCTCTTAACGTCACAGCTAGAACACTTGATAGTAAAATGTGCATAACGTAAGCTATAAATATCTGTTTAATTTGAAACCAGTTTATAAATTTCGATAACTTAAAGAGCTACAACTTTCATGAAGATACCAATTCCTAATTCTGTTCACACAAGTCCCAAAAATTCAATGAATAGTACCTACGAATTAGGACTCTTAAAGTTTTTAGCTTAACCACTTCTAATCCTCAATTTTAATCATTATTCTAGTATCCTAGGTGTAAAACCTACAATAACACTCTTCCTACTCCCATTCAAGCTCATTCAAGTGAGGATAAAAATAGAAAATGCACCGTTTTGAAAAATAAAACGGTAGAAATGTAGAAGAGATTGAGATGAACCAACTTACCTCTTGGAGCTTCTCAAGAAAATCAAGATTTTCCCGTCCAAATCAAGCTTGAAGGTAAGAAAAATTTTGAGAGAAAGAGAGAAATGAGGAACGGTTGCAGAATGACACCCTTTCTTTTTAAAGTCAAACATTTCACCTACCTAATAATCCGTTCATCGCATTTCTGATGCGCCCAGCGGATTATATGCCGCAAGTAATAAGATTACAAACATAATCCGCTCAGCGCATTTCTGATGCGCCCAACGGATTATAGGCCGTATGTAATAGAGATTTCAAACATAATCCGCTCAACGCATTTCTGATGCGCCCAGCGGATTACATTACAAAAAAATTTATCTTTATTTTCTCCTTTTTACTCTAGCCAGGATTTGAACCCACAACCTTTAAAACTCAAACATCACTTCAAACCATATCAACAATCATAGGTTTCTTGTCAACTTATACACATAATACAGATTTATTGTGCCCACACTCAATGCATACAAGAAAACAAAAATTTCTAAATGTGACAATTAAAATTTTTAAGTCCATACTCTTCAAATTTCAATCCTAAATCATATAATTACTATCAGGTTCCCAGTTGCCCGCGAAACCGATCAAATTTAAGTATTTTCTAAAAATTCCAGAAAAATTCTAAAAAATCACAAATAATCTAATAACATAAAACTCTACAGTTACTTTACCCAATTTCTAATAATTTAATTATTAAAATTTTGACAAAGATTTTGTCAAAATTTAACAAACTAGAGGTATTGAGAATCAGGATGTTACACTAACCATCCATATCGTAAAATGAAGAAAGCATTTAATGGATTTCAGGAGAATGCAGTTGCATCAGTACCACGCAATGGTGAACAAGTATATGAGCAAGTGAAAAATATTAATATTGTGTTTGGAAAGACACAAAAGAAATCCAATGAGAAAAACATTTGGAAGAAACAATCTGTATTCTTCAATCTTCCTTATTGGTGTAAGTTGGAAGTTAGACATTGTATAGATGTGATGCATGTTGAAAAAAATGTTTGTGATAATTGGGACATTGCTTAACATAAAAGGAAAGACAAAATATGGAATAAAAGCAAGACAAGATTTGGCGGACATGGGTATACATTCTGAATTACATCCACAATCAGTTGGAAAACGCACTTACTTACCTCCAACTTGTCATACTCTATCAAAGAAAGAAAAAAAAAGCTTTTGTGAGTGTTTACGTGAGGTCAAAGTGCCACAAGGATACTCCTCAAATGTTAAGAGTCTTGTGTCTATGCCAGAGTTGAAATTAGTTGGTTTAAAGTCTCATGATTGTCATGTGTTGATGCAACAGCTTTTACCAGTGGCTATTCGAAAAATCTTACCAACTTCTGTTAGAATTGCTATTACTCAGTTATGTTTCTTTTTCAACGCCATTTGTAAAAAGGTAATTGATCCGAAAAAGTTAGATGAATTAGAAAATGAAGCAATTGTAATAGTGTGCCAATTAGAAATGTATTTTCCCCTTTCATTTTTTGATATCATGGTGCATTTGATAGTCCATTTGGTAAGGGAAATCGATTATGTGGTCCAATTTTTCTTAGATGGATGTATCCTGTTGAGAGATACATGAAGATCTTAAAAGGATAAGTGAAGAATCAGTACAGGCCAGAAGCTTCTATTGTGGAAAGGTACATTGCAGAAGAAGCCATTGAGTTTTGTTTAGGATACATGTCAAAATCAGAACCAATAGGTATTCCTAAGATGAGACATGATGGAAGATGTGAAGGTAAAGGTACTCGAAATTTAAAGATTAAAAATGTTAGTCGAAAAGAAGTTGACCAAGCACATTTATACATATTGAACAACACTGATGAAGTAATCCCTTACATATCACAGCACATAACTGAAATAAAGGCAACACATCCACGAATGAATGAAAAATGGGTATTGAATGAACATAACAAAAGTTTCCTTTATTGGTTTAAAAAAAGGGTATATGTTGAGATTAATGTTTCAGAAGCACTTTTGAGACTTGCTCGTGGGCCTAATAGTGATGTCATTACATTTGGTGGGTATGACATTAATAACTATTGTTTCTACTCAAAAATAGAAGATGATAAAGGTAGAGTACAAAATAGTGGGGTCACAATTCAAGCTGAATCTATGCATTTTTCTAGTTCTAAAGACAAAAATCCTATCACAGCTTCTATGAGTTATTTTGGGGTCATACAAGAGATATGGGAAATTGATTATGTTACTTTTAGGGTGCCTGTCTTCAAGTGTAAATGGGTTGAAGGGAATACGGGTGTGCGAACAGATGACCTAGGATTTACTTTGGTTGATTTGAGTAAAGTTGGGTATAAGGATGAACCTTTTATTTTTGGCATATCAAGCGAGACAAATATTTTATGTCAAGGATCCATGTAATGAGAGATGGTCAATTCATGCACGGAATTCATGAAGATGAGTCTCTAGATATACATGAAACACCTTCATTTTCAAGTAGACCATTTGATGACATAGTTGACAATGAAGTTGATGACATACATGCAATTCGAAGTGATCATGATGAAGGGATATGGGAAAACATACCAACATAATAGGTGTTTATCTTCACATTTTCTAGTTCTTTTTATTCTAACTTATAAAGTATGTTGACTTCATATTGTTTTGTTTTTCAGGATATGTCGGATTCCACATCTGGTACTGGTAGTGGTAGTGGCAGGAGCGGAAGTGGAGGTAAAGGTAGATCTATCACTCGGTTAAAGGGGTTGACAACAAGGAGGGTAGCTAGAGAGAAAACTCAAGTTGAAGTTGATCCACGTTCTGGTAAGGCATCTGACCCAAATGCTGCTAAGTTTAAGAGCTATTTGGGACTACTAGCTCGACACCATATTCCGATTACTACTCCATCTTGGGTGATGTAGAGGAAATCGAGAAGAACCTCATGTGACAGGATGTTCAGGTATTTCTACATTTGTTGAATACTTTATATATCATTATTAATTGAATTTAACATTTATTGGTCATTTCACAGCAAAATTTTGATGTTCCTAACACTGAGGTGATGAGGAAGAAGATTTTATCCTCCATTGCCATTAGATGGAGGGACTTTAAGACTTTCTTGACACGGGAGTATGTATTTGGAAAGTTTCAAGATGAATCTCCCTGTCTAAAGTATCAAATTAGTGAGGAGGATTGGTTACAGTTTTGTGCCAGCCGAATGGACCCCTCTTGGTAGGATAAAAGACGTGCTGCCCAACAGCGTCAGAGGTTGAATGATGCACCCCATGTATTGTCACGAGGAGGGTATGCATTATTGGAGCAACGTCTCATGAAAGCCAGAGAAGAGTCAGCAGGAGTTGAGTCTACTGACCTTGCATCTCCACCCCCTCACTATGAGATGTGGAAGGCAGCCCGGACAAAATCTGATGGACAAATGACTTCTAAGTCTGCACGAATCATTGCTCAGAAAATCGTAAGTTATAATGTCAATTTGAATTGATTCTAATGTGAAAGTTAGTGTATGACTTAGTTATTGTTAATGTGTTGTAGGATGATTTAGTTGAGCAGACCACCCAAGGATCATTTATTCCTCATGGTCGACAAGATATATTGGCGACAACCATAGGAAAACCAGATTACTCAGGACGTGTGCTTGGTGCTGGTGGATCCTGGGGCCTTCGTGATTACTTTGGTCCAACATCACGAAGGACCACTGCCGACTCTTGCAGCCAGGAGGCCTTGCATAAAATGGAGATGCAGTTTGAAGAAAAGTTAAATCAAATAAGGCAGTCCTTGCAGCAAGAGTTTGATGAGAAAATTGAATCTCTCGCCCGCTCTCAGCAACAGACTCAAGGAACACCTCAAACAATTGAACATGATGTTGTTCGAGTTAGCACTAAAGGGAGTTGTGCTGCTACTGCTGCTGATCCTTCAGGAGAATATACTCAGACTAATGCATCACACCAGTGTGAGTTATATGTTGAAGATGACCCCCCCCCCCCCGCGTCTAGTGGCTATTGGTCGAGTTTTTGAGGGTGGCTTAACTGTAGACCCCAAATCTTGCCCGACCTCCAAATAAAGACCAGAAGACCTCCTATTTGAA
Organism: Sphenostylis stenocarpa; assembly: GCA_963425845.1. NCBI lineage: Eukaryota > Viridiplantae > Streptophyta > Magnoliopsida > Fabales > Fabaceae > Sphenostylis > Sphenostylis stenocarpa. The sequence continues at coordinate 25,364,100 of OY731402.1, read as the reverse complement.
GATGGACAAGCCTAACAAGCCATTAGGAGAGACTATTAGGCCCCATACTAGGATAGGAGGGAGTTTCTGTACCAAAAAATAAGTTTTCTCGCTTTGAAGGGGCGAGACCGCCTTCTGGACAACCCAGACCGCCGTCTCGCTTCACGTAGGAGGTGAGACCGCCGTCTCGCTTAACGAGACGGCGGTCTCGCCACCTACGAAGAACAAGACGGCGGTCTCGTTCACCCAAACGGCGGTCTCGCCATTTTGACAGGTCGAGACGGCGGTCTCATTGGACGAGACGGTGGTCTCGACCCTGTCAGACGAGACCGGCGGTCTCGCCACCTGACAGCGCGAAAACCTATAAATAGGGGCTCTCTCCCCCTCATTTCCACACACCACAGCTGCATAGCTCTCCCTTCTCTCTAAAAACTTCTCTCTAGAATCCCTCCGACGCATTTCCAGAGCTTCTGAGTGCTTTCAAGAGTGATTTTCGGCGTTCGAGAGGTTTTTCGACGTCTTGTAGAGTGAAGGACTGCCATAAAGCACCCTATTTTTTAGAGAATTAATATAAAAAGCGTGCTTCGAAGGTTCAAATTCTCTCCCTTCACCTTTACCGTTTTTTATTATGCAATAGATATTAGGGCCATGTAGTCATACTTTTAAATTCCGCAGAATAAAAAGGGCGAAAGTGTATTTTTCTAGTTTATCAATAAAATAAGTCGGCCTGTCATAGGGAACCCAAAAGGGGCGTCGTAAAGGGACTAATACTCCCTTTGCACGTAACCAACTCCCTTACCCAACTCTGGTTCTAATGACCAAAGTTGGTTTTCGAAAACCAACGCCTTTTAAAACCCCTTTTCCGATGTTTCCGGTAAAAACATCGGTGGCGACTCCATAGAACCTAAAATAAATAAGTCCCTGGGTTAGCCCGGTTATCAGACAACCCAGGGATACTTTCGAAAACCTCGCCCCTAGGTTAGCCCGGTTATCGGACAGCTTAAAGGCGTTGTAACCACCAATAAAAAACGCGAAAATCAAAAAGGGTCGAAAAAACCATCGCGTCGCTCCGACCGTCCCCCTTTTTTGGGAGGCGGCGACAGATGGCGACTCCACTGGGGAAGCCTAGAGAGTTAATCCCATTTAGTGATGGGCCGGCTTAAACAATAAATAAACCAAGAAAATAACACTTTTGCCCTTAACTTGTATTTATAACATGTTTATTGTTTGGCTTTAATAAATCGTTGATTGTTTATACTTGCAAATTGCTTGAAATATAAACTGCACACAATCCCTTGCACACAACAGTTCCCCCTATACCCGGGGGCAAGTGGGATAACCATAGGGAGTGGGTGGCAGGTACAGTTCGCTGCAGTTAGGGCCTTGTGCCCACCAGTGTGATCAGAAACCACCACTCAAGGTGATAACCTTCCTCTTTTGGCAACAAGACCGACTCTGGCCTTAGTGCTGAGCATGGTTGGACGGATGGAGAGTGGGGACCCTATAATGGGGGCACCTTGGGGGCCTTAGCCTGGTGAGAACAGCTAGAACCTACCCTAACCAAAGCACTTTTCTGCAGGAAAACCCTACCTCGATAAAAACAAAAATCTCGCCTGTTCGGGGATGGTCGAATTGTGTGTGCATATGTTTGTTGCATTTGTATGTTGCATAAACAAAACAATAGAACAAAATTACAAAAATATATACTTTACAAATAAACACCCTTATCTCGGATAGTCTGCCTTTTAGCTAGCCTAGTTTCAGGTTCTTTTGTAAGCTAAGTAGCCACGCAGTTCCGACAAAAGAGATAAGGGACGCTAAATATTTTTTCGCATAAAGCCATATTTTATCTCGGACAGTCTGCCTTTTAGCTAGCCTGGTTTCAGGTTCTTTGTAAGCTAAGTAGTCACGCAGTCCGACAGAAGAGATAAAAGGCTATAAAATAAATCCAAAATAAATAAAATAATAATAAACAAAATCAAAACATTTATAAAAATAATGTTGACAAAGTCGTATCATTCATATTGCATCATAAGTGGAAAAACCAAGAGCAAAAATAAGTGTGCATACGCATCATTTTAGTAAATCCCTCAAAAGTGGGTCTTAGAGACGTTTTTTGGGAAAATTACTGGGCCAAATTTCCTTTGGCAATTTGCAACTTGGTTCTTCACCTTTTTCTCTTCGTTTTGATATGTTGTGCGTCCAAATCTGACATTCCAGTCAAAAGTTACGCCACTTTGAACATCTCCTGCCCTTTTGCACTAGTGCATGCACAAATACATTCATTATAGGGAGCACTAGATATCCCTAAGACAATGGCGAAAGAGGCCCCGAGCACATTTGTGACCTTCGCGACAAGGAAGGGACAAGTGTACTAAGGTGAGATGATGATTGCCATTATACTTGTCAAATATGTGATGGGGAAGGAACCATTACACCAAGGTGGGTAGGATACCCCACAAAGCGTAAGCTTTAAGGAGGATACCTAAGCCATTGTCTTAAGGAATATCCATCTCATAAATCATTCAATAAAAACCTTTTTGCATTCTAAAAAGCGGCTGGTATTCTTCATGCCCTCATCCGCATACAAAAAAAAAAAACAACACAAAATCCCAAACACTATCATACATCATGTTAGAAAATAAAACATGATAATGTTTAGGAAAAAACAAACACTTGCATACATGCATCCACCAAGCTTCATCCTCATAACTTGCATACATGCATCCACCAAGCTTCATCCTCATAACATGCATCTAATAATATACAGTTGAAGAAAGTGGACATTCCTCGATGTCATGAAAAGAGCATTAGGGCATTCGCATGCCATGCATGGGAAGTCAAAAAGAAAAATAAATAGAAATTCTAACATGCCTATGGGTTCATTTAGGCTTCTCCACTTTAAAATTTTTTTTTTTACTTTGAAACATTACATTGAGGAATGTACACTGTCTAGATGAAATAAATAAAATTGTTTGTTTTCATCATCTCAACCATCTATTACATTCATGAATTGCATTCATTCTCACTTTAATAATAATAAGATAATAAAAAGAAAGGATTAGTCGATGTGCTTTCCACAAATCGAAGTAGGATAAAGAGCAAATCTTTTGTCGTCAAGTTGTCTCCAACGGTTGATCTGCCTAAGAAGGATAATAAGCCTCAACCGTTGGTCATCTGGGTAAATAAGGAAGAGGGGGCAAGGATGTCATTACATTCGTTCACCCCATACATCAAATAAAATTGTACCATCGAGATACGCAGAAACATCTTCCATTAATGAAGATATCTCCAGCATAGCCAACATTCGGGGGCAAAATTAGAAGTGAAAGAATCTACACCCCCAGGAGCTATAAGGCAATGCTCCCAAGAATAAAGGAAGAAATAAAGAGACCGAAGAAAAACATGATCTAAAGAAGAAATTGAAGAGACTTTGGATTCACAACGCTGAGGCAATTCACGATGCTCCGCCAAAGAGACAAATTCAGGGTAGGCGACAAGCTAGTCACAGTTTGATCTAGAGACGACATTCAGATCAGCAAATCGTCTGCCCTACCTTGAATGGATGCGACTGAAAAGGACCATTGAAATATCTTTTGCCAATATGAAAAGACTTCCCCAACAATATGAAGGTGACCCACGTGATGAGAAAATATGGGTGTCGCCCAAACCAAGGGCTCATTAGAAACTCTCAAGGAATAAGGGAGCCACCAGATTTTAAAGACAATCCTTTGAAGCATAACCCTACAAAGGATCAAGCTGCACGGAGAAAAGGGAAGTATCCCCTCCACACCTTGAATAAGATTTTCCCATATAGAGGGGTTCAAGCGTCAAAAGAGACTTTAGTCATTAGGTGTTCTCTTTCTGATTCTTAGGGTTTGTAAATCCAATGACTATTAGAGATTACTCCTCGGGGCCAGCCCGACCCCCGAGCATTGTAGGGCACACATTTCCCCATTAATTACAAAGAATGTCATTCTTACTATCTGCTTCTCTTCTTGCTATTCATGTCTAAACCTCATTAATAACCATGTTTAAGCAAACGTTTTCAAAAGTGCGTCAAGGTAATGAAACTGCGCCAAAATAAAAATCAAATCCATCATCACTGGTTGACTAGAAGCACAAAATAAATAAAGTCGTGTTTCGCCAATGTTGTGCAAAAAAAGAAAACAAAAATCAAAGGAAGCCCATAGAAGCTAAAGGCCAAAAAAAGAGAAGGCAAGATACCCGGTAGGAAACCCACCGAAGGGGACTACGCAAAAATTAGGGTCAACCCGGTAGGACACCCGAACAAAAATAAAGGGTAGCCTAGGCAAAAGTTAGGGTTACAAAATAAGGTCCGCTAGGATTCCCTGAAAATATACAAAAAGAAGGAACCTAGACAAAAGATAGGACAAAACAAAACACAACACCCTAAGCTGAAAACCCAAATGGCAGACTAGGGAAGTCAATCAGTCATAACAAGCGCCATAAAATAAGACGCCACTCCATGAACAAAACGTTTGTTTAAACTAGCCTAAACACTCTAACCAACCTTGGCTAGCCGTGCTTACAAAAACCATTTTTGTCAAAATAAAACAACTCTAAAACACAAGCCTTTGAATTAAATATCCTCTTCTTTCTCTTCTCTTGACCCTTACTACTACGACATTCTAGTAATTAGTAGGGAAATGTGGAGATAGTAATCAATAGTAGGATTGACATCCCCAAGGAAAGGGAGGGGCGCACTGACATGGCAAGTCGCTCTACAATTAACACAATCATTCTTCGATCACGGCAAAGTCAAAGACGGCAAAATCGGTACAGCCTATCATGTCGACAAAATGCACATAACGTCGGAAGCTCATCAGAAGTAAAAGCACATTGGTTAATCCTTTTGAAAAATTAATTGAAATAGTATCATAGGATGCATATCGCAAACATTGCATGCATATGATAGGCTCCTATCTCTCAAAAAAAAGAAGAGAAAGAAAAAATGACAATAAAAAAGAATAATGCCTGCTAGGAGATTCTTAGGCAAAAGTTAGGGTAGCCTGCTATATCGAAAACCCGCAAAGGGCGGTCTAGGCAAAAGTTAGGGCGTTCATAAAAAAGGAAAAAGCCCGCTAAGATATCCTAGGCAAAAATTAAGGCAGCCCGCTAGACCGAAAACCCCAAAAGGGCGGTCTAGGCAAAAGATAGGGCCAAACCAAAAAATGAATAAAAGAGAGGGGTCCTTCATCATAATCATGAGAGTCCAGCAGGAGAATGCCAGTCACTTTTCCAGATGCATCAATCAAAAAGAATAGATTGCATTTAGGGTATCCACACACGAGTAGTCGCACAAAACGACTTTGTCAATGTCAAAAATGAAAAAAAAAAAATCACTTCAAATAAAAAACAAAAACGAAAAAGCATTCATGCATATAAGGAGACTAGCTCCATGTTTGTGATTTAAAACAGGATCACTGAGACTGAGTCTCCAAATAAAGCCTTCAAGAAAATGGAACAAGTCGTCAATCAAGCGACTCATCAAAATAAGAGCTTCCAAAAATCAAGAGCTTCAGCTACCATCCTTCTGCTCAGAAAAGGAGGCACAAGAAAGTAATAAGTCTTCACACAGTGCTCTCCCTCAAGAAAGAAGAGCGAGTCGTCATCAGAAGCTTCCAGAAGTCAAAGCTCTAATCATCACTCAATAAAAGAGGGCACAATCATCAGACATCATAAAGGAAAAGCCGACGGAAAGGCTTAGTCATCCCCAAAAGGATCCTTGCCTACTCCAGAGGCAAAACAAAAAGATTACCTCACGACTCAGCTGCATCACCACATGAGTCATCGAGCACACTCACCCAAAGTCGCCTCCACACTCCCCAATGGAGAATAAAGGCTTCAAGAGCCCACCATCATCAACAATCAAAAGAGTCCAGTCTCCATACCAACAAGGGCTCAACAAAAAAGGAAAAAAGAAGAAAACCCTTGCATCCCCAGCAAATGTCCAAAAAGGCCATGACATAGAGGGACGAATAAAAATCCTCAAGTGGATCTCCAAAAAAATTCTACAAAAAGAAATAAGAGATTCTCATCCCCCAGTGGAATAAGAGCTTCACAAGTATAGCTCGCATCAACATCAATCAAGGAGCCAAGACTCCATTCCTAGAAAAGAAAAATCAGATCCCCAGGAAGTCAACTAATTCCCTGGTGGATCACTAAAGAAATAAAACGTCATCCCTAGTGGACCTCCCAAAAAGAAGGGAAAAAGCCTGCGTGTATAAAAGAAACTAAAAAGTAAAAAGGCGCACGCATTATAAAAAAGCCAGATTTCAAAATCGCGATAAAAAAGAAATAAATCGCGAAAAAAGGCAAAATCAAATAAAAATCCTTACTCCCTAAGTGGGTCACCGCAGGAAAGGGAAAATCAACCAAAAAAGAAGGAATCAGAAATTCCATTCCTCCAACAAAAACAAGAGTATCGGCAAAGCCAACTCAAAACAACAGCATCCAACAAGGAGTCAAAAACTCCATTTCTCCCTCAGGGGGCAAATCAAAATTAGATCCCCGGGAAGGAAACCAATTCCCCGGTAGATCAATCAAAAAGAAAGATCATCCTCAGTGAGCCTATTGCAAAGGCAAAACTTCAAGTTCATTCTCAGAATGTCATATGCATAGGCAAGACCTGCCAAGCAAGAGTCAGCGTCCCCATAAAGCAACATTAGCCTATTCAGAGGCAAAGAAAAAAGCAAAACCAAAAGTCTTCACCTCCAAACGGAACATCTGCCTACTCAGAGGCATTACCAAAAACTCAATGGATATCCGCCTACTCAAGAGGCGTCACCAAGATCAACAAATCCCCAGAGGATTCCTGCCTACCTAAGAGGCACTTATCAAAAAATTCCCGACAACCAGCAAAGTCAGATGACAAATACCAAAAGATCAAAAACAAAGAATCCCCAGCAAACAACAAGCTGGATGGCTATCAGGAAAAGCCAACAAACAAAAATCACCCGACCAACCAGCAAGAGTTGGGTGATCACCATAAGAAAAATCAAAGTCAAAGAATCCCCAGCAATCAACAAGCTGGACGAAAACCCACAAAAATCCCCGGCATAGCCCGGATGAACATTCAAGAAATCCCAAAACAATCTACCAACACAAAGATCACATCTCAACAACTCGCGCTCGAGCCGGATCAGTAAGTCGCACCACCACCCTGATGGGGGGTTCATACCCATCCAATCCCGCACAACGGACTGTACCACCCTGATGGGGGGTTCATACCCATCCAGTCCCGCACAACGGACTGTACCACCCTGATGGGGGGTTCATACCCATCCAGTCCCGCACAACGGACTGTACCACCCTGATGGGGGTATCATACCCATCCGGTCCCACACAACAGACTGCAACTACCAGCCTGATTGGGGATTCATACCCATCAACCGAAGGATCGGTTACCGTCAGAAGGAGCATCCTAAGGTTTCACATCGGCGCATGAGCCACCCGAGCAGTAAGCCGCCACCACCACCGGTCCCACACAACGGACTGCAACCACCACCCTGATGGTGGGTTCATACCCATCAACCGAAGGATCGACTCCGTCAGAAGGAGTTCCTGAGGTCTTACCACGTATTCACCGAAGGGATCGGCTACGTCAGAAGTAGTATCTCGGAAGTGCACGAACACCAAAGTTTTCCCCAGAAGATCAATCGCCGCAAGACGGGACGTCTGAAGGGCAACCGGGCAAGAGGGTCAACTCCTTTACCCCCCAGTCGATCGTCCTGACACAGAAGGCCAGCAGTCGACTGGACGGATAAAGGGGGGGCAGTTGTAGACCCCAAATCTTGCCCGGCCTCCAAATAAAGACCAGAAGACCTCCTATTTGAAGATGGACAAGCCTAACAAGCCATTAGGAGAGACTATTAGGCCCCATACTAGGATAGGAGGGAGTTTCTGTACCAAAAAATAAGTTTTCTCGCTTTGAAGGGACGAGACCGCCTTCTGGACAACCCAGACCGCCGTCTCGCTTCATGTAGGAGGTGAGACCGCCGTCTCGCTTAACGAGACGGCGGTCTCGCCACCTACGAAGAACGAGACGGCGGTCTCGTTCACCCAGACGGCGGTCTTGCCATTTTGACAGGTCGAGACGGCGGTCTCATTGGACGAGACCGCGGTCTCGACCCTATCAGACGAGACCGGCGGTCTTGCCACCTGACAGCATGAAAACCTATAAATAGGGGCTCTCTCCCCCTCAGTTCCACACACCACAGCTGCATAGCTCTCCCTTCTCTCTAAAAACTTCTCTCTAGAATCCCTCCGACGCATTTCCGGAGCTTCTGAGTGCTTTCAAGAGTGATTTTCGGCGTTCGAGAGATTTTCCGACGTCTTGTAGAGTGAAGGGCTGCCATAAAGCACCCTATTTTTTAGAGAATTAATATAAAACGCATGCTTCGAAGGTTCAAATTCTCTCCCTTCACCTTTACCGTTTTTTATTATGCAATAGATATTAGGGCCATGTAGTCATACTTTTAAATTCCGCAGAATAAAAAGGGCGAAAGTGTATTTTTCTAGTTTATCAATAAAATAAGCCGGCCTGTCATAGGGAACCCGAAAGGGGCGTCGTAAAGGGACTAATACTCCCTTTGCACGTAACCAACTCCCTTACCCAACTCTGGTTCTAATGACCAAAGTTGGTTTTCGAAAACCAACGCCTTTTAAAACCCCTTTTCCGATGTTTCCGGTAAAAACATCGGTGGCGACTCCATAGAACCTAAAATAAATAAGTCCCTGGGTTAGCCCGGTTATCGGACAACCCAGGGATACTTTCGAAAACCTCGCCCCTAGGTTAGCCCGGTTATCGGACAGCTTAAAGGCGTTGTAACCACCAATAAAAAACGCGAAAATAAAAAAGGGTCAAAAAAACCATCGCGTCGCTCCGACCGTCCCCCTTTTTTGGGAGGCGGCGACATTAACCATCCATGGTGTCCCTCTACAGGCAGACTGGACACGAGTAGTAGTTGATGAAGTTCATGATGCTAATGCTCTAGTGCCTTTTCCTAATGAAGAGATTCAATTAGTGGGGCAGGCAAGAGGGACATTCTTGGCTTGGCCAAGACGTTTGGTTATGCCACTATCAGCACAGACCAAGGTAATATATATATTGTCTATTTTCTCTTTTCTAGTATTATAATTATATAAATGTTTAATTAATTTTTATCATTTGTGTTGGAAGGACTTGCGTCGTGCTAAGCATAAAAAATAACCTATTATTGATGAGGATATGACAGAATGTGATAATAATCCCATCTCTATGTTGTTGACCATATTACCACGATTGAGGAAGAGACCGTGTCAGATACAATGGGATGTTAGAGTGTTTGAAATTGACAATTCCAGTGTTCCATTATACATTTCCTTGTCCGATGCTTTAGAAATTGCTGGGAGAAATTGCATGTTAAACATTTCCATCATACAATTGTGGGCAATGTAAGTCATTTTCATTTATGTTTCTAAGATTATAATAATTATATTCAACTTATAATTAATTGTTTTAGGTACATTGACAAATTGAGTGTGGAACAAGAAAAATCAGAAGTATACGGATTTATTGAGCCTCAATCCATCCAAAAATCTGGAAATACAAAGGTTGGAATCCAACAATATATGCAAACATGGATGAGTGACTCAAAAAGACATATATATTTGGCTCCATACATTGAAGGGTTAGTATTTTAATTTATATTTTTGTAACTAATTTTTATGTCATACAATGTAGGTCCCATTGGCAGTTAATTGTAATCATACCCGGGATTACACTCGTGGTGTGGTTTTGTTCATTACATCGGAAACCGAGTCAAGAAATGAAAAGCTTATTACTAGGGTAACTTTATCTTTTATTCATTAATTATGTTTTTAAATTGTAAATATATATTGAATAATATATGATTTTTTTTCACTTAGAATCGTGTCATGCCTGGAACTAATGTTCTAAGTGGAAAACCTAGAACAAAGACTTTACAGTTCATTTATCCTAATGTTAGAAACTTGTTTATATAAGTGAATACCATAATTGTATTTAAATTTTGAAAATAACATTATGTTTTTTTTCATCATTTCGAGTGTAATAAGCAAACAGACTCGTTTGAATGTGGTTTCTATGTTATGTATTGGATGAGAGCCATAGTTTGTGCATGTATAATTGATTCTTGGACAGAGGTAATTGCTTTTAACATTAGTTAAGTTTATTTAACTTTATTCATGTTGCATGTTTACAAGAGTCAAATTAATGTTTCAGGTATTTCAAGATCCATCTCCATTACCAGAATATGATATTAGACAAATTAGAGAACAATGGGCAAAATTTTTCGTTCAACAATTCTAGTACATAATTTTGTTAAGTTCTTGTTCATATTATATTGTGTGTATTATGTAGTTTAGGTAACTTAGTTTGTATTAACTTTTAGTTTGTAATAAATTTTTATGTTTGTATTATATTATTTTATTATGTAGTTTGAATTATATAATATTATATTTTTAATTTACTAGCTAAAGAAAATTGAACCTCTGGACTGTCTAGTTGTAATATATATTTGCAGATTTAAGTTGTAAAACAGAATAAACCCAATTTAAAAAAAAATAGCAAATTTACGTTGCATATTGGTATACACGACGTAAATTTACATCGAGTATTGGTATATGCGACGTAAATTTGCTGTTTTTTTTTTAATTTTCGAAAGTTTTTACGTCTGTTTAGTGGTATATGCAACGCAAAATTACGTCGGGTCTTGATAACTGACGTAAATTTACGTCGGGCTAAAGGGTACGACGTAAATTTATGTCTCCCGTTTTAACGTCAGTCTTAAATACGACGTAAAAAGCCCTAAATACCTAACGTAAAAACCCCTTTTTGCACTAGTGTATGAAATCCTTAATTTCTATCATTATGTACACAGTTACTTAACCAACCACCGTAATTGTTTTCTTTTATTAACCTTCTCTCTAATACCAACTTTAGGTCCCACTCTTAAATACAAATTCTTTACAGATCAATTAAATTATGCATGTTTTATCCTTTACCTCTCTTGCACCCTTTTTTTCTCCTGACTTCTTTTGCGTACTTTCCATGCTTCTGTAATTGGTGCACTAGTGGAAAAAGGGGCTTTTACGTCAGGTATTTAGGGCTTTTTACGTCGTATTTAAGTCCGACGTTAAAGCGGGAGATGTAAATTTACGTCGGACCCTTTTGCCCGACGTAGATTTACGTCAGTTATCAAGATCCGACGTAATTTTGCGTGGCATATACACTAAACAGACGTAAAAACCTTTTCAATTTAAAAAAAAAAAACAGAAAATTTACGTCACATATGGTGTACACGACGTAAATTTACGTCGCATATACCAATACGCGACGTAAATTTACGTCGCATATACCAATATGCGACGTAAATTTACTGTTTTTTAAAATTGGGTTTATTTATTCTGTTTTACAACTAAAACCTGCAAATATTACAACCAGACAGTCCAGAAGTTCAGTTTTCTTTAGCTAGTAAATTAAAAATATAATATTATATAATTCGAACTACATAATAAAACAATATAATAGAAACATACAAACTAAAAAATCTATTACAAACTAAGCTACCTATACAAACTAAGCTACCTATACAAACTAAACTAAACTACATAATACACACAATATAATATGAACAAGAACTTAAAAAATAATGTACTAGAATTGTTGAACAAAAAATTTTTCCCATTGTTCTCTAATTTCTGTAATCTCAGATTCTGGTAATGGAGATGGATCTTGAAATACCTGAAACATGAATTTGACTCTTGTAAGTATGCAACATGAATAAAGTTAAATAAACTTAACTAATGTTAAAAGTAATTACCTCCGTCCAAGTATCAATTAAACCTGCACAAACTATGGCTCTCATCCAATACATTACATAGTAACCACATTCAAACGAGTCAGTTTGCTTATTACACTGAAATGATGAAAAAAACATAATATTATTTTCAAAATTGAAATACAAACAATAATTATGGTATTCACTTATATAAATAAGTTTCTAACCTTAGGATAAATGAACTGCAAAGTCTTTGTTCTAGGTTTTCCACTTAGAACATTAGTTCCAGACACAATTCTAAGTGAAAAAAAGTCATATATTATTCAATATGTATTCACAATTTAAAAACATAATTAATGAATAAAAGATAAAGTTACCCTTGTAATAAGCTTTTCATTTCTTGACTCGGTTTCGATGTAATGAACAAAACCACACCACGAGTGTAATCCCGGGCATGATTACAATTAACTCGTCAATGGGACCTACATTGTATGACATAAAAATTAGTTACAAAAATATAAATTAAAATACAAATTAAAATACTAACCCTTCAATGTATGGAGCCAAATATATATGTCTTCTTGAGTCACTCATCCATGTTTGCATATATTGTTGGATTCCAACCTTTGTATTTCCGCATTTTTGGATGGATTGAGGCTCAATAAATCCGTATACTTCGGATTTTTCTTGTTCCACACTCAAATTGTCAAGGTACCTAAAACAATTAATTATAAGTTGAATATAATTATTATAATCTTAGAAACATAAATGAAAATGACTTACATTGCCCACAATTGTATGATGGAAATGTTTAACATGCAATTTCCCCAGCAATTTCTAAAGCATCGGGCAAGGAAATGTACAATGGAACACTCGGAATTGTCAATTCCAAACACTCTAACATCCCATTGTATCTGACACGGTCTCTTCCTCAACCGTGGTAATACTGGCTAACAACATAGAGATGGGATCATCATCACATTCTCGTCAGATCCTCATCAATAATAGGTTATTTTTTATACTTAGCACGACGCAAGTCCTCCTAAACAAATGATAACAATTAATTAAACATTTATATAATTATAATACTAGAAAAGAGTAAATAGACAATATGTATATATATATATATATATATATATATATATATATATTACCTTGGTCTCGTGCTGATAGTGGCATAACCAAACGTCTTGGCCAAGCCAAGAATGTCCCGCTTGCTCGCCCCACTAATTGAATCTCTTCATTAGGAAAAGGCACTGGAGCATTAGCATCATGAACTTCATCAACTACTACTCGTGTCCGAGTCTGGCTGTAGAGGGACACCATGGATGGTTAAGCCACCCTCAAAAACTCGACCAACAGCCCACTAGACGCGGGGGTCATCTTCAACATATAACTCACACCTGGTGTGATGCATCGATCTCGAGTATATTCTCCTGAAGGATCAACAGTAGTAGCAAGCACAAATCCCTTTAGTGCCGACTCAAACAATATCATGTTCAATTGTTTGAGGTGTTCCTTGAGTCTCGTTGCTGAGAGCGGGCGAGAGATTCAATTTTCTCATCAAACTCTTGCTGCAAGGACTGCCTTATTTGATTTAACTTTTCTTCAAACTGCATCTCCATTTTATGCAAGGCCTCCTGGCTGCAAGAGTCGCAAGTGGTCCTTCGTGATGTTGGACCAAAGTAATCACGAAGGCCCCGTGTTCCACCGAGCACCACGCACACGTCCCGAGTAATCTGGTTTTCCTATGGCTGTCGCCAATATATCTTGTCGACCATGAGGAATAAATGATCCTTGGTCGGTCTCGCTCAACTAAATCATCCTACAACACATTAACAATAATTAAGTCATACACTAACTTTCAAATTAGAATCAATTCAAATTGACATTATAACTTACAATTTTCTCGAGCAATGATTCGTGCGGACTTCGAAGTCATTTGTCCATCAGATTTTGTCCGGCTGCCTTCCACATCTCGATAGCGAGGGGTGGAGATGCAAGGTCGGTAGAATCAACTCCTGCCGACTCTTCTCTGGATTTCATGAGACGTTGCTCCAATAATGCATACCCTCCTCGTGACAATACATGGGGTGCATCATTCAACCTCTGACGTTGTTGGGCAGCTTGTCTTTTATCCTGCCAAGAGGGGTCCATTCGGCTGGCACAAAACTGTAACCAATCCTCCTCACTAATTTGATACTTTAGACAGGGAGATTCATCTCGAAACTTTCCAAATACATACTCCCGTGTCAAGAAAGTCTTAAAGTCCCTCCATCTAATGGCAATGGAGGATAAAATCTTCTTCCTCATCACCTCAGTGTTAGGAACATCAAAATTTTGCTGTGAAATGACCAATAAATGTTAAATTCAATTAATAATGATATATAAAGTATTCAACAAATATAGAAATACCTGAACATCCTGCCACATGAGGTTCTTCTCGGTTTCCTCAACATCATCCCAAGATGGAGTAGTAATCGGAACATGGTGTCGAGCTAGTAGTCCCAAATAGCTCTTAAACTTAGCAGCATTTGGGTCAGATGCCTTACCAGAACGTGGATCAACTTCAACTTGAGTTTTCTCTCTAGCTACCCTCCTTGCTGTCAACCCCTTTAACCGAGTGACAGATCTACCTTTATCACCACTTCCGCTCCTGCCACTGCCACTACCACTACCAGTACCAGCTGTGGAATCTGACATATCCTGAAAAACAAAACAATATGAAGTCAACATACTTTATAAGTTTGAATAAAAAGAACTAGAAAATGTGAAGATAAACACCTATTTTGTTGGTATGTTTTCCCATATCCCTTCATCATGATCACTTCGAATTGCATGTATGTCATCAACTTCATTGTCAACTATGTCATCAAATGGTCTACTTGAAAATGAAGGTGTTTCATGTATATCTAGAGACTCATCTTCATGAATTCCGTGCATGCTTCTTCCTTCTAGGACAATTGACCATCTCTCATTACATGGATCCTTGACATAAAATATTTGTCTCGCTTGATATGCCAAAATAAAAGGTTCATCCTTATACCCAACTTTACTCAAATCAACCAAAGTAAATCCTAGGTCATCTGTTCGCACACCCATATTCCCTTCAACCCATTTACACTTGAAGACAGACACTCTAAAAGTAACATAATCAATTTCCCATATCTCTTGTATGACCCCAAAATAACTCATAGAAGCTGTGATAGGATTTTTGTCTTTAGAACTAGAAAAATGCATAGATTCAGCTTGAATTGTGACCCCACTATTTTGTACTCTACCTTTATCATCTTCTATTTTTGAGTAGAAACAATAGTTATTAATGTCATACCCACCAAATGTAATGACATCACTATTAGGCCCACGAGCAAGTCTCAAAAGTGTTTCTGAAGCATTAATCTCAACATATACCCTTTTTTTAAACCAAGAAAGGAAACTTTTGTTATGTTCATTCAATACCCATTTTTCATTCATTCGTGGATGTGTTGCCTTTATTTCAGTTATGTGTTGTGATATGTAAGGGATTACTTCATCAGTGTTGTTCAATATGTATAAATGTGCTTGGTCAACTTCTTTCCGACTAACATTTTTAATCTTCAAATTTTGAGTACCCTTACCTTCACATCTTCCATCATGTCTCATCTTAGGAATACCTATTGGTTCTGATTTTGACATGTATCCTTGACAAAACTCAATGGCTTCTTCTGTAATGTACCTTTCCACAATAGAAGCTTCTGGCCTGTACTGATTCTTCACATATCCTTTTAAGATCTTCATGTATCTCTCAACAGGATACATCCATCTCAGAAAAATTGGACCACATAATCGAATTTCCCTTACCAAATGAACTATCAAATGCACCATGATATCAAAAAATGAAGGGGGAAAATACATTTCTAACTGGCACACTATTACAATTGCTTCATTTTCTAATTCATCTAACTTTTTTGGATCAATTACCTTTTTACAAATGGCGTTGAAAAACAAACATAACCGAGTAATAGAAATTCTAACAGAAGTTGGTAAGATGTTTCGAATCGCCACTGGTAAAAGTTGTTGCATCAACACATGACAATCATGAGACTTTAAACCAACTAATTTCAACTCTGGCATAGACACAAGACTCTTAACATTTGAGGAGTATCCTTGTGGCACTTTGACCTCATGTAAACACTCACAAAAGCTTCTCTTTTTTTTCTTTGATAGAGTATGACAAGCTGGAGGTAAGTAAGTGCGTTTTCCAACTGATTGTGGATGTAATTCAGAACATATACCCATGTCTGCCAAATCTTGTCTTGCTTTTATTCCATCTTTTGTCTTTCCTTTTATGTTAAGCAATGTCCCAATTATACTATCACAAACATTTTTTTCAACATGCATCACATCTATACAAGTGTCTAACTTCCAACTTACATCAATAAGGAAGATTGAAGAATATAGATTGTTTCTTCCAAATGTTTTTCTCATTGGATTTCTTTTGGGTCTTTCCAAACACAATATTAATATTTTTCACTTGCTCATATACTTGTTCACCATTGCGTGAGTACCTGATGCAACCGCATTCTCCTGACATCCATTAAATGTTTTTTTTCATTTTACGATATGGATGATTAGCAACTAGAAACTTTCTATGCCTATTGTACGCAGTTTTTAGTCCATGTTTCAATTGGATATAACTTGTGTCTTCTTGACATATAGGACACGCTAAATGACCTTTCACACTATAACCGCTCAAATTACCATATGCTGGAAAATCATTTATAGTACAAAATAACATTGCACGCAACCTCGAAATTCACTTCGTGATATGAATCAAATACATCCACTCCTGTTTCCCACAACATTTTCAAATCATCAATTAAAGGACTAAGATATACATCTATGTCATTTCCTGGTTGTCGAGGTCCTGAAATCATCATAGATAACATCATATATTTTCTCTTCATGCATAACCAAGGAGGCAAATTGTAAATGATCAACATAACTCGGCCATGAACTATGTTTACTACTTAAATTTCCATAAGGATTCATCCCATCTGTAGCTAATCCAATTCTCAAGTTTCTTGGCTCTCGCACCAAATTCTGGAAAGGTTTCATCAATCCTTTTCCATTGTGGAGAATCACTGGATGTCGAAGAAGATTGTTACATTTTCTACCATTTGCATGCCATGTCAAGTTTCTTGCATCTTCTTTTATGGCAAATAATCTTTTAAACCTAGGTATAATTGGCAAATACCATAACACATTAGCAGGGGGACCATCTAGTTCTTCCTCACCACTACTTTCCTCAACTTTGTTTTTGAACCTCGACAAACCACATGTCGGACACATCTTTAATTTAGCAAAATCATTTCTGTACAATATATAATCATTAGGACATGCATGTATTTTCTTGTACTCTAAACCCATTGGACATAATATCTTCTTTGCCTCATAGTTACGAATAGGTAATGTATTATCTTCAGGAAGCATCTCCTTCAACAACTCCAATAATTCGGTGAAACTTTTATCAGTCCATCCATTTCTTGCTTTTAAAGTAAACAATTTTAAAGTTGCTAATAATCTTGTAAAACTACATCCTATGTACAATTGTTGCGCAAAATCAGATTTCAAAGAATCATATAGATGTGCTTTCATAAAATTTTCTTCACCAATATCACGTATCATATCCTCTAGATTATCATCCATCCCTTCATCAAAATTGTCTGTAATTGACACAGTTGGGATGTCTAATATTTCTCCATGCCATGTCCATATTGTATAACTCTTAATAATACCATAAACAAACAAGTGATCACATATATCCTCAAGTTTATGACGAATTTGATTCAAACAACAAACACATGGACAATAATATGTCCCTTTCATAGCTTTTCCATTTTCACTAGCAAATTTCAAAAATTCCTCAACTCCCTTTTCGTACTCTTCACTAATACGACGTGCATTCATCCAACTTCGATTCATATTATGTTATAAAGTTTCGTCACTCCTAGAGATTTAAAAATTATATGTAAAAAAAATTAATATACAAACAACAAAGCACGTTCCAACAACAATGGAGTGTGTAAACCGAATGCACTCAAACAAATAAACAAATAATTACATTCCAATAACAATCCAGTGGAGACATTCATACTATAACGTGATTGAGATCCCCAAAAACAATCACGGATTCAATGTAAACATATAGCAATGACATAGAACACTAACCTCGAGTGTAGACGAAAATTGATTTCAAACTCGAATCCAATCGGGGAGAAAGATCAAGTTCGTCAAATGACACGATAATGTAGATGCTTTTCACTGTAAAACTGCTCGAAAATGGTGTGCAGAGGTAGCTGTTGTCGTCGTTCTCGTCGTCGCTCTCAAAAACCCTGGTTGCGCGAGACGAGGAAGTGGGTCTAGAGGGAAATAAAATAGACTTTTTACGTCGCGCATCCCAGCACGCGACGTAAAAAGCCATCTTTTACGTCACACCTGGAGTGCGCGACGTAAAAGTCCATCTTTTACGTCGCGCCTCCCAGGTGTGACGTAAAAGAGGCTTTTTACGTTGCATACTGGGATGTGCGACGTAAAATTTTTGTCCCATATTTACTAAATTGGCACCGCGTTTTATTTACGTCGAATATACATGCATGCGACGACAATTGGGTGACGTAAAAGCCCTATTCTGCACTAGTGGTGTAAATTGCAGATATATATATATATATATATATATATATATATATATATATATATATATATATATATATATATATATATATATATATATATATATATATATATATATATACATCCATGCTCACCAATCCTCTGGCTCTCCTCAACCTTTTCTTAACAATGACGATAACCTTTCTCACAATATGCATGTGTTCTATGAATTCTGAACTGGGTCTTCAATTTGTGTGTAAATCTTGTTTGGTTCATTTGAATATGATGTTTGGGTTATTATGTGTTTTGTATGCATATATGAAGTGTACTCTCCATGTTCACAAGCCAAATCGGAAATGGATGCGTCGATGGATTTTATTCCAAAAGAAAAAAAGTACAAAAAAAAAAAAAAAACTATTTTGTGGACTAAGATATCAATAATTAAGATAAAATAAAACCAAAAACTAAGATTTAACTTTTAAAAATAAGATAAAATGACCTGGTTTGAAAAAGTGCAGCAGTTGTGATGAATGAAAACGGTGGTAAAAATACAAATCGAAAAGAGATATGAAATTATGAGAGTCATTTGTAAAATAAAACATCATAAGATTTTTTTTTCTTTTTAATATTAAGTCATGCAATGCAATGATCGTAATTGAGTCTACCGGTGAGGGTGACAACAATCATGTAGCAAACTTAGAATATCATTCATTTCATTAATAATGTGTTTTCATGCAACACATAGTGGATAATGGCTATATAAAAGTGATACAAGACAATTGATCCAATAATAATAATATAATTTTTTGTTGATAAGCTTAATTAATTAATTTGTCTCTTGCACCTAGTCATCAAGTGTGTCGAGTCCCAATTCCTTAACAACGAGATTGCATTGTGAATCAATTGTTTGTGTCATGAACCCAAGGGGATTTACATAGCGTACCGAAGAGGTAACACCCATGTTATTGGTGAGGATGATCCTATCAGACGTGTTTGGCATTGCCTCTTTGCATTGTCCCTTATTTGGTGAGTCTGCAATCACCACACAGATCTCCTCCTCATGATCACCACGGGCAGGGATGTTGTACATGCCATTTGCATCAGTTGTGCTATTCTTTACATATGTCACTGTATCATTCTCTTCCTTGATGCATATCAAAGTCACATTCACACCTACAAACGCATGTTCAAACATTTCTTATTCTTTTTCTTTAGCTACACGTTCCATTTTATTAATTCAAAATGTGGATGGTAATATTAAAGAAACTCACCTGCCAAAGGGAAACTCAATCTGGACTCAAATGCGAACTGACAAGGATCACAATAAATCTTGCCTTCAATGTTGAATTTTTCTGGTGTTTTACGAGCCAAGACAGAGGAGAAGCACAAAACTGATACAAAAAGGGCAACAACAACAAATGACCTTGCCATGGTGATTAATGTATTATTGATTTTATTGGTTATAGATGTTGTTCCCCTTGTGATGAGAGAATAATGGTTCTAAGGAATCCTTTTATAGGCCCATGCATAACCTTCTGTTCCTTATTTTGTGTGGTTCTTGTATGTTTCCACCATATTTAGAAGTTTAAATTTTGTTGTTAACTAATGATAATTTCAAAGTCTCTATCTCCTAATTTGAGTGAACAGTTACATTTATTATTTTTTATTATTTGAGAAAGTAAATACTGTGAAGAAATATAATTCTTTTAAAACTATAAATTATAAATATAATCACCAAAAATTAGCAAATTCTTTTATAAATGAATCTCATCTACCCAATATTTCCTCAAATATTTCACATTGTTTTCTTTACATTATTCACCTTGATGTATACAGTCACTTCCTAGGTTCAACTATAAGCTAACTAACACCATATATAGCAATTAATTAATTGCTTATAATGTTGCACTATTCAAGTAGAAAATTTTAAAATGTTTAATTGCAAAAACAAAAAATATTAGGTTTTAAATGTTCTATTTTGTCTACTGAGATTATTTTAGAATATATATGTTTCAATAAATTTATTTCGAAATGACTCTACACTACAACAGAAAAGACATGTAATAGCGGTTCCACATGTTCTATAATAGCGATTAAAAACGCTCTATAATAGCGATTAAAAATGCTATTAAATGAGACGCTAATAAAATAAAGAAGTTAAGATAGCGGTTAGTTAACCACTATCATAAATAAGATATAATAGCGGTTAACGTGGAACCGCTATCATATATGTGGCACTTTTAAGAGCGGTTAATATTTTAACCACTCTTAAAAGTGAACATATAATAGCAGTTCCACGTTAACCGCTATCTAAAATATACTTTTAATAGCGGTTAGTTCTAGAACCGCTCTCCTTTAGTATGTTTAGATAGCAGTTCTGGGAACCGCTATCTAAAGTCCCAATTTTAAAAAAATTATTTAAATTTTGAAAATCCAAATTTTTTTTCTCATAATTTGTACCTAATAGACCACAATTTCAAGGTATATATCAAATTAATCTAACAAAATCCAGCCAGCATACAATATATATTCACAGAATTATAGAAAACAATTCAAAATTTGACAAATTAAAACTAAAATTTGCATGAAACAAAATTGGTATATATATACATCAAATAATTGAAATGATTAAAAAAATCGCTAAGAGTCTATGGTACTAATTTTGTCCTTCAAAAATGTATGATAGAAATTTGCACATCATTCCTTTTGTAGCTGCTCAATTATATTGTCTGGAAAGGTAGTATTGCAAGATTCTGGAAAATACTGCAAACATAGATATAAAAGAATCACAAAAGTTAAATACCAAATTAGATAAATAATGACAATACATTATTCTTTCATATAAGCATAGCCATAATGAAAAATGGTTCTTACGTTAATTGGAATAGTAGTTTGTTCATGTTGCAGTGCATCTCCAATGAATAAGACTACGTAATATCCACAATCATTTGAGTTGTTTTGCTTAGGACACTTTGTAGACCAAAAACATAAAGAAAGTTTAGAATAACTGCCAAGTGAAATATAAGCATGTATGAAAACATGAATTGGGATACACTTGATACCTGTACACTGACCCATCTTGTTTGATTCATCTTTTTCTTTGGTGTTCGAAGCCTCCTTTCAGCTCTATATATAAGTAGGGCACTGAAATAGCAAGAAGTTAATATAAATATCTTACCGTATTGGATATTCACATGCGAAACAGTCATATGAGTTTACTTACTTGTTAAAAATGTTGAGCATATGTGTTCTCTCCTTATAGTGACGGTGTAATGAATCAAAATAATATAATGTCTCATCCCGAGTATTGATAGCAATAAGAATCCAATGCGAACTAAAATTATTGAACACAATACAAAGTGAGGAATAAAAATATATAATCAGCAAATTTTAGAATATTTGAAAGGAATTGATCAATCACGCAAGAGTAACTTACCCAACATTATAAGGAGCAAATACCAAGTGATCTTGACCCAAATGAAGCTTCAACATGTCTGCTATATGTTGATGTGGGTTGACATTGAGCTTCTCATCAAGCTCATATGGAGATATGAAAGAGAACCTATCAGTACCATGCAAGTAGGCGTCACAAAAATACCTTATAATATAATTGAAGGCCAACAATGAATTAAGTCCAATATATATCAACATAAAGTAACCAACCTAAACAAATAGAAATTAAGTATTTATTATTACCTGATGTACAAGCAAATGCTAGAGGCACTTAGCCACTCACGACGGATAACCTCTAGTATGTTCTCCTTCCCCACAACATCATAAAACTCTTTTCCCCAATACTTCTCAGGTAATTGAATATTAGCATATTCAATTGTCTGATCACTCCTAACAAATAGCTTCATCATGTCTAAGCATGAACCACCTTCTAGTCACATATCCTATGAAGTGTGCAAATTTAGATCTGTTAGGATCTATTGGCTGGCCCTTGGGGTTCCATCCAACCTATACATTATGAAGCAAGTTGTTAGAAAATGAAAACAACAAGAAAAGACATTATCGAACAACCACATCTTATCCTTACCAGTAGTTTTTGTCCTAACTTCCTTGATTTGCTCACCGATTTCATTTTGGTCAATCCTCTAGTATTTTTCTTCTTCAACTTAGCAAATTTAGGAGACTCGACCCCTTCCATGTTAACTGAAGATGTCATCTCTGCAAAAAAAAAAAAAAAGACAATTAGAAAAACATAACATAAAATGAATTTTCTAGTGCACGTTATTGAGATTATAACATACAAATAATAATTAAAATACATATTTGTCACACCTTCGTTGTTTCTTTGAAGCACTTCCATGTTTTCTAATTCCCTTCATGGTATGAAATGATGGATTTAACCACACACCCTCTTTATGGTCATTTCTTGCATAAAAATCTCCATCATCCAGTACAGAATTACCAAACAATGTTGGGTCCATGCTCATAAAAGGATTGTCTTCCATTAATCTCTAATACAAAATATTTCACCGTCACACTAAACCATCTATATATCCTAGCCAACCTATATTCTATTTCAAAACACAATTTCAGATCACAATGTAGACAAACTCTAAACCCTAAACCCTAAAAAATATATAATGCACTAACCTATTATAGACCTCCCAATAAGTGCGTCCTACAACAACAATGGCGAATGGAGACTGGAACGCGAACTTGGCGACGCACAAATATATTACAATGTAATATGCTTCAATGAGAGCAAGAGAATCAGAAAGATTGTAAATACAAAGAACGTACCTTTAGCTTAATGGAAGACGCAAATAGCGAGAAAGAGAGCGCAGAGAGTGATAATGAGAGCGTAGAGAGCGGCAAAAAAACGCAGATACAAAGAGCGCGAGGTTGAAGAAAGTGGGTGTAGGGTTAAAAAAATATATGACTTTAGATAGCGGTTGGCCAAATAACCGTTATCTAAACTACATTTATTATAGCGGTCCCACGAAGTAACCGCTATCTAAAGTTATGATAGCGGTTCCACGTGTCAACCGCTTTTTAAAAGTATGACATTAGATAGCGATTATCACACAACCGCTATTATAAATTATTTTAGAAAGCGGTTCTTTCTGAACCGCTATTAAAACATACTTTAGAGAGCGGTTTACTCCTAACCGCTATCTAATATGTATTTTTAAAAGCGATTTTTATTAACCGCTATCTAAAGTGCCGTCGCATAAGCCCATTTTTGTTGTAGTGCTAGGTAGGTTTAATGCCATAAATGTTACTCCATTATTTTATTTATTGCATTTTTTTAACTTTATTCGTCTTCTTCTTATATGTTTAACTCACAAATTTTATCTTCTTCTTGTCAATATTTTATATTTTCTCGTCTAAATTCAATAAAAATTATAAATAAAATAAAATAAAACAAAATACAAGTAATAACAGATAAACTCATTAACTAAAAATTAAATTAAAAATTGAGAGTAGAAAAATAAAATGGGATGAGACAAGAGAATTTAAACCATATATAGCAATAATTAATTACTTATAATATTGCACTATTCAAGTAGGAACCTTGAAAATGTTTAATTACAAATAAATTAACTTTTAAAGGCTATTTTTGTTCTACTGAAATTACTTTAGAATATATGATTCAATAAATTTATTTTGAAATTACTCTAAACAAGTCTCGATGCCATGAAAGGGGCTCTGTGAAAGGTCGGAAGGTCACTAAAATATTAAAACCATTATTTACTAAGTTGTTGTAAACATAAATTTAGGACTCATTTATTTTATTCCTTTTAATCATTTTATTTATTATAATTTTTTGAAAACATTCTTCTTCTTTCCCTTGAATTCATTCTAATTTTAAGCTATTTAATTAATTTTTTACTTTGTTCTTACCAAAATTAGAACTATAAATGAGAGTTCCTACAGGGGAGGTTTGTCTGCCACTAATCATAAGTGTATTTTATTGTTGTGATTATATATGTATAAATATCTTTTAGGAGAATTCATCAATATCTTGATTTTCATTTATGCAAAACTAGGAGTGTGGGAAATTTGAGGTGCTTTTGAATGTAAAAGCAATAAAATCAAAACATTAAACCTATGAAAAACAATAAACCAATTTAAAAAAGCAGTGAAAGCATTTAAATGAGATACACCTACACTTTAAACTTGTGCAAAATATAAACCTATATTATTTAACTATCAAAGCAGGTAAATTATGAAAAAAAAATTAAAGGTAAGCATTGGAAATTAAGTGCAGTAAAACTATATTTTAAAAAAACATTTAAAGGTTGAAAAACATTAAAAGAGCAAGAATTTGAAATTGAATATATAAAACAATATTGACACTGCATATGCAGTAAAAACAATTAATGTTAAAATGTTAAAGAACACGTGGGTTGATTCTCTGACCATCAATTTTGTCATATAATTCTTATTGATTTTTATACTTACTTACAATCACCAAACAGATCTATAAAAATTATGAATAATTATCACTACTACGGAAAACACATACTACGACACAATTCAACATCGGTTTTTATGAAGAACGATGTTGTACAAGACGCGGTGGCAAACTTGTAATTAAGAAACAATATTTAACGTCGGTCATAAGAAAACCGACGTAGAAATGGATAAATCACATCGTTTAGATAAGAGACGACGTTAAATGTTTAAATTTAACGTCGGTTATGTATAACCGACGTTGAAATCCCACAATCAACGTCGGTTCCATAATTTACCCGACGTCGAAAGCATTATCCACGTCGGGTTTTTAAATAATCGACGTCGAATGTCCTAACATACCTAATCGAAAGCGCGCAGTTGTTCTTCTACTTCTTCTTCTGCTTCTTCTTCGTGCTCTGCTACCTCAATCCTCATCTGCGTGTTGTATCAGCCCACCCTTTAGTGCCCTGCATCTTCGTTCTTAGCTACCTCAGTTCTCTGCTTCTTCTTCGTTCCTTGTTTGACGTGGTATCGCTGCCCCCTCGCCGCCCCCTCGCCGCACTCTTACACGTCGTTGCACCGCCGTTGTTGTCGTGTGCGTGGTACCCCTCATTTCCCTAAGGAAACCCCTTCTCATCAGGTTAGATTAAGTGGTATGGATGATTTACAGCATGCATTTAACATAAATATTGATTATTTAGAGCATTTCCTGCATATGAACAGTGGAAAGATGATGGATCACTACTGCAAAAAAGGCTTTTTACATCGGTTAAAATGGGCTTTCTACGTCGGTTAAAGCGGCGACATAGATACAGGGGTCATAGAAAGTAAGCCTTTCTACGTCGGTTCCTAAGAATCGACATAGAAAGTAAGACTTTCTACGTCAATTTCTAAGAACCGACGTAGAAAGTAAATTCAAGCTCTCTCTCGATGACCCAGACGTGTCTCTCTCGTCGTGGAACTCAAGGGACGCCACCCCTTGCAACTGGTATGGAGTGACCTGTGCCGGCGACGCTTCGAACACCACTGTAACAGCATTGGACCTGTCGGACACCAACATCGGAGGCCCATTCCTCGCCAACGTTCTCTGTCGTCTCCCCAACCTCCTTTCCATAAACCTCTTAAACAACTCCATCAACCAAACGCTCCCTCTCGACATCTCCCTCTGCCGCAATCTCCGCCACCTCGACCTCTCCCAGAACCTCCTCACCGGTCTCCTCCCTGCCACGCTCCCGCTCCTCCCCAACCTCCGCTACCTCGACCTCACCGGCAACAACTTCTCCAGCCCCATCCCGGACTCCTTCGGAACCTTCCAGAACCTCCAAGTCCTCTCCCTCGTCTCCAATCTTCTAGAAGGCACCATCCCCCCCCCCTCCTTGGGCAATGTATCCTCTTTGAAAATGCTCAACCTCTCTTACAACCCCTTCTTCTCGGGTCGGATCCCTCCAGAGCTTGGGAACCTTACCAACCTCGAGGTTCTCTGGCTTACCCAATGCAACCTCGTTGGCGTCATTCCAACTTCTCTCGGGAACCTCAACAAACTGCAGGACCTCGACCTCGCGCTCGTTATTAATATCATGGTGCGAAAAACCTGGGATAGTTAGAGGCATATTTGACATGTTACCTCGTGATGAGCCAACTCTGTTGATGTTAATGTTTCTAGAATGCACCGTAACGAGCAGAGCTGGGTGGGGAGAAACGTACAAAGGCGATCACATTTGTAGAAGAGACAGAGAGAACGGGAGCTCTGCTATGGGTGAAGTGATGAAATGGAACGCCGAAACAGGTGTAAAACAGAAGATACTATGTCAGTTGTCCTAACACCCGTCATCAAATACACTTTCTATGTCGGGTAAATTTTAACCGACATAGAAAGTTCACTTTCTATGTCGGGTAAAACTTAACTGACATACAAAGTGAACTTTCTATGTCGGTTAAGTTTTACCCGACATAAAAAGTGAACTTTCCACTTACCATGTCGGTTACCTATTACCCGACATAAAAAGTTTATGATTTTATTACAAAATTGCCACCGCACTACATACTATGACGGGTGGATTACGACCGTGATAAAAACTCGTCATAGAATGTTATTTTTCCACTAGTGGATGATTTTGTATGGTTTGATTTGATCTAGAAAAATGATGAAAAACGATGAAAACAAAGGCAAAAAGCAATTCAAGAAGAAAGCCTATATTGCTTGGGACAATAGTGACTCAAGTTCAGAATCAAGTGACTCGGAAATAGAAGCAAACATTTGCTTAATGGCAAATGACAACATATCTTCTGATTTTGAGGTTAGTGATTCCGACTCATCTTCTAGTGATGATAATGATCATGATGAACTGCAAAATGCTTACAATGAATTATTTATTGCCTTTAAGAATTTAAAAAATGAATATAAAGTTATAAAGAAGAATCTAAGTAGATCCGAAAAGGAAATTGAGTCCTTAAAAACGAAAATTGCATATTTAGAAGAAAAGGAGTTATCTAATACGAAAATTGTATGTTTAGATGAGGATAATGATAAAAACTTAGCATGTGCAAATTGTAAAGAGCATGAATATGACATAGATATTCTTAACCATTTGCTAGATAAAGTCGAAAAGGAAATAGATGATCTTAAGAAGCATGAAATGGTGTTTGCTCAAAATAGTGTAAATCAACAAGTTCCTTTGAAAAAGGGTAAAACTAAAAAGAAAAGAGTATGGGTAGAAAAAGGATCTAGAGCATGTTTTGTAAGTAATGCATCTTATTCTAAAGCTACATCAAAAGCATGTTTTTATTGCATGAAACAAGGCCATACCTCAAATAGATGCAAAATTAAACATTTTGGTGTTCCTAAAGGTAAATACATTTGGGTTCCAATTGTTAAATAATTTGTTTGTCTCTAACCCCAAGGACCCAAAAGTTATGGGGACCTAAGTTTACTATGTTCTTGTTTTGTAGGAAACTTCCAAATCAAAGAAGTTTATGTGGTATCTTGATAGTGGATGCTCAAAACATATGACCGGTGATAAAACGAAATTTGTGAGTTTCAAAGCTAAGGAACAAGGATATGTAACTTATGGGGACAACAACAAAGGGAAGATCCTTGGAATTGGAAACATAGGCGGTGCAAACACTTTGGAGATCAAGGATGTGCTACTTGTTGATGGACTTAAGCATAATCTCCTTAGTATAAGTCAATTATGTGACAAAGGCTTCAAGGTAATTTTTGAAAGTAAATTTTGCACCATACACTTGATTGATTCCGAAAATGTAGCATTGAAAGGCATTAATTTGGATTGTTTACATGAGTCTAGCATAACATGTTTAGTTGCTAAGGAAGAGAACCCTTGGTTATGGCATAAGAGAGCGGCTCATATAAATATGCATCATTTGAATAAATTGATATCAAAAGACTTAGTTATTGGTTTGCCTAAGTTAAAATTTGAAAAAGATAGATTATGTGATGCATGCCAAAAGGGTAAACAAGTAAAATCATCATTTAAATCAAAGAATGTCATTTCCACTTCAAAACCCCTAGAATTATTACATTTAGATTTATTTGGACCTTCTAGGATAAAAAGCTTTGGTGGAAATTATTATGGGCTTGTGATTGTTGATGATTACTCTAGGTATACATGGACATTTTTCCTTACTACGAAAAGTGAAGCTTTTAAGGTCTTTAGAAAATTTGCAAAACAAATTCAAAATGAGAAAGAGTTAAGAATTAAAGTTTTAAGAAGTGACCATGGTGGTGAGTTTCAAAATGAAAAGTTTGAAAATTATTGTGAAGAAAATGGAATTTTACATAACTTTTCTGCTCCTAGGACTCCCCAACAAAATGGTGTACTTGAAAGGAAAAATAGTCATTAGAGGAACTTGCTAGAACTATGTTAAATGAATCTAATGTTCCTAAATATTTTTGGGCTGATGCGGTTAGTACTGCATGTTATGTTTTAAATAGAATGCTCATTAGGTCAATTATTAAATCTACTCCCTATGAGTTGTTTAATGGTAGAAAACCTAATGTTGCTCATTTGAAATTTTTTGGTTGTAAGTGCTTTGTGTTGAATAATGGTAAGGACAACTTAGGAAAATTTGACTCTAAAGCTGATGAGGGGATTTTCTTAGGTTATTCATTAACTAGCAAGGCTTATAGGGTGTTTAATAGGAGAACTTTGAATATAGAAGAATCTATACATGTTACCTTTGATGAGATTGCAGACCTTGGGCGAAATCCTCTTGAGTCAAATAAAGAAATTGCAGGTGATGATGAATATATAAGAGAGGCTCTTGATGAATTATATTTGGAAGAAAATGAGCCTTCTCAAACGCCTGAATTAGCAAAAGAATGGCAATCACCTAGAGGACTCTCAATGGACAATATCATAGGTGACATCTCAAAAGTGGTAAGAACTAGAAACATGACAAATTTTTGTATGTCTGTAGCTTTTGTGTCACAGATTGAACCCAAGAATGTTGAGGAAGCACTTAAAGATGATCAATGGTGCATAGCCATGCAAGAAGAACTTAACCAATTTGAAAGAAATCAAGTCTGGGAATTAATCCCAAGAGAAGAGTCACATCAAGTTATTGGAACCAAATGGGTGTTTAGAAATAAACTTGATGAAGATGGGAACATAACAAAGAATAAAGCCAGACTTGTTGTAAAAGGCTATTGTCAGGAGGAAGGTATAGATTATGATGAAACTTATGCTCCTGTTGCCAGGTTAGAGGCTATACGCCTACTTCTTGCCTATGCATCTTTAATGAAATTTAAACTATATCAAATGGATGTTAAAAGTTCATTTTTGAATGGTTTTATTAAAGAAGAAGTTTATGTGGAGCAACCCCCTGGTTTTGAGGATTTTAGTTTTCCTAATCATGTTTTTAAATTAAAGAAAGCATTATAGGGGTTGAAACAAGCTCCTAGATCTTGGTATGAAAGGTTAAGTAGTTTCTTAACATCAAATGATTTTTATAGAGGAAAAATTGATTCTACACTGTTTATAAAGAAAGTTAAAGAACATATCTTATTGGTCCAGGTATATGTTGATGATATTATTTTTGGATCAACTGATAATTCGTTATGCGTAGAATTTGCTAAGATAATACAGGGAGAGTTTGAAATGTCTATGATGGGAGAATTGGCATTCTTCCTTGGACTACAAATCAAGCAACTTAAAGATGGCATTTTCATCTCTCAAACCAAATATTGCAAAGAGATCCTTAAAAAGTTTAGAATGGACACCTCAAAGGAAGCTAACACACCCATGAGAACTTCATGCTATCTAGACATGGATGAATCAGGTTTGGAAGTTAATCAAACTATGTATAGAGGTATGATAGGCTCACTATTATTCTTGACTGCAAGTAGACCTGATATTATGCATTCTGTCTGTGTGTGTGCTAGATTTCAGGCTTGTCCTAAAGAATCTCATCTAATTGCAGTGAAACATATTTTAAAATACTTAAAAGGAACTACTGGTTTTGGTTTGTGGTATCCGTCTGATGCTTGTATGAGTTTAATAGGATATTCTGATGCTGATTATGGTGGGATGTAAAATTGATAGGAAAAGTACTAGTGGGACATGTCATTTGTTAGGTTCATCCTTAATATCCTGGCATTCTAAGAAACAGGCATGTGTTGCTTTATCTACCATTGAAGTTCGAATATATTGCAGTTCGGTAGTTGTTGTGCTCAAATTTCGTGGATGAAACAACAGCTTAGAAGATTATAGTATCTTTTTAAATGACATTCCTTTGATTTGTGATAATACAAGTGCAATTAATCTTACCAAGAATCCAGTAATGCACTCTAGGACTAAACATATAGAAATAAGACATCACTTTTTGAGAGACCATATCAGCAAAGGAAACTGTAAAATAGAGTATGTAGATACCAAACGTCAATTAGCAGATATTTTTACTAAGCCTCTACCCAAGGATAGATTCTATGATCTTAGAAGAGGCTAGGGATATTAGAAATAGCTTAAATTCTGCTTAATTTGACTGTTTTTGGATGGTTGTAATGTTATAATGCATTTTGTAGGATGTTCATAGGTTATCATGTGTTAAAACACTCAAAACAGGGCATTCCTCTCTGGAATAATCGATTAATTGGAGGTATAATCGATTATTTGCATCCAAAACACTCAAAACAGGGTATTCCTCTCTGGAATAATCGATTATTTCGTTAATTAATAGATTAAAACCTTCTGATAATCAATTATCAGCTCGAAATAATCGATTAAATGCGACTGGAACTGGTTTAATCGATTATTCTGAGTGTTAATCGATTAAACCTGGCAAGTATGGGTTCTAGCCATTGCCAACGGATCTTTTGGCCTCTATTCACTTCCATATGACCGTTAGACATGCTTGGCTATATATAGGGACCTCTATTTCACTTCTACTCACTTCTATCTCTTGAAATCAAGCTATCTTGCCTTATTCTTGAAATCTTGCTTACTTTTAACTTACCTTGCTCTCCTAAATCTTCGTGTTATTCTCTTAATCCTTCAAATGGCCTCATCTTCTCGTGCTAAGATCCCTACTAGAAGAAGATCTGCACCCTCATCTCGAACCCGTCCTAACTCTGTAGAAGGATGGATTTCTGATACAGATGGCCAACAAGAATTTCTGTCCTACTGGAAGGAACGTGCTATTATTTCTCCTAAGTTTCTTATTGGTGAGCAATTCATTTATAGGGGATTCAATTTTCCTAATCTTCTTGAAATTCAAGGAGTTCTCCCTTTTATCCAAATGCAAGGTACGTACTATCCTGACTTAGTTAGGGTATTCTACTGTTGATTCAAATTTAGAGATCAAATTGCTACATCCCGTGTAAAAGGGGTTACAATAATTCTTGATGATGATATTTGGGAGAATGTTGCTCACTTTCCAATTAGAGAAGATGCTATTAACGTATATGGTGAGCTAGATGACTTTGACAGGTTCCTAGCTTATCGCTCTTTTCTGCGGAATCCCTCCATGGAGATTGGACGTATCCTTCATGCTGGACCTTTAAAGAAGGAAGAACGAATGATTCTACAATTACTTGTATGGATCTTATGTCCCCGGGCTACGAATCATGCCCAATGCTCTTCCATTGATCTTCGTATTATTCATGCCATAATGAATAATGAACCTTTAGATTGGGGCGTTCTTGTCACAATGACCATGTTAAAAGCAAAACGTCATCCCACATTCAAAATTCCATATGCTTTACTTGTCTCTCGTATTCTTGAATATAAAGGAGTGCATGTTGAAGGTGAACAAGCAGTTAGAACAAATAACTTGAACCGCATGCTGGACAACACATTGATTCAACTCCAAATGGTGCGTGTCAATGATATTTATGTTCACAAAGATGATGTTCCTAATCAAGGTGATGCTAATGAAGATTCTGATGAAGATATGCCTCCAGCTGCTGAGTTTCCCTCTGACCAAATCCAAAGTGTTGGAACTTCCTCTACTCATCATGAAACCTGACAATCCATGGAAGACATGTTATCTGACATGAATCAGAGGATGCAATCATTCTTCACTCTTTCTGGAGTACGGCATGAAGAATTAATTCGCTGTATATCTGATGTAGATGATAAAATGTGCCGTTTAGAAAATATATTTGATGCACACTTTAATGATGATGATAGTGCAGAATTTTAAATTTTGTTGATTATTCTCTTTTTGTTATTTTCTCTTGTTATTGTAATGAATGATTGTTTCTACAATAAAATATGATGTTTCCTTGATGCTTTGATTAAGGGGGAGTTATCTCCAACTTATGCATATTTTGAGGGGGAGCCCTTATGATTGTTATTTGCAGAGTTATTTTTGATTATAATCAAAATAAGGGGAGAAATATTTAAAGCCTCTCATGAATTGCATTTAAATATTATCTGGTATGTTTAATGTGTTTGTTAGTATGACAGATAAAACAGATTCTTATAAGGCTTTAAAAGATAATTTTGATCATCATCAAAAAGGGGGAGATTGTTGAACATTCAAGGACTTGATGTTGCACTTGATGGACATGAAGATTGTTGATTTTGATGATGATTCAAGAACTCAAGAACTTAGAGAGTTGAAGACTTGTTTTGTAGTGTAATAACTCTGTTTTAATTAGATTGAGTATGTAATTTTAGTGTTTGAGATAGCCGGTACATAGTCTGAACCTTAGAAGCTTCAAAAAGCTCAAGTTTATCATCCAGGCTCAGCTTTAATCGATTAAATAGGGAAATAATCGATTAAAACAGTGAGAAAAATCATTTTCTGTAACAACTCACTGGTTTAATCGATTAAACCAAATTTTAATCGATTATCAGGCGGTTTAATCGATTAAACCTCCTTTTAATCGATTAAAACAGAGAGATTTGGGTTCTGTTGATTTTTGGCTCTGGTTTAATCGATTAACACTTCTTTTAATCGATTAAACCAGTCAGATTTTGAGTTTTAATTTCAAATCAAACCTATTTTCGAAAACCCTATTCCCAAGAACCCTAGTTTCGAAATCCCTAATTCCTAAACCCTAATTTCTCTACTTAAACTCTTCTTTGGCACTCAGAAAATAAGAACAACCTTTTCCATACAAAAGTTAAGTGCTGTGAGTGCCAGAGAACTGTTTGTTGCAAGGAAAGGGGGCTTTTGGAACCTGGTGTGGGCTAGAAGCGATAAGAATCACTAAGTGGAGTTCTTAGTGGATTGTGTGTTGTGCCGTCTCTGGGGAAAGTTGTTCTTCATCTCTTGTGGGTTTCAAGAGAGGTGTTATCTTTAACTTTATCTTTTCCATTGTAATTTGTATTGTAACGATTTGATTATAGTGACAGCGTTAATCCTCTCTTTGAGTGATTAACAACTGAACGTATGGTCTTTTGATCCGAACCAGTATAAATCTCCTGTGTAAGATTCTCTTCTCTTCTCTATTTACATTTACACAGTTTTTAATCGGTAAAATTTGGGGAAAATTTTGAAAACCTAATTTTTATTAAGAAACCAATTCACCCCCCCTCTTGGTTTTTGTCCGACCACGCGAACATTCCGCTGCACGATTCTAACAGTATATACCTCTCAACGTCGGTCATAGAACTAACCGACGTTGTATATATAACATTCAATGTCGGTTAGTTAAATAACCGACGTAGAAATTACTCATTTCTACGACGGACATTGGTTTAATCGACGTAGATATCTAGTACTTTCAACGTCGGGTTTTCTGAACCGACGTAGAATCCTTTGACATTCAACGACGCCTGATTCAACGACGTCATTAGAATCGACGTTGAAAGCCTTCTACACCCGACGTTGAATGATCATTCCGTAGTAGTGTATAATCCAATTAAATTAAAATATAATTCAATTCTTAAATGGTACAATGAAACATTTAATCAAATAATTTTAATTACATTAAAATCTCAAATAATTTTAATTACATTTTTTTTAATGAATTATAATCAATTAGAATCGTTAAGAATCAAATCTAAACAATAAGAAACACGTTTTAATTGGTGAATCAAGCACAAGAAGGGATTAGAACATGATTATAAAGTAAAAGACAACAAAATAGTGAAGAAAAACAAGAAAATGTGTAGAAATGTAAAAAAGAAGTGAAAACGAAAATTAAATGGAAATAAAAAGAGAACAAATCTGACCTAATACATCTTGAATTGATATACTTTAAGGAACAAGTATGTATAAAACACTACAAGAAAATACACTTTTAGTAACTCGAAATTAGCGATCGATTTAATTCGGTCGCAATTAGCGACCGATTTGCGATCGAATTGTGATTTGGTTTCACATTTTTACCTACCGACCGAAACAACGACCAATAGTTTGCGTCACAAAATTTTGATCGCTAAATCTAGTGGCTATTCCATACTAAAAAAATCATTTAACGATTGATTTAGCGACCGAATTACAAATCGGTCGCTAATGAACATTATTTTTTATTATATTTAAATTTATTTTTTTATAAATATATACTTTAATTACTTTAGTATATTTTTTACAATTTATTTTTTAAAATATACTTTAAAAATAAATTTTGATCTCAATATTAACAAAATGAAGATTAACTTTAATTTTAAATTACTAAAATAAAAATATTATTAAAAATAAATTAAATTTATTAAAAATTTAAATTGTAATCAATTAATATTAGAGTGATATTAAACTATTCAATACAATGTTTAAGAAAAGTTTAATAACAAATATTCTTTAATATATTTTTTAATTGAAATTTTTAATTAAAATTAAATTATATTTTAAAAATGTATATTAAAAAATTGAACACATCAAATTATCACATTTTAATTCTTCATTAACTTAATTAATAAAAAAATTACAATTTCAATCAAATTATTACAATTTTATTTTATAATACTTTATTTTTAATCTAGTTTTTAAATTTATTGTTTTATTATTATTAATTGTTTAACCATGGTTGTTTTCATATAATTGATATACTAGAAAAATAGTTATATCAAAATATAATTGATATACATTAGATAATAAAAATATTATGTAATTAAATTATTTAACATAATTAATAACAAAGATTAAAAATAGACTACTAAAAAAGTTAAAAATTTAAAACTAATCGATTTTATAAATAATAAAAATAAACCATATTTAAATAAATTAAAAATATATTTAAATTTATATTCAACACACCTCCAATTTTTCTCAATAAATGCATAGATCACGTTTGGAAACTTCATCACCGAAATAACTTCAAAATTATTAACTTTTTTTTCAAGGTCCAATTTTTCTTGTCAGCTTTTTCAAAAAAATAGTTAATGTAAGGTAAGGTCGTGCCTTTTTAAAATTTCAACTTTTTTATATATTGGATTTTTTTATAAATTTTAACTTACTTTTTTTTAGTTTAGTTTTTAAATTTTATGTATTATTATTGTTAATTGATATACTATAATAAATTTATATAAAAATAGTTTTTATCTTCAAAATTCACCTCTTCAAATTCTATATTTATATTTTTCTATTATTTTTTTATAGTTAAGAAGGTCAACATTCATGCACATACTTAAATATAATATAAAGTAAAGAGTATTTTTTTTATTTTATTTTCTTTCCAATCTATAATTTTAGTATTTTTATTTTAAAATATATTTTATATTTTTAAAATTAATAATTTAATGTAGTTATCCAAGCTTTTCATGTAATGATTTTAATTGATTGATATTATCGAACCATTTTATTTGATTTATTATAGTAAAAATCAAAAAAATGAATGTTAAAATAATATTAATTATTTTAAATTATAAGAAAATAAATAATAAAAATAGAAAATAAAGTATCCTATAAAAGAAGACTAATTATAGTACGAGATAAAATAGAATATGGGAGGAGATGAAGATGATAATGTAGTAGAAATGATAGAGTTTTAGAAATAATGTAGAATGTGAGAAGTTTAAAAAGAAAAAAGAAGTTAAAAAAAGGATATATACATAAGTAATTGGATTAAATTTATTATCCCCTCATATATTATTATACATTATTAGCGTAATTTTAGTTTAATTAAAAATTAGAATACAAATATACTATACTATACTAATATTATTATCTTGTAACTTAAACTCCCGATCTCACCATATTCCCATCTTATTCCCCTTATTCACTTCCCGAAGCCTCCAAATTAACGTGCCTAGCCACCCTCACCAACCGACCACCCAATTACACCGGCCGCACCACCTTATCACGCTCACAACCACTCACCATCAGCCCCAAGCCCTTTCGCAACGCCAATCACCTCCACCTCCACTACCAATGACTTGTGGCCTCACCTCCCAAGTCTTATCATCTCCTTCAATCCTTCTCCTTCACCAACCTCACTTACTCTCGCCCAACACCCTCACCGAAAATTACTTTAGCACCCTCACCTCCCTCACTACATTCCCAAGAGATGATTTTGATGATGATTCAAGTCAACTACATTCAAGTCAACACCATTCAAGATCAATTAAGGACAAGCTGAATTTATGACGTTGGTGAAAATGTGAAACATTTCCCTACATGCCCAAGATATGTTTTTGATAAAGATGATGATTCAAGCAAGCCCAAGATGATTCCTGAAGACTAGATAGAGTCTTAGAATACTGGATATGGAGGTATAAGTTGATGAAGTAATATTATGCATAAGCTTTCAAAGCACAAGTGTGATAAAATTCATAACATGATATTTTTCTCGTCATAATTAATTATGATGCATCGAAATGGAAAAATGATTTTCTCTATCATAATTAATTATACTGGTAATATAATCAATTATGGCAATTCAAATTTGAAAAATATATCTGTTTTAAAGAATAAATGTTTTTGAATACATCATGATTTTCTCTATGATATTATTAATGTCCAACGACCATTTTCTGATGCTATTTTTCTATTTAATTAAGTTTTGATGAAAAATAAAAAACATACAATTACAGAATTCGAAAATACAATTTACATTCAATCAATTTTGAGAAAAGAATTTTGAGCAAGGCAACAGAGATATTTTACACCTTTTGAGAAAACCCTCTTCTCTACTGCCTTCTGCGCTTTCATTGTTAATCACACTTGTTCTTGGAGATTGGCATTCTACA
This sequence comes from Sphenostylis stenocarpa, assembly GCA_963425845.1. Classification (NCBI taxonomy): domain Eukaryota; kingdom Viridiplantae; phylum Streptophyta; class Magnoliopsida; order Fabales; family Fabaceae; genus Sphenostylis; species Sphenostylis stenocarpa. The sequence continues at coordinate 25,326,638 of OY731402.1, read as the reverse complement.
GGCTTCTACAATTTGTTGTCTCCATTACCCAGGTGTGTCTGTTCTTATTTTTATTACCTTCATCCTTTTTGTATTGGTGAAAAGGAGGTGTTTTTCATCCCTAGCGTGATTCTAGGGAGGTGTTCATCCTTAGTGGGATTCTAAGGAGGTGTTTTCATCCTTTGATTTGTTCAGAGGAGGTGTTCATCCCTAGTGGGATTCTAGGGAGGTGTTCATCCTTAGTGGGTTTCTAAGGAGGTGATTATCTTTTTAATTAGTTTACTTTTTATTGGTTCTTCTGCTGAGTTGATTATAATTTGTAAACTGAATTTGAAAGATAGTGAATGGGGAGTCACTCTTGTGTTAAGAGTTGACTGGGAACTGGATGTAGGGTTGGCTATACCCGAACCAGTATAAATCCCTGTGTGCTCTTCTCATTCCCTTATCTCTTTTTGTTTTCCTGATTATATTATTGCTTCCGCTTTAACAAATTATTGACTCACAAATAAATTTTTAATTTGAAATCTATTTTAATTTGTGCATCTATTCACCCCCCCTCTAGATTCCATTTGTCTAACAACCCTCACCAACCGACCACCCAATTACACCCGCCGCACCACCTTATCACGCTCACAACCACTCACCATCAGCCCTAGCCCTTTCGTGAAGCCGATCACCTCCACTACCAGTGACTCGTGGCCTCACCTCCCAACTCTTATCATCTCCTTCAATCCTTCTCCTTCACCAACCTCACTTACTCTCGCCCAACACCCTCACCAAAAATTACTTTAGCACCCTCATCTCCCTCACTCGCACCCTAGCGTGGGTCGCATCCATCACTAACCGCGAATCGCCTCCCTACCCATCCACTCACCACGACTCGAAGCAGCATCCATTCCCCTCGTTGAAGGTGAGGCCATGAGCTAGCTCCCCTGTGGAGGTTCAACCCGAGGTCGAGATCCGTGTTCTGGGTTTCTTTTTTCTTTATTTACTTTATGTTTCTACCTTATTCTGATTTGACATTGCATTTCTGGTCGAGGGTTTTGCTTCTGATGATTTATGATCAAGGGGTTTTGTTGAAACATTCAAGGACTTGATGTTGAACTTGATGGACATAAAGCTTGTTGATTTTGATGATGATTCAAGAACACAAGACTTAGAATGTTGAAGACTTGTTTTATAGTGTAATAACTCTGTTTTTTATAAGATTGAGTCTGTCATATTAGAGTTTGAGATAGCCGGTACATAGTCTGCACCTTAGAAGCTTCAAAAATCTCAAATTTATCAAAGAGGCTCGGCTTTAATCAATTAATTGGTGAAATAATCAATTAAAACAGTGAGAAAAACCATTTTCTGTATCTGCTCACTGGTTTAATCGATTAACACCCCTGTTAATCGATTAACAGGCCTGTTAATCGATTAACAGGTCTTTTAATCGATTAAAACAGAGAGTTTTGGGGTTTTGTTGATTTTGGCTCTGTAATAATCGATTATTTCAAACAGATTTTGATTTTTAACTTCAAATCAACCCTATTTTCGAAAACCCTATTTCCAAGAACCCTAGTTTCGAAAATCCCAATTCCCAAACCCTAATTTCTCTACTTAAGCTTCTCTATGTCACTCAGAAATCAAGAACAACCTTTTTCATACAAAAGTTAAGTGTTGTGAGTGTTAGAGAACTATTTGTTGCAAGAAAAAGGGGCTTTTGGAATCTGGTGTGGGCTAGAAGCGATAAGAATCACTAAGTGGAGTTCTTAGTGGATTGTGTGTTGTGCCGTCTCTAGGGAAAGCTATTCTTCATCTCTTGTGGATTTCAAGAGAGGTGTTTTCTTTACTTTATCTTTTCCATTGTAATTTGTTTGTAACAAACATTGATTATAGTGACAGCGTTAATCCTCTGTTTGAGTGATTAGCAACTGGACGTAGAGTCTTTTGATCTGAACCAGTATAAATCTCCTGTGTAAGATTCTATCTCTTCTCTATTTACATAGTTTTTAATCGGTAAAATTTGGGGAAAATTTTGAAAACCTAATTTTTGTTAAGAAACCAATTCACCCCCCCTCTTGGTTTTTGTCCGACCACGCGAATATTCCGCTGCGCGATTCTAACAAGTGGTATCAGAGATTGCTTTGATAGTCATTCAAACTTTTCGAAAATGGCCGAACAAAATCAAACTTTTGCCGAAGGTGCGTCTATCAACAGACCCCAACTTTTTGCGGGTCAAAATTATCCTTTCTGGAAGGTAAGAATGCAAATCTTTTTAGAGTCTGTTGATAGAGGCGTTGGGACGCTATTTTAAACGGTCCATATATTCCTAAAGTTACTAAGAACGGTGTTGACGTTCCCAAACCTTTTTCTAGATGGACAACAGAGGAAAATAGAAAAGCAAAATTTGACGTTAGGGCTAGAAATATAATTTCATCTGCTTTAACGCTTGACGAGTTTTACAAGATTTCTGTTTGTAAAAGTGCTCAGGAGATGTGGGAAATGCTAAGAGTGACCCACGAAGGTACTGACGACGTTAAGAGAGCACGGAAGAATTCCCTAATCCAAGAATACGAGATGTTCCGAATGCAACATGGCGAAACGATATTTGACGTTCAAAAGCGTTTCACTCATATTGTGAACCATCTCACCGGATTAGGTAAAATCTTTGACGTTGATGAATTAAATGTTAAAATTTTAAAATCTTTGGATAGAAAATGACAACCTAAGGTGACGGCCATCTCGGAGTCACAAAATCTTTCCACAATGTCTATGGTGGCACTCTTTGGAAAGCTTAGAGAGCATGAGCTTGAACTTGGAAGGCTAAATGAAGAAGAAGGACAATACCAAAAGAAGAACCTAGCCTTCAAAACCGAAATTTCCAAAGGTAAAAATAAAAAGAAAGAAGAAGACTCAGAAAATTAAGAAGAAGAGTTGAGTCTTATGATAAAGAAGTTCACCAAATTCATGAAAGCAAAAGGAAGGCATCCATTCAAAGGTAAGGGAAAGGTAAGAGAAAGTACTTCCATAAATATAAAATGTTTTGGTTGTGGTGAAGCAGGACATGTAAAGACCGAATGTCCAAACAAGAAAAACGATGAAATCAAAGGCAAAAAGTTCTTCAAGAAGAAAGCTTATATTGCTTGGGACAACAGTGATTCAAGTTCGGAATCAAGTGACTCGGAAGTAGAAGCAAATATTTGCTTAATGGCAAATGACAACATATCTTTCGACTTTGAGGTAAGTGATTCCGACTCATCTTCTAGTGATGATGATAATGACCATGATGAACTGCAAAATGCATATAATGAATTATTTAGTGCCTTTACGAATTTGAAAAATGAATATAAAGGTGTGAAGAAGAGTTTAAGTAGATCCGAAAAGGAAATTGACTCTTTAAAAACGAAAATCACATGTTTAGAAGAAAAGGAATTATTAGAAACGAAAATTGTATGTTTAGATGAGGATAATGATAAGAACTTAGCATGTGCAACTTGTAAAGAGCATGAATATGACATAGATATTCTTAACCATTTGCTAGACAAAGCCGAAAAGGAAATAGATGATCTTAAGAAGCATGAAATGGTGTTTGCTCAAAATAGTGTAAATCAACAAGTTCCTTTGAAAAAGTCTAAAAGGAAAAATAAAAGAGTATGGGTAGAAAAAGGAACTAGAGCATGTTTTGTAAGTAATGCATCTTATTCTAAAGCTACATCAAATGCATGTTTTTATTGCATGAATCAAGGTCACACTTCAAATAAATGTAAAATGAAACATTTTGGTGTTCCTAAAGGTAAATATATTTGGGTTCCTATTGTTAAATAATTTATTTGTCTCTAACCCCAAGGATCCAAAAGTTATGGGGACCTAAGTTTACTATGTTCTTGTTTTGTAGGAAACTTCCAAATCTAAGAAGTCTATGTGGTATCTTGATAGTGGATGCTCAAAGCATATGACCGGTGATAAATCAAAATTTGTGAGTTTCAAAGCTAAGGAACAAGGATATGTAACTTATGAGGACAACAACAAAGGGAAAATTCTTGGAATTGGAAACATAGGTGGTGCAAACACTTTGGAGATTAAGGATGTGCTTCTTGTTGATGGATTAAAGCATAATCTCCTTAGCATAAGTCAACTATGTGACAAAGGATTTAAGGTAATCTTTGAAAGTAAATTTTGCACCATACATTTGATAGATTCCGAAAATGTAGAATTAAAAGGCATTAGGCATAACAACATATACTTGATTGATTTGGATTGTTTACATGATTCTAGTATAACATGTTTAGTTGCTAAGGAAGAGAACCCTTGGTTATGGCATAAGAGAGCAGCTCATATAAATATGCATCATTTGAACAAATTGATTTCAAAAGACTTAGTTATTGGTTTGCCTAAGTTAAAATTTGAAAAAGATAGATTGTGTGATGCATGTCAAAAAGGTAAACAAGTAAAATCATCATTTAAATCAAAGAATGTTATTTCCACTTCAAAAACCCTAGAATGATTACATTTAGATTTATTTGGACCTTCTAGGATAAAGAGCTTTGGTGGAAATTATTATGACCTTGTGATTGTTGATGATTACTCTAGGTATACTTGGACATTTTTCCTAACTATGAAAAGTGAAGCCTTTAAAGTCTTTAGAAAATTTGCAAAACAAATTCAAAATGAGAAAGACTTAAGAATTAAAGTTTTAAGAAGTGACCATGGTGGTGAGTTTCAAAATGAAAAGTTTGAAAGTTATTGTGAAGAAAATGGAATATTACATAAGTTTTCTGCTCCTATGACTCCCCAACAAAATGGTGTAGTTGAAAGGAAAAGTAGGTCATTAGAGGAACTTGCTAGAACTATGTTAAATGAATCTAATGTTCCTAAATATTTTTGGGCTGATGCGGTTAGTACTGCATGTTATGTTTTAAATAGAATGCTCATTAGGTCAATTATAAAATCAACTCCCTATGAATTATTTAATGGTAGAAAGCCTAATGTTGCTCATTTGAAAATTTTTGGATGTAAGTGCTTTGTGTTAAATAATGGAAAGGATAACTTAGGAAAATTTGACTCTAAAGCCGATGAGGGCATTTTCTTAGGTTATTCATTAACTAGTAAGGCTTACAGGGTGTTTAATAGAAGAACTTTAAATATTGAAGAATCTATTCATGTTACATTTGATGAAATTGTAGACCTTGGGGGAAATCCTCTTGAATCAAATAAAGAACTTGCAGGTGATGATGAATATATAAGAGAGGCTCTTGATGAATTGTATTTGGAAGAAAATGAGCCTTCTCAAACACCTAAATTAGCAAAAGAATGGAAATTACCAAGAGGACTCTCAATGGACAATATCATTGGTGATATCTCAATGGGGGTAAGAACTAGAAATATGACTAACTTCTGCATGTCTGTAGCTTTTGTGTCTCAGATAGAACTCAAAAATGTTGAGGAAGCACTTAAAGATGATCAATGGTGCATAGCTATGCAAGAGGAACTTAACCAATTTGAAAGGAATCAAGTCTGGGAATTAATCCCAAGGGAAGAATCACATCAAGTTATTGGAACCAAATGGGTATTTAGAAATAAACTTGATGAAGACGGAAACATAACAAAGAATAAAGCCAAACTTGTTGCCAAAGGCTATTGTCAGGAGGAAGGTATAGACTATGATGAAACTTATGCTCCTGTTGCCAGGTTAGAGGCTATACGCCTACTTCTTGCTTATGCATCTTTGATGAAATTTAAATTATATCAAATGGATGTTAAGAGTGCATTTTTGAATGGTTTTATTAAAGAAGAAGTTTATGCAGAGCAACCCCCTGGATTTGAAGATTTTAGTTATCCTAATCATATTTTTAAATTAAAGAAAGCTTTATATGGGTTGAAACAAGCTCCTAGATCTTGGTATGAGAGGCTAAGTAGTTTCCTAACTTCAAATGATTTTACTAGAGGAAAAATTGATTCTACTCTGTTTATAAAGAAAGTAAAAGAGCATATCTTATTGGTCCAGGTATATGTTGATGATATTATTTTTGGATCAACTGATAATTCGTTTATGTGTAGAATTTGCTAAGATAATGCAGGGAGAGTTTGAAATGTCTATGATGGGAAAATTGACATTCTTCCTTGGACTTCAAATCAAGGAACTTAAAGATGGCATCTTCATCTCTCAAACAAAATACTGCAAAGAGATACTTAAAAATTTTGGAATGGACACCTCAAAGGAAGCTAACACACCCATGGGAACTTCATGCTATTTAGACAAGGATGAATCAGGTTTGGAAGTTAATCAATCTATGTATAGAGGTATGATAGGTTCACTGTTATACTTAACTGCAAGTAGACCTGATATTATGCATTCTGTCTGTGAGTGTGCTAGATTTCAGGCTTGTCCAAAAGAATCTCACCTAATTGCAGTAAAACATATTAAAATATTTAAAAGGAACTACTGGTTTTGGTTTATGGTATCCATCTGATGCTTGTACTAGTTTAATAGGATATTCTGATGCTGATTATGGTGGATGCAAAATTGATAGGAAAAGTACTAGTGGGACATGTCATTTGTTAGGTTCATCCTTAGTATCTTGGCATTCTAAGAAACAAGCTTGTGTTGCTTTATCTACCACTGAAGCTGAATATATTTCAGCTGGTAATTATTGTGCTCAAATTCTGTGGATGAAACAACAGTTAGAAGATTATAGTATATTTCTGAATGACATACCTTTAATGTGTGATAATACGAGTGCAATTAATCTTACTAAGAATCCAGTAATGCACTCTAGGACTAAGCATATAGAAATTAGACATCATTTCTTAAGAGATCATATCAGCAAAGGAAACTGTAAAATAGAGTACGTTGATACAAAGCATCAATTAGCAGATATATTTACTAAGCCTCTACCCAAGGATAGATTCTATGAACTTAGAAGAGACTTAGGGATATTAGAAATAGCTTAAATTCTGCTTAATTAGACAGTTTTTGGATGGTTGTGATGTTATAATTCATTGTGTAGGATGTTCATAGATTATCATGTGCATAAACCTCAAATAATTGATGAACTCTCTAGAATAATCGATTAATTGGCGTTATAATCGATTATTTGCATCCAAAACACCCAAAACATGACATTCCTCTCTGTTTTGATCGATTAACTCGACCATTAATCGATTAAAACCAGTATTAATCGATTACCAGCCCACTTTAATCGATTAAATGGGTCTGGTTGTGGTTTAATCTATTAAATTGAGAATTAATCGATTAAACCTGGCAAGTTTGGCTTCCTAGCCGTTGCCAACGGATCTTTTGCACCCTATACACTTTCATATGTCCGTTGGAGTTGCTTGGCTATAAATAGGGACCTCCATTTCACTTCTACTCACTTCTATCTCTTGAAATCAAGCTTTCTTACCTTATTCTATCAATATTGCCTTATTCTCACTTCACTTGTCCTCTTAAAATCTTCTTGTTACTCTCCTAATCCTTCAATGGCCTCATCTTCTCGTGCAAAAATCCCCACTAGAAGAAGATTTGCACCCTCATCTCATCCCCGTCCTAATTCTGTAGAAGGATGGATCTCTGATGCAGATGGCCGACAAGAATTTCTGTCCTATTGGAAGGAACGTGCTATTATTTCTCCTAAGTTCCTTATTGTAGACCCCTAATTTTGCCCGGCCTCTCAATAAAAGCTAGGGAAACTTCACACAAAGATAAAGATCGCCCAGCTAATCAATAAACACTAAGAAGACCTCCCACAACCATACGGAGTTAATCCAATGTCTCGACAAAGGCCAAAGAGACTTCCTACACGACGATAAAAGCTCACCCGGCATCTTAATAAGGGTCAAGAAGACTTCCTATAAGAAGATCAAGCTTCAACGGACACCTATCGGCATCAAACAATGTCCAAAAATAGCAAGGAAAGCTTCCCAGGGTCCCAGAACACAAAAACTGGACAAAATAGGTCGAGACCACCATCCCAGAGTTGGGACGGCCGTCCCAACTATCCTGGGACAAGTGAGACGCGCGTCCCACATGTGGGACGGTCGTCCCACTTCCCAGGGGGTCCTAGCCTGTGTAAAAAATGCATTTGGGACGGCCGTCCCAACCCAGACGGCCGTCCCAGATGTGCCAGGCAGCGAAATCTATAAATAGGAGGCTCATTTGGCACTTTTTCACACCTCAGACACTCCAGACAACTCAGAGTACTTGTCTACTTCTCTCCCTCCTTCGAATGATCTTTCTGATTGCCTAATATAGGTAACAATCAGTTAAGGAATTAGATTCTGGCATTCGATTTTTCTAGAAAATTTTAGTCGAGTCGAGTTTTGTCGTGAGGAGAGTCGTTGTAGAGCGAGGGACTGCTGAAACGCGTCCTTATTGTAACCGAGTTGCTATATAAAGCTTGCTACGGAGGTTCTTCTCAAATCTCTTCTCTTTTACTGCTTTATTTATTGCTTTATAAAATGTAAATAAAATCATGTAGATAGCCATATTTATTGTACGAATAAAATAGGGTAATAGCGTAATTTCTTGTAATCTCTGTCGCCGCCGTCCGTTCCGACGTCCAGGGACATCTCGAACGTTAATGCGAGCGGTTGCAAAAAGATGGTTGAGACTCGCGTTTTTTGTTAAAAATATGTTCATTGCTTCCGAGGCGCTCAACGCTGGACTATCCTCTAATAGAAGCAAGGTTTTCGAAAAGAGTTCTTTTGGATGAAAGAATTAATGGTTGAGTTCAAGAGGGGGGGTGAATTGAACTTAAAAAACTTTTTCGCAAAACTTTCCTTTCTTTTGGAAGAATGAGTTATCTTTATTCAATTCTTGAAAAGATGATTTGATTTAAAACACAGCAAGCTTATATTCAGAATTTAAAAGAGATGATAGAAAGAAATCAACACACAAATTTATACTGGTTCACTCTAATCCAGAGCTACGTCCAGTTCTTGACAAAACCTGTCAAGTTTTCACTAATACCAAGTGACAATTACAACCCGTAGATCCTCACCAATCTACACCAAGAACTATCTTTTCAACCTATAAGATAGAATCTTGAAAAACACCCGAGTAACCAAATCCGATTCTTGTACCAAGTGTAGATTACAATCCAATCTACACAATTCACACGATACAAAAGAATAAGGAAAGAAGAAACCTGGACTTTGAATTCTAATTGCCCAAGCACCAATTCTAAAGCACTCTCTCGCTGTGAATGACCACAATGTTGATCAAAGCACCTTATGATATGACAAAATCTTGAATGCGAGAGAAAAACGTAGATGAACGATTCACAGATTGATTTCTCAAGTTTTCTCAAGTAGTGTGTTGTATATATTTTTTGAAAGATAGATCAATACTGTTTATATAGAGTAAAACAAAGTTTCAAGTACGTGTTCTCTATCAAAATCATTACTGAGAGAGAAAAACAATCGATTAAATTTGAAGTATATCGGATAAAAAGTGATTCTCGCCCGATTAGAATAGAAGAATAATCAATTAGACCGAATTATGATCGATTATATTTAAACTATGATCGATCGGAATATATTTCAACTGATTGAAACCGCGATTCAATCGATTGATTTCACTTAAAGGTTCATTCAATCGATTGTTTCGAGTTTTCAATGGATTGAAACAGCTTTATGAAAAATAATAGCTCTCTGTTTCAACCGATTAAAAAACATTTCAACTGATTGAAATCCTGCAGACTTTTAAGACTCGAAAATGACTTTCTGTTTCAACAGGTTGAAAACCATTTCAACATATTGTTTTTCTGAAAACATTTAGACTTAAAAAATATCTTTATTTTAACAGATTGAAAAACGTTTCAACTGATTGTTTTTCCGAAAACTCTTAGATTGAAAAATATCTTTCTTTTTCAACAGATTAAAAAGTATTTCAATTGATTGTTTTTCCGAAACCTTCATATTGAGAAATTTACTAAGTTATTTTAACTTGTTGATTCTGCGAATCAATCAATTGAAAATACGATTATATAGAACCACTTATTCTATTAAGTGATTTTAACCGATTGAAAATCTTTTTCAACAGATTGAAAAACTTAGTTTGTTCTTTTAATGCAGAAAATGATTTTCAATGCTATGCGAAGATTAAGGCGCTTCATCACAACATATAATGGCCTATCAAGGGATTAAGTGCTCAAGTTATTAAGTGCTCAAGTTAAAAACCTAATCATCTACACACCCACAACCTAAACTAAATTTATGTCTTCATCAAATTATATCTAAGTCTTCATCAAATCCACCAAGTCCACCAAGTGCTTCAATCTCCCCCTATTTGATGGAGACAAATAACCACCGCACCTGCATAAAATCGGACTCGAGACATGCATACCAGAGACATATATTTTGTGATGTGGTGTGTGTGTAGTGGCAGTTTTAATCAAAATAATTCTCCCCTATTTGATCGCATCAAATAGATTGTCATGGATACGATCCAATGGGGCCACTTGGGAACCCCCAAATAAAAGCAGTAATATAAAACCAACTAAGAAAAGAAAAAAAACAGAATTATCGCGAGACATTGATCGTAAACTTCAATCATCTCCGGGACCTGGGTTGAATTGTATTTCCACAATTCCGTTGTAAATGACTTCAAGTTGATTATCGATGTGCTTGGAACCTTGCAATAAAATTCTCATCCAAATAGTGTCTGTCGAGCCCTTATAGTCGTAGTCATATTCATATGCCTCCTTTGATCAGCTTGAAGTTGATTCATTTGTCTGCAGCATTGTTCTTTCAAACTGTGACAGAGGTGTGCCACGGTCGGGGGTGAATTATATGGAATCATCTCCAGCTGGGATCACTTCTTCCATAGGATCAGATGGATGAGCTCTAGAAGTGCCAGGAATATCGGTGTTGATATTTTCTTCCTCTTGTCCATCTTCATCACTTTCTTCATCTCTTCCAAGCATCCTCCTTGGAGACCCACTCACCATCAACTTTCATAAATCCCATTTTGTGAAGCATAGAGTTATTTATTTCGTTTGTTGAACGAACCTGTCTCGACAAGTTCTCCTTCAAGATCAACACCAAAATATGTTAAAAATTTGGAAACCGAGTATAGCATAGGGGTACCGAAATCACCGAGTCTTTTTGCCTTGATCATGTGGTCTTTGATGACAAAAACCCAGTTTACCCGAATCCTGTGGTGAATGCAATACATTAGTACTAAATCTCCCTCATTTAGCACCGCATGATTGCTCCCCCTCGGAGTGAGCTGCCAAGACACAATGCGGGCAAGCAACCTTTCTTCCAATTTTAGTTTCCCGGTATTGAACGAGCTGACAGAGTCATGCCTATTCTTCATGCATGACCGAAAATATTGAACCTTATTAAATTCCTCCACATCGAAGTACACCCTTTGGTGACTTTCACTCCTAAATCCTTTAAACCAGGCAACCTCCTTCCGAGATGTTAGGAGTAATCTCAATGTCCACACCTTTAACTTGGGTTTTCAAGGTGGAACCTTCAAAGGACAAATTTGTGAAGAAAACTTTGATCAAGTCGGGATAAATCCTACCAGTCCAACTCCGAAACTTCGAAGCTTTTGATGTTGCGACGAGCTTTCCGATGCCTCTAAATCCTTCGAGCATCAAACCAGGAAAACTTTAACGACTTTGGTATGTTGACTTGTTTTCTGCTCAACTCATGGATAAACAGATTCATTTGCTCTTGGTCCCAGTTGAACCAAGTCTCAATCCTTCCTTCAACATTTTGTTCCTGCTCGAACGAAGACGACTCGCCCCTGCTTGATTTCTTTCTTCCGGACTTCGATCGTTTGAACATGCTTGATGAGCAAAACAGAAAGGAACCAGAAAGAAAGAGTTCAAGTTAAGGAAATAGGAATACGAGAAATCGTTCGACTTCAGGATTTTGTCTTTAGTCTTTTTGTGATCTTGCACGATGATGATAAAGGTGGAGAGAGAAGAGTTTGATACGTGAAACACTTAATTACCTTCGCAGTATGTATCCAATCGAGTCGATCGAGTATTAAAGGAAGTGGTTGAGATTTTATCTCATTGTAAATGAGTTCAACCTAATCTGCGTAAATTACTTTGTGTGCGAGCCAATTCATTTAATTTCAATTAATCAATTGATTTTTCCCGTAACCAATTGATTTCAGCACTTCGCGAAATTCATAAGTGAAATAAACCAATTGAATCGATGAATAAATCGATTGTTTTTGCAAAGGAAAATTAAGCAAAGTACCATTAGTGAATTCAATCGATTGAATCGAAGATTTAATCGATTGATTTATAGAAGAAAATTTGCGAGCTACGGGGTTAGTGAAATAAATCGATTAAAAGCGTATCTAATCGATTGAACTAATAACATATCAATACCGAGAGTAAGAAACAGGAAATCAACAAATTATTTCACGGTTTCAATCGATTAAAACAAATAATATCAAGTTATTCATGCAATTATTAATCGATTGAACTTGTTATCGACTCGTTAAAAGACATACAATTACTATAAAGAATCAGTTATACAATACTAGATATATCTAGAATTCCTAATTCAATCCTAAGCATATTAAGTCTATCTCTAGGAAGTGGTTTAGTGAATAATTAGCTAATTGTTTTTCGAGATTCAACAAATAATATCTCACAGTCACCCTAGATACGTGTTCTCTAATAAAGTGATGTCTAATTTCAATATGCTTAGTTCTAGAGTGTTGAATAGGATTCTTAGTTAAGTTTATCGCACTAGTATTGTCACAAACCAGAGGTACCTTGTTTAGAGTCACTCCATAATCCGTTAGTTGTTGCTTGAGATAAATGCTTTGAGCACAACGGCTCCCAGCTGCAATATATTCAGCTTCGCGAGTTGACGAGAGCAACACACGCTTGCTTTTTGTCGTGCCACGATATAAGACTCGCTCCCGAGTAAATGACAAGTACCGGAGGTACTTTTTCTGTCTAATCTACATCCCGCAAAGTCGAATCGAAAATCCAACAAGCTTAAGGGACGCACCTTCAGGATACCATAGTCCAACATTGACTTGTTCCCTTAAGGTACTTCAGAATCCTTTTGGCGCGAGTAAGATGTGATTCCTTTGGATTTGCCTGAAATCTTGCACACGAGACATACACTAAACATAATGTCGAGCCTACTAGCAGTTAGATAAAGCAGAGAACCAATCAAACCTCTATATTTAGTTTGATCAACAGATTTCCCTTTTTCATCTAAATCTAAACAACGAGTTAGTAGACATTGGTGTAGAGGATTCCTTGCAATTGTGCATATCAAATTTCTTTAACGAGTTCATTGCGAGTATTTAGATTGACTAAGAAAAATGCCATTTGTTAATTGTTTAACCTCGTAGACCAAGGAAGAAATTCAATTCTCCCATCATAGACATTTCAAATTCACTTTGCATTTCTTTTACAAACTTATTACACATGGCATTATTGGTGGAACCGAAAATGATATCATCTACATACACCTGCACTAGAATAATATCGGTTCAGATTTCTTAATGAACAGAGTTTTATCAACCTCACCTCGCTTGTACCCTTGATCAATTAGAAAATTACTTAACCTCTCATACCATTGTCTAGGTGCTTGCTTCAAGCCATAAAGAGCCTTTTTCAATTTGTAGACATGGTCGGGATGCTTGTGATCTTCAAACCCAGGAGGTTGAGAAACATACACTTCTTCATTGATAAGTCCATTAAGAAAGGAACTCTTTACATCCATCTGTAGTAATCTGAAACCACTTAAACGGGCATAAGCTAATAATAATCTAACGACTTCAAGCCTAGCTACAGGTGCAAATGTTTCATCAAAATCAATGCCCTCTTGTTGGTTATACCCTTTGGCTACCAACCTAGCTTTATTCCTAGTGATAATGCCATGTTCATCTAGCTTGTTTTTGAATACCCACTTAGTACCAATTATATTGATATCAACTGATTTTAGGAACTAATTCCCATACATTATTCCTTTCAAATTGATTGAGTTCATCATGCATGGCACTAACCCGAGTATTCATCATTCAATGCTTCTTTAACGATTTAGGTTCTGTTTGTGAAATGAATGCCATATGATTACGAGAATTGGTTAAGAAAATGTCTAGTAGATACTCCCTTATTGATTTGCCCGATGACATTGTCTAGAGAGATCTCTTGGGACAATCCACTCTTTGGGAAGCTCTTCCAGAACACCTTCTTCCCGTTCTACAGTAATTGTAGATGGATCGGCTTTGCAGGGTCCACGAGATGGATCACCCTCTTCAACAAGTATGCTGATCCGTGCTATCTGGGACATTTCAACCGATAAGAATTATCGGTTAAATCTTCTTCATCGGCAGTACTGTTGATCTATTACTGCACAACTCGAGGAGACTCATTAAACACAACATGTACAGATTCTTCAACCGATTTCAATCTCAAATTATAAGCTCTATATGCATGGCCGTGAGTTGAGTAACCAAGAAAAATTCCTTTGTCATATTTTTCATCAAACTTGCCAATGTTTTCTTTCCCATTGTTTAAAACAAAACATGTACATCCAAAGACCCTCGAAATAGTTTATGTTGGGTTTTCTTCCTTTGTACAGTTCATATGGGGTTTTCTTAAGCATGGGTCTAATCAAGACTCTATTCAAAACATGACAAGCAGTGTTGATTGCATCAGCCCGAAGTATTTTGGTAAAGAATTTTCACTCAACATTGTTCTGGCAAGCTCCACAATTGATCTGTTCTTTCTTTCCACAACACCATTCTGTTGAGGAGTTCTTGGAGCAGAGAAATTGTGTTTTATACCAAATTTTTCACAAAATGATTCAAACTTCTCATTTACAAATTCTCCACCATTGTCACTTTGAATAGATGTAATGAAATATCCCTTTTCATTATGTAAAACCTTGGCAAGCCTTTTGAAAGATTTGTAGGAATCGATTTAGCTTTAAGAAAGACAGTCCAGGTAAATCTGAAAAATCATCAACAATCACCATGATATAAAGACTACCACCTAGGCTTTTATTCCTTGAAGGACCAACCAAATCCATGTGAAGCAGTTCCAAAGGTCTAGAAGTTGAAACAATGTTTTTGTTTGAAAAAGATTTTCCGGTTTGTTTGCCTTTCAAACAAGCTTCACAGATTTTGTCTTTCAAGATTTGAAGCTTAGGCAGCCCAAAAACTAACTCTTTTGAAATCAGTTTGTCAAGATGGTTAAGATGTATATGAGCAAGCCTTCTATGCCACAACCAAGATTCTTCTTTTTTAGTAAGAAGACAACTTTGAGATGATATAGACTGCTTAATATCTAACATGTATATGTTGTTTAACCTCTTACCTACCAACATTACCGTGTCAGATTCTGGCTCACAGATAAGACATTTTTCTGGTTTGAAAACAACTTTGTGACCAAGATCACATAATTGGCTTATACTTATCAGATTGTGTTTGAGACCTTCAACAAAAAGAACATTGTGAATGGTTACAGATTCACCATCTCCAATATCTCCAGTAACCAAGAATTCTTCCCTTGTTGTTGTCTCCATAAGTCACATGACCCCTATTCTTCAATTTCAACTTCTGGAATTTTGAAATGTCACCTGTCATGTGCCTTGAGCATCCACTGTCCAGGTACCAAAGAGACTCTTGATGCTGTTCCTCGAAAAGTCAAACATAAAGCATTTGGTACCCTTTAAATATTTTGGGTCCTTGGGAGTCAAACTTTACGCTTAACATGTTTTGGAACCCATCTCTTCCTTCCTTGCGGCACAAAATATTTCCTAGCATGACAGAATTTTATAGTATGCCCTTTCTTCATGCGGTAATGACGAGGATGAGAAAGGGATGCCTGTTGTTTTTCTATATGAAAAGAAGTTCAAATATTTCTTAGTTTTTACCCCATTCCTAGGTTTGTACCCGATTCCGAACGTTCAAACACACAGTTTTGAGATCCAAGCGAGTGCATCTAAATTCTCTTTACCTTGAGTAAATTTTGTTAAGGTTTTAGTTAAGTAATCAACCTTATTTTGTAAAACAGTACACTTTTCACAATTCTTATTAACGACAACATTATCTCGTAGATGAATAGATAATATCTAGATGTTCTAAATCTATTTTGCTTTCTAGCAGTTCTTTTTCCAGAGTTTTAACTCTATTTTCTAACCAGTTATTTAGCCCTTTCAACCGATTATTTGTATGAGATAAATTTACGGCTTCACTATGCATTTCATTGAAAGCATTCGGTAATGTGCTCGTAATTCATTTCATTTTCTGTAGGAGTTGAACTTACATGTGATGAAGAGGATTCACAGCCAGACCATCAAACACAAGTTCACCTCTTCACCTTCGGATTCGAACTGGAAGAAGATTCATTGTCTTGCCAAGCTATGTAGGCCTTTTTCCCTTTGTATCTTGAATCTTTCTTGTTCGATTCTTGGTCTTTTCTAGACAGTCGCTCCTTATGTGACCACGTTTACCACAAGAATAACAAGTAATATTATTTTGAACAGATTCAGATCTTTCTATCATTGTACCTTTTTACTTGGCCGGTCTTGTTCTTTCTTCTCGAAATTTCCCGAATTTCTTAACCAATAAAGTCGAGTTCTCGGACTCATCTTCTTCGAACCACCGTTTTCTTCAATCGTCTTGAGAACAATATTTCTACTTTTCTTTTCTGCATTCTCTTGTTCTTTGAACCGATTGATTTCCAACTCGTGTTCCCTTAACTTACCAAAAAGTGAGGCAGTAGTCATTTCGAGTCAAATCTCTTGATTCGGATATTGCTGTCACCTTTGGTTGCCAAGTTCTGTCCAAACACTTCGAGTATTTTGATATTCAACTCCTCCTTGTCAAAGGTCTTCCCTAGCCCGATCAAATGATTAACTATGTGCGTGAATCTTTTCCGCACATCCGCAATTGTCTCCCCTTGCTGCATTTTAAACAACTCATAGTCCCTGATTAACTCATGCTTTCTTGCCCTTTTCACATCGAGATGTTCCTTCATGTGTGACCTCTAGAATTTCCCACATCTCTTTGGCGTAAGCACACTTGAGACACCCTGAAAAACTCATCAAGATTTAAGGCAGAGGTAATAATATTCTTTGCGAGATAATCATATTGCACTCTCCTATTTTTCGCATCAGTCAACTCACTCCAACTTTTCTCAACAGCTTTACCATCTACTATATGAGTTGGTTTAAAAGGACCATTAACAATTGTTTCCCAAATGCCTCTATCAAGGGATTCAATAAAGATTTTCATTCTAACCTTCCGAAAGAATAATTCACACCAGACAAAAAGTGGAGGCCTGTTTATGGAGGCTCCTTCAGAAAATTCATCTTTCCCTCAGCCATTGGACCGATTACTTGAGTAACTTACAAGAACCAGACTCGATACCAATTGAAAGAATTAATGGTTGAGTTCAAGAGGGGGGGTGAATTGAACTTAAAAACTTTTTCGCAAAACTTTACTTTCTTTTGGAAGAATGAGTTATCTTTATTCAATTCTTGAAAAGATGATTTGATTTAAAACACAGCAAGCTTATATTCAGAATTTAAAAGAGATGATAGAAAGAAATCAACACACAAATTTATACTGGTTCACTCTAATCCAGAGCTACGTCCAGTTCTTGACAAAACCTGTCAAGTTTTCACTAATACCAAGTGACAATTACAACCCGTAGATCCTCACCAATCTACACCAAGAACTATCTTTTCAACCTATAAGATAGAATCTTGAAAAACACCCAAGTAACCAAATCCGATTCATTGTACCAAGTGTAGATTACAATCCAATCTACACAATTCACATGATACAAAAGAATAAGGAAAGAAGAAACCTGGACTTTGAATTCTAATTGCCCAAGCACCAATTCTAAAGTACTCTCTCGCTGTGAATGACCACAATGTTGATCAAAGCACCTTATGATATGACAAAATCTTGAATGCAGAGAGAAAACGTAGATGAACGATTCACAGATTGATTTCTCAAGTTTTCTCAAGTAGTGTGTTGTATATATTTTTTGAAAGATAGATCAATACTTGTTTATATAGAGTAAAACAAAGTTTCAAGTACATGTTCTCTATCAAAATCTGTTACAGAGAGAAAAACAATCGATTAAATTTGAAGTATATCAGATAAAAAGTGATTCCGCCCGATTAGAATAGAAGAATAATCAATTAGACTGAATTATGATCGATTATATTTAAACTATGATCGATCAGAATATATTTCAAGCTGATTGAAACCGCGATTCAATCGATTGATTTCACTTAAAGGTTCATTCAATCGATTGTTTCGAGTTTTCAATGGATTGAAACAACTTTATGAAAAATAATAGCTCTCTGTTTCAACCGATTAAAAACATTTCAACTGATTGAAATCCTGCAGACTTTTAAGACTCGAAAATGACTTTCTGTTTCAACAGGTTGAAAACCATTTCAACATATTGTTTTTCTGAAAACATTTAGACTTAAAAAATATCTTTATTTTAACAGATTGAAAAACGTTTCAACTCGATTGTTTTTCCGAAAACTCTTAGATTGAAAAATATCTTTCTTTTTCAACAGATTAAAAAGTATTTCAATTGATTGTTTTTCCGAAACCTTCATATTGAGAAATTTACTAAGTTATTTTAACTTGTTGATTCTGCGAATCAATCAATTGAAAATACGATTATATAGAACCACTTATTCTGTTAAGTGATTTTAACCGATTGAAAATCTTTTTCAACAGATTGAAAAACTTAGTTTGTTCTTTTAATGCAGAAAATGATTTTCAATGCTATGCAGAAGATTAAGGCGCTTCATCACAACATATAATGGCCTATCAAGGGATTAAGTGCTCAAGTTATTAAGTGCTCAAGTTAAAAACCTAATCATCTACACACCCACAACCTAAACTAAATTTATGTCTTCATCAAATTATATCTAAGTCTTCATCAAATCCACCAAGTCCACCAAGTGCTTCATTGGAGTCGCCACCAATGTTTTGACCATAAACATTGGAAAAGGAGAAAAAGGCATTGATTTTAATAAAAACCAAACTTGGCCATTATAACCAGAGTCGGGTAAGGGAGTTAGTTACGTGTGGGGAAGGTATTAGCACCCCACAACGCCCCTTTCGGGTTCCCTATGACGGATTAATTCATTTAAGTAAAGATTACAAGAAATTACGCTATTACCCTATTTTATTCGTACAGTATTTAAATATGGCTATCTACATGGTTTTATTTACATTGCATACAGTAAGCAGTAAATAAAGCAATAAATGGGAAGAGAATTAAGAAGAACCTCCGAAGCAAGCTTTATATTATAAGTCTTTTATACAGAGGACGCTTTGCGGCAATCCTTCACTCTACAACGACTCTCCTCTCGAATAAACTCGACTTGACTAAAATTTTCTAGAAGAATCGAATGTCGGAATACAAATTCCTTAACTGATTGTTAACTATTAAAGGCAATCAGAGAGATCATTCGAAGGAGGGAGAGAAGAAGACAAGTTTTGGAGTTGTCTGGGGTGTGGAGAATGACAAATGAGGCTCCTATTTATAGATTTCGCTGCCTGGAAATCTGGGACGGTCGTCCCAACTGCCCGTTTTGCATTGGGCCAAGCTGGGGGGAGAGTGGGACGGCCAGTTTGGGTTGGGACGGCCATCCCACTTGAATTTTGGGGCTTGGGACGTGCGTCCCAAAGGTGAGACGTGCGTCTCACTTGTCTTTTGATGTTTGGGACGGCTGGCCCAAGTTTGGGACGGCTGTCCCAACCTGTCTTGGCCTGTTTTCGCGTTCTGGGACCCCCGGGAAGCTTTCCTTTCCTTTTTCGGACGTAGATTGATGCCGATAGATGTCCGTTGAAGCTTTATCTTCATATAGGTAGTCTTCTTGGCCTTTATTAAGATTCCGGGCGAGCTTTATCTTCGTGTAGGAAGTCTCCTTAGTCTTTATTGTGTGGATGGGTGAACCCCGTCTTGTTACGGGAGGTCTTTCTCGGTTTTTGATATGAAGCCGGGTGAACTTTATTTTCGTGTGAAGTTTCCCTAGCCTTTATTTTGAGAGGCTGGGCAAAATTAGGGGTCTACAGCTGCCCCCCCTTCACCTGCCTAAATAATTTGTTGGTTTTAATATACCGACAAAATTATTCGGCAGGGGAAGGAGTTAACCCTTTTGCCCGGTTATTCGACAAAATTATTCGACAAAATTATTCTCCAGACCCCAGACAACTCCAAGACTTGTCTTCTTCTCTCCCTCCTTCGAATGATCTCTCTGATTGCCTTTAATAGGTAATAATCAGTTAAGGAATTTGTATTCCGGCATTCGATTCTTCTAGAAAATTTTAGTCGAGTCGAGTTTATTCGAGAGGAGAGTCGTTGTAGAGTGAAGGATTGCCGCAAAGCGTCCTCTGTATAAAAGACTTATAATATAAAGCTTGCTTCGGAGGTTTTTCTCAATTCTCTTCCCTTTTATTGCTTTATTTACTGCTTTCTGTATGTAATGTAGATAAAACCATGTAGATAGCCATATTTAAATACTGTACGAATAAAATAGGGTAATAGCGTAATCTCTTGTAATCTTTACTTAAATGAATTAATCCGTCATAGGGAACCCGAAAGGGGCGTTGTGGGGTGCTAATACCTTCCCCACATGTAACTAACTCCCTTACCCGACTCTGGTTATAATGGCCAAGTTTGGTTTTTATTAAAATCAATGCCTTTTTCTCCTTTTCCAATGTTTATGGTTAAAACATTGGTGGCGACTCCAAAAGAACCCTTTTCGAAAACCTTGCTTCTATAAGAGGATAGTTCAGTGTTGAACGCCTCGGAAGCAATGAACATATTTTTAACAAAAAACGCGAGTCTCAACCATCTTTTCGGGACCGCTCGCATTAACGTTCGAGACGTCCCAGGACGTTGGAATGGACAGCGGTGACAGATGGCGACTCCACTGGGGAAGCTAGAGAGTTGATCCCATTTAGTGACGGATAAAATTCAAACTAAGTCAAGATTTGAAATTATGCCTTTACCCTTTTCCGTATGTTTTATTTTATGGCTTTAATAACTGCTGTATGATTATTTCTGCAAATTGTGTGAAATATAAATTGCACACAAAAACCCTTGCACACAACAGTCCCTCTATACCCGGGGGCAAGAGTAAATACCTATAGGGAGTGGGTGGCAGATACGACCGGCTTGTTGGCACACGGAGCTACAACCGTTGTCGGAAACCACCAACTCAAGGTGATAACTCTCTTCTTTTGGTCTAAGGATGTCGACACGGAGTTCTGTGCATGACCCGAGGACTGAGAGATTGAGAGGTCCCTATAATGGGGGCACCTTGGGGACCGTTGGCCTTGGTGAGAACAGTTAGAACCGCCTAAACCAAGCACATTTCTGCAGGAAAACCCTACCTCGTGATTAAATAAGTGTGGCTCTGCTCGTGGATGTATGAATTGTGTGTGCATACGTTTGCTGCATTTGTATTGATGCATTAGCATAAGGGTAATCATACAAAAAAAAATGAAAAACCCTAAAAATCACAAAAAGTAATAAGATAAAAGACCTTTATCTCGGACAGTCTTCAGTTAAGCTAGCCTGGTTTCAGGTTCTTTGTAAGCTAAGTAGCCACGTTGACCGACAGAAGAGATAAAGGGTCATAAAAAACATAAAAAACATAAAAAAATGCCTTTCACAATAAAAAGATTCTTGGCAAAGTCGTATCATTCATACCACATCATCCAATAAGTGGAAAAATTAAGAGAAAAAATAAATGCACTAAGAAAGGTATGCATAAACATCATCATAATAAAATCTCTCATACATAAACACATTCATTCCAGGATACAACAATCATTTAAAAAGCTATAATAAAAATTGTTAAAATCATTTAGAAAGTGGCTGGTCTTCCGCCCATCCTCACTCGTGCTCAGAAAGCCAAGAAGATGGAACATCTGGAGGAACAAAATCGAAAGCTCACTACTGAGCTTAATACGCTAAAAGAACAAATGGCACAAATGTTAGAAATGATGCGTTAGCAGAATCTCCATAAAGAGGGTCCTCAAAGTGGACAAGCCTCTCACCAAGAAGAAGAGGAGGGACCCATTGATGAACAAGCCCAATCTGATACAAGGGCAGTGCACATTCATGCACCAGAAGTATCAAAACAATAGCTGACTGCCCTTGAAGAGCGATTGAGAGCCATGGAGGGGCATAATTTTGATGTTAAAGAGGCAGCTGATATGTGCCTCGTCAAAAATATCCAATTCCCTAACAAGTTCAAAACTCCGGACTTCCCAAAATACATGGGACTAACTTGCCCTAAAAGCCATCTTACGATGTACTGCCGTAAGATGGCTGCATATGCTGAAAATGAGAAGCTCCTGATCCATTGCTTTCAGGAGAGCTTAGCTGAATCAGCCCTAAACTGGTATATGCAACTACAAGGGGGGCAAGTCCAAACCTGGAGACATCTGGCAGATGCTTTTCTTCGTCGCTATAAATACAATATTGATCTGACCCCTGAAAGAGAAGATCTACAACTACTAAGCAAGAAAAACGACGAATCTTTTAAGGCATAGCTCAAAGATGGAGGGAATTGGCAGCACAAGTGGAACCTCCTCTGTCCGACAAGGAAACTACATCCATGTTCATCAATTCTCTGACTGGTCCCTATTATGACAAAATGATAGGGAACACATCAACACTCTTTGTGGATGTAGTCATTATAGGAGAAAGAGTAGAGCAAGGTCTGAAAAGTGGAAGAATTGCACAACAAACCTCCTCCAATTCCTCTACTCAAAACTTTAAAAAGAACTTTGGAAAGAAGAAGGAAGGAGACGTGAATGCTATCAACTTCGCCACTCCTTCGTCCTCCTCGCAGCAGACCAAGTCACGCAGGCCGGAAAGGAAGTTCACCCCAATACCCACTTCCTATGGAAGCCTGCTTCTAAAATTGTTGGATGCCAAACTCCTAGTGCGCGTCCCTCCCAAGAAAATGGAGCCACCATATCCAGAATGGTATAAGCCAAATGAAAAATGCAATTATCATTCAGACGCTCTGGGACATTCTGTAGATAACTGTATGGCCTTAAAACATAAGGTCCAAGATTTAATAGACGCAGGATGGATTACTTTTGACGCGTCAACTCCAAAAGTGGATGACCAACCCTTATCAAACCCTGAATGAAAGACGGGATAAGGAAGACCAGCAATTTAGGGCTCATGATTTTTACCATCTCTAAAAAATGTAATAAAAATATATAAAAATATATCGAAAAGCTTCTGATGTACTCCTCGTGATCCCTGCCCATGATCACGAGATTTTTTGTTAATAAAGGCTTTGTAAATATTTTCTTTCTATCAATAAAATGAGGCATTTTTTTTCATAATATTCATATTCTCTGTTATTCTTTTCCCTCTTACACATTTAATAAAGAAATCTAAAACAAAGCATAACCATGACAAGTCATGTCTCGTGATTGAAAACTCCCTGGAAGATCTGAAAGCTAAAGACGAATGGATTGAGTCGGACAGATGAGGAGGGGACCATTTCCCGGACATGCAAAGACTGCTAGAAAAAGAAGCTCAATCAATACAGACCCCATCAGGGAAAAAGCTGAAGCCATTAATTTGGGACAAGAAGATAATAAGAAAGAAGTAAATATTGGAACCCAAATTAACGATGATGTCAGGGAAAAACTAATACAATTACTAAGAGAGTATGTGGATGTGTTTGCATGGTCCTACCATGATATGCCCGGAATCAATAAAAGTATAGTGGAGCACAGATTACCGCTAAAAGAGGGATTTCGGCCAGTTAAGCAGAAACTCAGAAGAGTAAAGCCAGAATGGTCCTTAAAAATTAAGGAAGAAGTAGAAAAGCAGTTGGATGCCAATTTCCTAATTGTTTCAAAATACCCTGAATGGTTGGCAAACATCGTGCCAGTTGTAAAGAAAAATGGAAAAATCAGAGTATGTGTAGATTACCGGGACTTAAACCATGCAAGTCCAAAAGATGATTTTCCATTACCACATATCGATATGTTGGTAGATCACACTGCTACAAATACTCTCTATTCTTTCATGGATGGATATGCAGGGTATAACCAAATTAAATTGGCCATTGAAGATAGGGAAAAAACTTCCTTCATTACACCGTGGGGTACATTCTGTTATAGAGTAATGCCTTTTGGACTTAAGAATGCAGGGGCTACTTATCAAAGGGCTATGGTTACATTATTTCATGATATGATCCACAAAGAAATCGAAGTATATGTGGATGACATGATTGCTAAGTCCAAAAATGAAATAGATCACCTCCAATACTTAAAGAAGTTATTCAATCGGCTTCGAAAATACCAGATTAAGCTCAATCCGGCTAAATGCACATTCGGAGTACGATCAGGAAAACTCCTTGGGTTTATTGTCAGTAAAAGAGGAATTGAGGTAGACCCTGATAAAACAAAGGCAATCGTAGAAATGCCCCCACCAAGAACAGAAAAAGAAGTTAGAGGGTTCTTGGGCCGAATAAACTACATCGCACGGTTCATTGCGCAATTAACGGACAAATGTACACCCATCTTCAAGTTATTGCGTAAAAACCAACCGAAAGTTTGGAATGATGAATGTCAACAAGCTTTCGAAAAGATCAAAATATGCCTAACTAATCCCCCAGTACTGGTACCACCTGTGGAAGGAAAGCCCCTGATTCTTTACCTTTCAGTACTCGATGAGTCCATGGGATGTGTGCTCGGTCAACAAGATGATACGGGTAAGAAAGAACAAGCCATATATTACCTCAGTAAGAAATTTCTAAACTATGAGACCCGTTATACACCACTCGAAAAAACATGTTGTGCATTGGTGTGGGCAACTCAGCGCCTTTGACAATATATGGTCAGACACACAACTTGGTTGATTTCTAAAATGGACCCAATCAAATACCTGTTTGAAAAACCCATCTTGACCGGAAGGATAGCCAGATGGCAGGTACTCCTCTCAGAATTCGACATTGTTCATGTCACTTAGAAAGCTATCAAAGGCAGTCCTTTAGCAGAATATCTGGCACATGGGCCAACTAACGAATATCAATCCCTCCAAGATGTGGCAACATTATCATCCATGTTCGCATTACGACAAGAACACGAGATGCCCATCATCCAAGTCAAAAGGCACGATAAACAAGCCTTTTGTATGATGGTAGACAATGAAAAAGATAAAACCCCTTGGTATCAGGACATAAGGCGATACCTGACAAAGAGCGAATACCCTAAGGGAATCAGTGATAATGACAAAAGGATCATTCGGAAAAGGGCCATAGGGTTTATGTTAATAGGAGAAACCCTTTATAAAAAGAATTTTGATTCCACTTTGTTAAGGTGTGTAAATCTGGAAGAAGCACAGAAATTGATTAAAGAAATACATGAAGGAACCTTCGGGACTCATGCACCAGGGCATATCATGGCTAGGAAAATTCTCAGGGCAGGATATTTTTGGTCCACAATGGAAAAGGACTGTCACCGATATGCTAAAAAATGCCACAAGTGTCAGGTACATGCAGACAATGTACATGTCCCGCCGACACCTCTCAATGTTATGACTATCCCTTGGCCATTTGATATGTGGGGCATGGATGTTATCGGACCTATCGAGCCTAAGGCATCCAACGGCCATCGATTCATTCTGGTGGCTATCAACTACTTCACTAAATGGGTAGAAGCTGCATCTTATGCACATGTGACTAAAAAGGTAGTGGTCACCTTTGTTCAGAAGAATATCATATGTCGATATGGCATCCCGCATCATCTCATTACCGATAACGGGTCCAATCTAAATAATAAAATGATGGAAGAACTATGTCAAGATTTCAAAATTCAACACCATAATTCTTCTCCTTATCGGCCCAAAATGAATGGCGCAGTAGAAGAAGCTAATAAAAACATCAAGAAGATTGTTCAAAAGATGGTTAAAACCTATAGGGATTGGCATGAAATGTTACCTTTTGCTCTTCATGGTTATCGAACATCTGTACGAACCTCGACAAAAGCTACTCCATTCTCCCTCGTATATGGAATGGAGGCCGTATTGCCAATAGAAGTCGAAATACCTTCCTTGCGAATCATAACGGAAGCAAAACTAACAGAAGCCGAATGGGTTCAAAATCGATACGACCAATTAAACCTTATCGACGAAAAGCGGTTGAATGCTATATGTCATGGACAAGCCTATCAAAAGAAGATCAAAAAGGCTTATGATAAAAAGGTCCACCCTCATACTTATCAAGAAGGTGATCTAGTGATAAAGAAACTGCTTCCGGCCCAGAAGGATAAAATTGGTAAATGGGCAGCAAATTACGAAGGACCCTTTGTGGTCAAAAGAGCTTTCTCAGGAGGGGCACTTATCCTCACCAACATGGACGGAGAGGAACTTCGACACCCAATCAATTCTGATGCGGTGAAGAAGTATTATGCTTGAAGACATTGCTCAAGACCCGTCAGGAATGAAAACCCGCAAAGGGCATCCCTGGGCAAAAGATAGGGTCCATATTCCTCGCTAGGATACGTCCTAGGCAAAAAAAAAGAGGTAAAAAAAAAGTAAAAAAAAAAAAAAAAAAAAAAACTGAGAGCAATGGTTACTTTAGTCGAAAACCGAAAAGGCGGCTAAAGTAACATTCTTCCAGAAGCAAGCAATCTGCATAGTCTTCACTCTGAACTCAGGCATCTCAACTGAAGCAATTAGGAGAACTGGGGGGCAGATATCATAGACATGACTATTCAAGCCTATACAGTACAGCCAACCCCGACCACCCATTCTTCTAAATACCTCTTGAAATTCTTCTGTAAAAGAAATAAACTTTTGCTCATCTATCAATAAAATTCCTTTTCATTTCCTTTCTCTTGACCAAATATTATAGAAATGCCTCTTTATTGATAAAATCATAAATATGCGTAAAGACTTTTTATCAAAGATCAAGCATGCATCTAAAAAGAGGAAGCATAAAAACAATAAAGGAATAAAAGCTTGCCAGGATATTCTTAGGAAAAAACTAGGGTAGCCTGCTAGATCGGAAACCCCAAAAGAACGGTCTAGGCAAAAGATAAGGCAAAAGCCCCCTAAGATATTCTAGGCAAAAATTAAGGCAGCCTGCTAGATCGAAAACCCATAAAGGGCGGTCTAGGCAAAAGATAGGGCTAAAACCAAGAGATGGATAAAAAGAGGAGCCCATCATCATGGTCATAAAAAAGGGAGCCCGTCGGCGTATTCATGAGAAGCCAACGGGAGAAGGCCAGTTACTTTCTAAATGCATCAAAAATAAATAAACAATAAGATTGCATCTAGAACATCCACACACAAAGTAGTTGCACAAAACGACTTTGTCAAAATCAAGAAAAAATAATTTTCTTAAAATAACAAATAAACATGCATATAAGGAGGATAGTCTCCATGCTTGTGATTGAAATAGGAGGCGCCTGAATCCAGTCTCCACGTGAAAATCAAAATCGCGAAAGGCGAAATTCAAAACCATTCCAGCAGAATAAAGAGCTTCAAGAAAACTAGCTCCAACCTTCTACACCAATAAAAGAAGGTACATCGAAGAAAAAGCCAACGGAAAGGCTCGATAAATCCTCAAGAAGATCCTTGCCTATTCAAAGGCAGAAAAATACTCCCTGACTCAACACCTCCACATGAGTCGTCAAGCATAAATCACTTGGAGCTGCAATCAGCATCCTTCCATCCAGAAAAGACATCAACAAAAAGGCCGACGGAAAGGCTTGATCATCCCAAGAGGATCCTTGCCTACTCCAAAGGCAAAATGAAAAAGACTACTTCGTGACTCAGCTTCATTACCACATGAGTCATCAAGCACACTCATATAAGGATCTTCGCTTCATTCCCCAACGGAGAACAAGGGTTACACAAGAGCCCATCATACGAAGTCAAGTTCCCTATATCACCGGGGGGCAACAAAAAGAAAAGAAAGAAAATTTTTCATCCGCAACAGAGGCCACTACAGAAAAAAGGCCAAATAAAGGTCTCTAAATAGAGCATATCAAGAAAAACCTCCACAAAGAGGAAAAGAAGAAAAATCTTCACCCTGATCAATAAAGGGCCTCACAAAGCCAGGAGCCAGAACTCCATCATACCCCCAGGAAGCCAACAAATTCCCCAGGACCGATAAAAAAGGAAAGAGAAGAAAAGAAAACCTCTTCATCCCTAGCAAAGAAGAAGCTATTGTGCATAAAAAGAGCACACATACAAAAAACCAAATCGCAAAAAAAAGAGAAATCGCAAGAAAAGGGTAAAAACCCATTCCCCAGCAAAATAAGAGCTTAGGAAAAACCAGCTCAAACAACAGTAGCCAATAAGGAGTTGAAAAACTCCATTTCTCCCTAAAGGGACAATTCAAGATAGATCTCCGGAATGAAATTAATTCCCCAGTGGATCATCAACAAGAAAAATACCCCAGTGAGCCTACGACAAAGGCAAACTACAAAATTATATCCACAGGGAGTTAATCGCTCATAACGCCCAAAGACGGATATCCATAGTAAAGCACAAAGCCTTCACTTGCAACAAGCAAGCAAAAAACTAATATCCCCATGAAATGGGAAATCAACCTATGCAAGAGGCAATCCAAACCCTCAAAGTCTTCACCACTAATTGAAGCATTCGCCTAATCAAGAGGCACAATCAAGAAGAGAATACAAAATCCCCAGAGGATTCCCACCTAAAAAGAGGCAATCAACAAGAATCCCCGCCCAATACCGGACAACTAAAAGGAAAAGCCAAAATTTAAGAATCCCCGGCAAAAGACGGACGGCTAAAAGAAAAAGCCAAAATCAAAGAATCCTCGGCCAAGACCGGGTGGCTAAAAGAAAAAGCCAAAAAAACAAAGAATCCCCGGTAAAACCGGATGACTAACAAAAAAGTCAAAAAGTCAAATCAAATATTCCCCACGGAATAGGCGCATGAACAGAAACAATAAGTCGCCAACACATCTTTAAAACCAGATGACCACAGGATTGACTATCAAAAAGTCATTCTAAAAGCCTTGCAGAACGGGGCTTATTCAGAACCTTGCAGAACAGGGTTCGGACCAGGTGGGGGTAGGTACCCATCAGAGCCTTGCAGAACGGGGTTCGGACCAGGTGGGGGTAGGTACCCATCATATCCTTGCAGAACGGGGTTCGGACTAGGTGGGGGTAGGTACCCATCAGAATCTTGCAGAACGAGATTCGGACCGGGTGGGGGTAGGTACCCATCAGAGCCTTGTAGAACGGGGTTCGGACCAAGTGGGGGTAGGTACCCATCGGAATCTTGCGGAACGAGATTCGGACCGGGTGGGGTAGGTACCCATCGGAATCTTGCGGAACGAGATTCGGACCGGGTGGGGGTAGGTACCCATCGGAATCTTGCGAACGAGATTCGGACCGGGTTGGGGTAGGTACCCATCGAGCCTTGCGGAACGGGGTTCGGACCGGGTGGGGGTAGGTACCCATCGAATCTTGCGAACGAGATTCGGACCGGGTGGGGGTAGGTACCCATCGAGCCTTGTAGAACGGGGTTCGGACCGGGTGGGGGTAGGTACCCATCGAATCTTGCGGAACGAGGTTCGGACCGGGTGGGGGTAGGTACCCATCGAGAATCTTTCGAACGAGATTCGGACCAAATGAGGGTAAGTACTCATCGAATCTAGCAAAAATGCGGATTCGTACTTGGGTGGGGGTAGGTACCCACCAAAACCTTAAAAATAAGGTTTGTACTTGGATGAGGGTAAGTACTCATCGGAATCTAGCAAAAAATGCGATTCGTACGGGTGGGGGTAGGTACCCACCAAAACCTTAAAAATAAGGTTTGTATCGGATGAGGGTAAGTACTCATCGGAATCTAGCAAAAAATGCGGATTCGTACGGGTGGGGGTAGGTACCCACCAAAACCTTAAAAATAAGGTCTCATGCTGGATGAGGGTAAGTACTCATCGAGAATCTAGCAAAAATGCGGATTCGTACGGGTGGGGGTAGGTACCCACCGGAACCTTAAAAATAAGGTTTTGTACCAGATGAGGGTATGTACTCATCAAAACTTAGCAAAATGCATCGGGTAGAGTAAAAATACTCACCCGAAGCATTACTAGAAATGGGTGCAAAAACTTGCTTCTATTAGAGGATAGTTCAGTGTTGAGCACCTCGGAAGTAAGTACCCACAAGAGTTTAGCAAAATGCGAACTCATACTAGGTGAGGGTAGGTACTCACCAAAACCTTGTAGAACAAGGTTCATACCTAGTGGGGGTAGGTACCCACAAAAGTCTAGTAAAATACAGACTTATACCGGGTGAGGGTAAGTACTCACCGAGCTTTATAAAAGGAGGCTCAAGCCTGGATAGGGGTTGGTACCTATCAAAATATTTATCATCAGGAGGATCAGCAAAGAAGCGACATCAGAAGGATAGCCGAGACAAAAGGGTTAACTCCTTCCCCTGTCGAATAACTTTGTCGGTATACTAAAACCAACAAATTAGTTAGGCAGGTGAAGGGGGGGCAGTTGTAGACCCCTAATTTTGCCCAGCCTCTCTAAATAAAGGCTAGGGAAACTCCACACGAAAATAAAGTTCGCCCGGCTTCATATCAAAAACCGAGAAAGACCTCCCGCAACAAGACGGGCTTCACCCATCCACACAATAAAGACTAAGGAGACTTCCTACACGAAGATAAAGCTCGCCTGACATCTTAATAAGGGTCAAGAAGACTTCCTATAAGAAGATCAAGCTTCAACGGACATCTATCGGCATCAATCTACGTCCGAAAAAGGAAAGGAAAGCTTCCCGGGGGTCCCAGAACACGAAAACTGGCCAAGACAGGTTGGGACAACCGTCCCAAACATCAAAAACCAAGTGAGACGCACGTCTCACCTTTGGGACGCACGTCCCAAACCCCAAATTTCAAGTGGGACGGCCGTCCCAACCCAAACTGGCCGTCCCACTCTCCCCCCAGCTTGGCCCAGTGCAAAATGTGTAGTTGGGACGGTCGTCCCAACCCAGACGGCCGTCCTAGATGTCCAGGCTGCGAAATCTATAAATAGGAGCCTCATTTGTCATTCTCCAGACCCCAGACAACTCCAAGATTTGTCTTCTTCTCTCCCTCCTTCGAATGATCTCTCTGATTGCCTTTAATAGGTAACAATCAATTAAGGAATTTGTATTCTGGCATTCGATTCTTCTAGAAAATTTTAGTCGAGTCGAGTTTATTCGAGAGGAGAGTCGTTGTAGAGTGAAGGATTGCCGCAAAGCGTCCTCTGTATAAAAGACTTATAATATAAAGCTTGCTTCGGAGGTTTTTCTCAATTCTCTTCCCTTTTATTGCTTTATTGACTTCTTTCTGTATGTAATGTAGATAAAACCATGTAGATAGCCATATTTAAATACTGTACGAATAAAATAGGGTAATAGCGTAATCTCTTGTAATCTTTACTTAAATGAATTAATCCGTCATAGGGAACCCGAAAGGGGCGTTGTGGGGTGCTAATACCTTCCCCACACGTAACTAACTCCCTTACCCGACTCTGGTTATAATGGCCAAGTTTGGTTTTTATTAAAATCAATGCCTTTTTCTCCTTTTCCAATGTTTATGGTTAAAACATTGGTGGCGACTCCAAAAGAACCCTTTTCGAAAACCTTGCTTCTATTAGAGGATAGTTCAGTGTTGAACGCCTCGGAAGCAATGAACATATTTTTAACAAAAAACGCGAGTCTCAACCATCTTTTCGTGACCGCTCGCATTAACGTTCGAGACGTCCCAGGACGTCGGAACGGACGGCGGCGATAGTACCTACCCCCACTAGGTATGAACCTTGTTCTACAAGGTTTTGGTGAGTACCTACCCTCACCTGGTATGAGTTCGCATTTTGCTAAACTCTTGTGGGTAATTACTTCCGAGGTGCTCAATCACTGAACTATCCTCTAATAGAAGCAAGTCTTTGCACCCGTTTTTAGTAATGCTTCTGGTGAGTATTTTTACTCTACTCGATGCATTTTGCTAAGTTTTGATGAGTATCTACCCTCATCTAGTACAAAACCTTATTTTTAAGGTTCTGGTGGGTACCTACCCCCACCCGGTACGAATCTGCATTTTTGCTAGATTCCGATGAGTACTTACCCTCATCCGTACAGACCTTATTTTTAAGGTTTTGGTGGGTACCTACCCCCACCGGTACGAATCCGCATTTTTGCTAGATTCGATGAGTACTTACCCTCATCCGGTACGAGACCTTATTTTTAAGGTTTTGGTGGGTACCTACCCCCACCCGGTACGAATCTGCATTTTTGCTAGATTCTAATGAGTACTTACCCTCATCCGGCTCGAACCCCGTTCCGCAAGGTTACGATGGGTACCTACCCCCACCCGGTCCGAATCTCGTTCGCAAGATTCGATGGGTACCTACCCCCACCCGGTTCGAACCCCGTTCGCAAGGCTCGATGGGTACCTACCCCCACCCGGTCCGAATCTCGTTCGCAAGATTCCGATGGGTACCTACCCCCACCCGGTCCGAACCCCGTTCCGCAAGGTTCCGATGGGTACCTACCCCACCCGGTCCGAATCTCGTTCGCAAGATTCCGATGGGTACCTACCCCCACCTAGTCCGAACCCCGTTCTGCAAGGCTCCGATGGGTACCTACCCCCACCCGGTCCGAACCCCGTTCTGCAAGGTTCCGATGGGTACCTACCCCCACCCGGTCCGAACCCCGTTCTCGCAAGGTTCTCAGGATGCACTTTTTGGTAGTTAATCCTGTGATTATCTGTTTTTGGAGATGTGTTAGCGGCTTACTTGTTTCTGATTATGCGCCTATTCCATGGGGAATAATTTGTTTTGATTTTTTTAGTCATCCGGTTTTTGTCGGGGATTCTTTGTTTTTGGCTTTCTTCTTTTAGCCATCCGGTTTTGACCGGGGATTCTTGTTGATTGCCTCTTTTTAGGCGAGAATCCTCTGGGGATTTTGAATTCTCTTCTTGATTGTGCCTCTTGATTAGGCGAAGATTCATTTGGGGATTTTGTTGTGCCTCTTGATTAGGCAAATGCTTCAATAGTGGTGAAGACTTTGAGGGTTTGGATTGCCTCTTGCATAGGTTGATTTCCAATTTCTTGGGGATATTAGTTTTTTGCTTGCTTGTTGCAAGTGAAGGCTTTGTGCTTCGCTATGGATATCCGTCTTTGGGCGTTATGAGCGATTAACTCCCTATGGATATAATTTTGTAGTTTGCCTTTGTCGTAGGCTCACTAGGGTAGTTTTCTTGTTGATGATCCACTGGGGAATTAATTTCATTCCGGAGATCTGTCTTGAATTGTCCCTCTAGGGAGAAATGGAGTTTTTCGACTCCTTATTGGCTGCTGTTGTTTGAGCTGGTTTTGCCTAAGCTCTTATTTTGCTGGGGAATGGGTTTTTACCTTTTTCTCGCAATTTCTCTTTTTTTGCGATTTGGTTTTTTCCATGTGTGCTCTTTTTATGCACATTGGCTTCTTCTTTGAATGAAAAGATATCTTTTTCTTTTTTCTTTTCGGTGATCCCGAGGGAATTTTCCTTTATTTCTTGGGGATCCAACTTTGATGCTGGAGTCTTGGCTCTTGGCTTTGTGAAGTTTTTTTATTGATCAGGGTGAAGATTTTTCTTCTTTTCCTCTTTGTGGAGATTTTTCTTGATATGCTCTGTTTAGAGACCTTTATTTGGCCTTTTTTCTGTAGTGGCCTCTGTTGCGGATGAAAAATTTTCTTTCTTTTCTTTTTGTTGCCCCCCGGTGATATAGAGAGCTTGACTTCGTATGATGGGCTCTTGTGTAGCCCTTGTTCTCCATTGGGGAATGAAGCGGAGATCCTTATATGAGTGTGCTTGATGACTCATGTGGTAATGAAGCTGAGTCACAAAGTAGTCTTTTTCATTTTGCCTTTAGAGTAGGCAAGGATCCTCTTGGGGATGGTCGAGCCTTTCCGTCGGCCTTTCTTCTTTGTTGATGTCTTTTTTGGGTGGAAGGATGCTGATTGCAGCTCCAAATGATTTATGTTTGACGACTCGTGTGGTGGTGTTGAGTCAGGGAGTATTTTTCTGCCTTTGAATAGGCAAGGATCCTCTTGAGGATGATCAAGCCTTTTCCATTGGCTTTTCTTCTCCTTCTTTTATTGGTGTAGAAGGTTGATGGTTGGAACTAGTTTCCTTGAAGCTCCTTATTCTACTGAAGATAATTTTGATTTTGCCTTTTTCTATCGCGATTGAATTTTATCGCGAATTTTTGAAATCCGGATTTTTACTACTTTTTGTTTGATACATTCAAGCATTTTTCAAAATACTAAAAATTATAAAAAGACTCCTCCTAATCATCTGCCTCTGGACTGGAGTGGGAGGACGGTACTAGCGAAGGGAAGCGGCGGAGTAGGCGGCACTGGAACCTCGTCTGATTCTGGACCAAGCTTTCTATCTGGCGGTCCGTCCTATCTTGCCTAATAGTCAGCTGACTGAACTGCTGGCGTATGAACTGGAACTCTCCTTCCATGTATGCATGCTCCTTGTCCAGGCATCGGTACAGGCCGGGGAAGTCTGGATCGCGTGACTGCTGCTGGGATTCGGAGGTAGTAGGGATGTCTTGCGGCATATCGAAGTCGCGCATATCCCATGAAATCGAGATGTTAGGGTTCAAGATGAACCATGTCCCTTGCCTGCTGAGGATGTTCATGTGTGTCAGCACTCCTCCGTTGATCGGCTCTAGTTGGAGTTCAGCTGGGAGATCTTCTCCATCAGTGCATCCCCAATACTCAGCCAAAGGGGTAAGGAGGGGAGCCACCATGATAGCTCCTGCTGGTCCCCGAGTACCGCATTCCTTTATGGCCTTCAGGAATGCGTATCCCGGGTTGCACTTATGCCCTTGGTGCATACAGTAGACGATAAAAAGGTCAGCCAGTGTTACCTTCCCCTGGCTTTCCTTACGGCTGTGTAGGGTCCCGGCGAGCAGTTTATGGCATATGCGGAGCGGAGGAGAAAAGGATGCTCCCTTCAAGTGTGTTGGCAGGTTGTGAGCTCCAGTGATCTCTTTCCACATGCTAGTGGTGGTGAGAACAGCAGGTTTTTCTAGATATGCGGACCGATATTCTGGTGTTCTTGTATCTGCTCGTTGGCAGAAACCCATTATGACATTAAAGTCATCCAGAACAGTGGTCCGGTAGGCTCCCTCCATCCAGTAGGAGACAGCTTGAGTTGGTGGTACTCCGGGAGTTGCGGATGGCATTTCCATCATGTTGACAGAGGCAAGAAATTCCATTGTGGCAGTGCGGTGGATCCGAGTAGGTGGCTCACGGAGCAGAAAGTCCCATCCTATGTTGTGGATGAACTTTCTGACATCTTGCTCCCAGCCGAATGTAGCTAAGATTTCAAAATCTAGTCGCAGACATAGGATACCGGGCAAATTGTTGGACATTTGCCAGTCGTTGTTGATGTGCCTCCGCTAGCAACATGCCGGTGACAGGAGTTCTTCCGCGGCAGTCCCGGTGCGCTTTCTCCTGGATGAGGCTTCTCCACGTTCCATTGTGAGCTCTACTCTCTTAGGGATGCTAAAAGTGTATAGAGAAGGAGGAAAAGCAAGATAGGAAGCTTGGACTGAAGTGCTAGAGCCAAAACCCGTGCCCCACCTATATAGGTGGCGCATGCAGGTTTGGGACGACCGTCTGGGTTGGGACGGCCATCTCAACTAAAAAAATTGCACACAGGCCAACCCCCATCTGAGACGTGCGTCCCAACTGAATTTGGGTACTTGGGACGGTCGTCTGGACTTTGGGACAGCCGTCTCAAGCTTCTTATGCTGATTTTTTGTTTTAGTTAATTTTCGTGTTTTTTGATGAAACTGAAGATAGGATTCCCTTCATTTATGCTTTAATGCATGTAATGCTTCATGATATGCATCCTATGATCTATTTCAGTTAATATTTCGAAAGTTTTAATTGATGTGCTTTAACTTCGGGCGCATTCTCGCTGTTGTGCCTTTACGTCATCTTGTTTCTTGATCAACAAGCTAAGCTGTATTGATTTGTCGTCTTGGAATTTTCTTTGCTATGGCCGAAGAATTATCTTTTGTCCGTAGGGCAACTGCCATATCAATGCCCTCCTTCCTTTCCTTAGGGATTTTGACCTTCCTATTGATCACTATGTTACCACATTCCCCTTTATTACTTGAATGCTTTATAGTGAAATGGTCAAGAGAAGGGAAAGAAAAGGATTTACAACAAAGGCTTGTGTTTTAGAGGGATATTTTTTATAATAGAGGTTTTTGTAAGAATGGCTAGCCAAGGTTGGTCGGTGTTTAGGCTAGTTTAGATAAACGTTTCATTCTTATGATGTGGCGTCGTTGTTTATTGTTTTATGGCGCCTTTTTGTGATCGATTAACTTCCCTAGGCTGCCCTTTCAGGTTTTCAGTCTAGGATGTTGTGCTTATGTCCTAACTTTTGTCTAGGTTTCCCTTTTTTGTATTTATTTTTAAGGAATACCTAGCGGACTTTTAATAACCCTAACTTTTGCCCAGGCTACCCTTTATTATTGTTCGGGTCTCCTGCCGGGTTTACCCTAACTTTTGTGCAGCCCCCTTTGTGGGTTTCCTGCCGGGTATTTTGCCCTTTTATTTTCTTGTCTCGGCCTTTGGCCTCGACGGGCTTTTCTTTTATATGCATATACATTTTTTTTTGCACAACATTGTCGAAACTTGATTTTGTCAAGATAGATTTTATTTGTGTTTCTAGTTAATCAATCATTTTTTACTTTACTTTGCGGCGCTTTAATTATTCGGACGCATTTGAAACAAAACGTTTTATCTAAACCTTGTTTATTAAAATGGGGTATAGATACATTTAGCAAGAAAAGAAGCAGATAGTAAGAATAGCATTCTTTTGTAATTTCAGGGAAATGTGTGCCCTAAAGATGCTCGGGGGCCGGGCATACCCCGAGGAGTGATCTCTAATAGTCACTAGGTTTACATCCCTTAGAATCAGAAGAAGGACACCTAATGACTAACGCTACCCTTTGCGCTAATACCCCTTCTTTTCGGAATACCATCTTCGAGAGGTAAGACTTCCCTATTTTTCGTTTGATTTGATCTTTTGTGGGGTCGTACCCTAAACCATACTTTAGCGGATTATCCTTGAAATCTGGTGGCTCTCTTATCCCTTGAGCATTCTTTCCGAGCCCCTGTCTTGGGCGATATCCATATTTTTTCATCATATGGGCCACCTTCATATTACCAGGGAGTCTTTCTATGTTGGCAATTTCGAGCGCTTGAAAAGATGTTTCAAGAGCCTCTTCGACCGCATCCACATATGGTTGGACAGACGGTTTGCTCATCGAAAGTCTTCTTCAGCTTGAACCGTGACTAGTTTATCATTTGTCACAAACTTGACTTTCTCGGTGGAGCGTTGAAGGTATTGCCTTAGCGCTATGAATCCAAGGTCTACCAAGGAGACAATCTGTATGCCTGGCGTGATGTCCATCACGTGGAAGTCTATGTTGAAGATAGTAGGGCCAATTTGGATTGGTAGACTGATCTCTCCTACTACTTCTCGTCTTGATCCGTCAAAGGCTCGAACAACTGTATTACTCGGGCGCATGTGGGTTCCTTGCACTGTTATCTTGTCGAGTGTACTTTTAGGCATAACATTTAAGGATGACCCATTATCCATAAGTACTTTGGAAATGAGATATTCCTTGTATTTGACAGAAATATGCAAGGGCTTATTATGATTGGACCCTTCAATAGGGAGTTCTTCATTAGTGAAGGTAAGGTGATTATTGGCTGTAATATTACCAATAATTCCTTCAAACTTGTCTTGGGATATTGTATGCGGAACGAATGATTCATTCAAAACCTTTAACAATGCGTTTCGATGCGGTTCCGAACTCATGATGATTGATAACAAAGTTATCTTTGCTGGAGTACGATTGAGTTGATCAATGATAGAGTACTCACTTTGTCTTATGTATTGGAGTAACTCATCTGTCTCCTCCTTGGATTCCTTTTCTTCTTCGGCCTTATTTTTCGCCTTCTCTTTAGGAGTATTTTCTTGTAATTCCTTGGGGGAGTATATTCTTCCACTTCGAGTCATGCCCCCAATACCGGCTATGTTGGAGATATCTTGATCAACTGGCAATTCTTCTGAGTATCTCCAAGGTACATCTTTATTTGATGAATAAGGGAAAGGACGCGGCACGAATAAACGTAAAGGCGTTATTGCTTCTTCCCTTTTATTGTTTGGAATGATTAACGATGCTTGTTTGTTATTATCTTTGGGTTCATCGACCGTCGTAGAGATTTTGATGACGAAAGGCTTCTTTTCCATTTTTCTGATTTGTGGAAAGCACATCAGTTAATTCTTTCTTTTTATTATCTTTATTATTAAAACGAGGAGGGATATGTGAATGTATGCAACTTATGAATGCAATAGACAATTTAAGGAGAAAAAAAAATCATTTTATTAGAAAGTGTGTATCCTTCTATACAATGCTTTGAAGCAAGTGCTGACAAAAGCGAAAAAGCTTGAAGAATCCTATAGGTAAATTAGGCTTTCTTCGTAATTCGTCTTCAGCTGTTATCACGTGATTTCTGAGCGTCTTGATTTGCTCGGATACCACCCGGCTCATATCTTCACTATATCGACGAGCCTCTTTTATCTTCTCTTCCTGATGAACGATCAAGGCATGCTGCTGATCAGACCTCTTTATTATTCGGTCTTTTTCAAGAAGTAATTGACCATACTGAGCTAATCCATCTTTTTCTTTCTCATGTAGCTCCTCTAGGTCTACTCTGTATTTTTCAGCGGTTTCCCACCATTTCTGTGCTTCTGACCGAGTATTTGCTAGGTCATCCTGTATTAACTTGATCGTTCTTGCCTGTTCTGCAAGCATGCTCTCAAGATGTGCTATTTCGTCATTCATGTCCCGGAACAGACTATCTTGCTCAAGTCTCGAATCTTCAATGCTTGTTTAGTCTCTTCCCGATAATCAAGCACAATCATTCTTAAGACGCTCTATTTCGTGGTCCTTCTTTCTACATTGCCTTTTTAGACCATCTATTATAATGGTTGATTCTTGCTCTTTTTCTTCAAAAGCCCTTAGCTGAGCTTCCATGACTTCAACCCTCTTGTTTAAGGCATTGACCTGCAATTGTAGCTCTTCACTGACTAACGTTGTAGTGAATGCAGCAGATGGTTGGGGTATCCCTCTATTTTTCCTCCATTCTTCATATTCATGGGATGTAGATACCTGAACCTTTCCGAGTTCTTTATCTCCCATATAGACTGGTCTTTCCCATGCTTTCCGGACAACAGATACTTCTTCAAAGCTATGGGAATAATGGCATAGACTCAGCCCTCTGAGCTCTTCCTGAATTGGCGCGGTCTGGGTTCTCATAAGTTGTTTCATATCCATCTTAGGAGAATAGGCTATACAACCTCTAAGACCTAGAAGTGGTATGCTCAGGTAATCTCCGCATCGTACGAGAATATAACCGGGTCGGAACCAAGGGCAAACCCATGATACATGCTCTATGTTCCAGTTTTCTAACTCAGTTTTCCACTCTAAGGCTTGACGATGTTGAAGAGGGATTTTTGAAAAACTCCTTAGAGGATCAGGAAATACGCCCATGTGGCTTGAAGCGTAGAAGTGAGTGACGCCCCATACGTATAGCAATGAAGTGCAACATCTAAGTGTTTTCCCCTGTTTCTGTCGGCAGAAGTTTACGGAAAGCAGGGTGTCAGCGAGGATTGCAGGTATAGGACTCTTTGAGTACACATCCCAGGCAAAAAATGCATCTATTGCAGCAAGATCCACAATGTTCACATGAAATGGGAATAATATGATTCCAAACATTGCCAATGCTAGAGTTTTGTTGAATGTAGACCAATCTTTCTTTTCAGCCAGAGAAACTAAGTGTGGTCTTCTATTACAACCATTTTCCAACCTCTGATATTCCCTTTTCCCTCTAGGGTGGATTGATGAGGAGGCAGTCGTATGATAGTAGCAACCTTACTCACGGCTACGTATACTCCCGAGCAAACATATACCCCAACTGACTGAGGCCATCTGACCATGATTTCATATTCTTCTAAGGTTGGTACCAAGTCAAACTGCGAGAACTCAAAGCAGTGTAGATTGGGACTCCAGAAGTGGACCAATGCTCTAACAAATATCGGATCAATACTGATCTTCAAGAGGTCAAGAATTCTTCCATAAGACTTCTCAAAACTAGCACAGACCTCTGGCGGCATATATGTACACAACTGCCTTAACTTCTCTACACGGCATAGAAGGATCTCCACTTTCTTTAATTGTCTATTACCGGATCCCTCCATTATCTAGCAAAAGTGAAAATGCATGATATGAGGATGAATTTTTTGTAAATGCATGTATGCAAGTGTTTATTTTTCTAAGTATTATCATGTTTTATTCCTAATATGATGCATGATAGTACTGGGTTTTTCTTGAAAAGAAAGCTTATCTATATGAATGTTTATGGATTTTAATGAAGAGAGTCCTATCTCTTTTTATTTATATGAGAAACAAGTGGTATGAATTATAGGACTTTTGTTAAAAAACTTTTATTTTGTAACAGAGGTATTTTCATGGCTTTGATTTGTTTTTATATTTTTTATGACCCTTTATCTCTTCTGTCGGTCAACGTGGCTACTTAGCTTACAAAGAACCTGAAACCAGGCTAGCTTAACTGAAGACTGTCCGAGATAAAGGTCTTTTATCTTATCACTTTTTGTGATTTTTAGGGTTTTTCATTTTTTTGTTTGTTGTATGATTACCCTATGCTAATGCATCAATACAAATGCAGCAAACGTATGCACACACAATTCATACATCCACGAGCAGAGCCATGCTTATTTAATCACGAGATAGGGTTTTCCTGCAGAAACGTGCTTGGTTTAGGCGGTTCTAACTATTCTCACCAAGGCCAAAGGTCCCCAAGGTGCCCCCATTATAGGGACCTCTCAATCTCTCAGTCTTCGGGTCATGCACAGAACTCTGTGTCGACATCCTTAGACCAAAAGAAGAGAGTTATCACCTTGAGTTGGTGGTTTCCGACAACGGTTGTAGCCCCGTGTGCCAACAAGCCGGTCGTATCTGCCACCCACTCCCTATAGGTATTCACTCTTGCCCCCGGGTATAGAGGGACTGTTGTGTGCAAGGGTTTTGTGTGCAATTTATATTTCAAACAATTTGCAGAAATAATCATACAGCAATTATTAAAGCCATACAATAAAAATACAGGAAAGGGTAAAGGCGTAATTTCAAATCTTTACTTAGTTTGAATTTATCCGTCACTAAATGGGATCAACTCTCTAGCTTCCCCAGTGGAGTCGCCATCTGTCACCGCTGTCCGTTCCGACGTCCAGGGACATCTCGAACGTTAATGCGAGCGGTTGCGAAAAGATGGTTGATACTCGCGTTTTTTGTTAAAAATATGTTCATTGCTTCCGAGGCGCTCAACGCTGGACTATCCTCTAATAGAAGCAAGGTTTTCGAAAAGGGTTCTTTTGGAGTCGCCACCAATGTTTTGACCATAAACATTGGAAAAGGAGAAAAGGCATTGATTTTAATAAAAACCAAACTTGGCCATTATAACCAGAGTCGGGTAAGGGAGTTAGTTACGTGTGGGGAAGGTATTAGCACCCCACAACGCCCCTTTCGGGTTCCCTATGACGGATTAATTCATTTAAGTAAAGATTACAAGAAATTACGCTATTACCCTATTTTATTCGTACAGTATTTAAATATGGCTATCTACATGGTTTTATCTACATTGCATACAGAAAGCAGTAAATAAAGCAATAAAAGGGAAGAGAATTGAGAAGAACCTCTGAAGCAAACTTTATATTATAAGTCTTTTATACAGAGGACGCTTTGCGACAATCCTTCACTCTACAACGACTCTCCTCTCGATTAAACTCGACTTGACTAAAATTTTCTAGAAGAATCGAATGCCGGAATACAAATTCCCTAACTGATTGTTACCTATTAAAGGCAATCAGAGAGATCATTCGAAGGAGGGAGAGAAGAAGACAAGTCTTGGAGTTGTCTGGGGTGTAGAGAATGACAAATGAGGCTCCTATTTATAGATTTCGCTGCCTGGAAATCTGGGACGGCCGTCTGGGTTGGGACGGCCGTCCCAATTGCGCGTTTTGAATTGGGCCAAGCTGGGGGGAGAGTGGGACGGCCAGTTTGGGTTGGGACGGCCGTCCCACTTGAATTTTGGGGCTTGGGACGTGCGTCCCAAAGGTGAGACGTGCGTCTCACTTGTCTTTTGATGTTTGGGACGGCTGGCCCAAGTTTGGGACGACTGTCCCAACCTGTCTTGGCGTGTTTTCGCGTTCTGGGACCCCCAGGAAGCTTTCCTTTCCTTTTTCAGACGTAGATTGATGTCGATAGATGTCCGTTGAAGCTTTATCTTCATATAGGTAGTCTTCTTGGCCTTTATTAAGATTTCGGGCGAGCTTTATCTTCGTGTAGGAAGTCTCCTTTGTCTTTATTGTGTGGATGGGTGAACCCCGTCTTGTTGCGGGAGGTCTTTCTCGGTTTTTGATATGAAGCCGGGTGAACTTTATTTTCGTGTGAAGTTTCCCTAGCCTTTATTTTGAGAGGCCGGGCAAAATTAGGGGTCTACAATCTCTACTTAAATGAATTAATCCGTCATAGGGAACCCGAAAGGGGCGTTGTGGGGTGCTAACACCTTCCCCTCACGTAACTAACTCCCTTACCTAACTCTGGTTATAATGGCCAAGTTTGGTTTTTAATAAAATCAACGCCTTTTTATCCTTTTCCAATGTTTATGGTCAAAACATTGGTGGCGACTCCAAAAGAACCCTTTTCGAAAACCTTGCTTTTATTAGAGGATAGTTCAGTTGTTGAGCACCTCGGAAGCAATGAACACACTTTAAACAAAAAACACGAGTCTAAACCATCTTTTCGCGACCGCTCGCATTAAACGTTCGAGATGTCCCAGGACGTCGGAACTGATGGCGGCGACAGATGGCGACTCCGCTGGGGAAGCTAGAGAGTTGATCCCATTTAGTGACGGATAAAATTCAAACTAAGTAAAGATTTGAAATTACGCTTTTACCTTTTTCCGTATGTTTTATTGAATGGCTTTAATAAATTGCTGTATGATTATTTTCTGCAAATTGTTTGAAATTTAAATTGCACACAAAAACCCCTACACACAACAGTCCCTCTATAC
Source organism: Sphenostylis stenocarpa (assembly GCA_963425845.1). Taxonomy (NCBI): domain Eukaryota; kingdom Viridiplantae; phylum Streptophyta; class Magnoliopsida; order Fabales; family Fabaceae; genus Sphenostylis; species Sphenostylis stenocarpa. The sequence continues at coordinate 25,283,447 of OY731402.1, read as the reverse complement.
CTGGGGGCAAGAGTGAATACCTATAGGGAGTGGGTGGCAGATACGACCGGCTTGTTGGCACACGGGGCTACAACCATTGTCGGAAACCACCAACTCAAGGTGATAACTCTCTTCTTTTGGTCTAAGGATGTCGACACGGAGTTCCGTGCATGACCCGAGGACTGAGAGATTGAGAGGTCCCTATAATGGGGGCACCTTGGGGACCTTTGGCCTTGGTGAGAACAGTTTAGAACCACCCAAACCAAGCACGTTTCTGCAGGAAAACCCTACCTCGTGATTAAATAAGCGTGGCTCTGCTCGTGGGTGAATGAATTGTGTGTGCATTCGTTTGCTGCATTTATATTGATGCATTAGCATAGGGTAATCATATAACAAACAAAATAATAAAAAACCCTAAAAATCAAAAAGTGATAAGATAACCACTTTTATCTCGGACAATCTTCAGTTAAGCTAGCCTGGTTTCAGGTTCTTTGTAAGCTAAGTAGCCACGTTGACCGACAGAAGAGATAAAGGGTCATAAAAAACATAAAAACAATTTAAAGCCATAAAAATACTTTCTACAAAATAAAAAGATTCTTGGCAAAGTCGTATCATTCACACCACATCATCCAATAAGTGGTAAAACCAAGAGAGAAAATAATTGCATAAGAAAAGTATGCATAAACATCATCATAATAAAATCTCTCATAAACGCATTCATTCTAGGACGTATTAGATATCCTTAGACAATAGCAAAAGAGATAAGTGTGCTAAGGTATGTTGGTAACCTTTAAAAAAAAAGAAGGGGAAGTTAACACATTAAGAAGGGTATGACACCCTTAAAACATAAGCTTTTGAGAAAATACCTAAGCTATTGTCCAAGGCATATCTATTTCACACTAATCATTTAAGATAAAAGGCTATAATAAAAATTGTTAAAATCATCTAGAAAGTGGCTGGTCTTCTGCTCGTCCTTACTCGCGCCCAGAAAGCTAAGAAGATGGAACAGCTGGAGGAACAAAACCGAAAGCTCACTACTGAGCTTAATACGCTAAAAGATCAAATGGCTCAGATGCTGGAAATGATGCGTCAACAGAATATCCATAAGGAAGGTCCTTAAAGTGGACAAGCCTCTCACCAAGAAGAAGAGGAGGGACCTAATGATGAACAAACCCAATCTGATACAAGGGCAGTGCATATTCATGCGCCAAAAGTATCAAAACAACAGCTGAATGCCCTTGAAGAGAGATTGAGAGCCATGGAAGGGCATAATTTTGATGTTAAAGAGGCAGCTGATATGTGCCTCGTAAAAAATATCCAATTCCCTAACAAGTTCAAAACTCCAGACTTCCCAAAATACATGGGAATGACCTTCCCCAAAAGCCATCTTACAATGTACTGCCGTAAGATGGCTGCATATGCGGATAATGAAAAGCTCCTGATCCATTGCTTTCAGGAAAGCTTAGCTAAATCAGCCCTAAATTGGTATATGCAACTAGAAGGAGGGCAAATCCAAACCTGGAGGCATCTGGCAGATGCTTTTCTTCGTCGTTATAAATACAATATTGATCTGACCCCTGAAAGAGCAGATCTACAATTACTAAGTAAGAAAGACGATGAATCCTTCAAGGCATATGCCCAAAGATGGAGGGAATTGGCAGCGCAAGTGGAACCTCCTCTATCTAATAAGGAAACTACATCCATGTTCATCAATTCTTTGACTGGTCCCTATTATGACAAAATGATAGGGAACACATCAACACTCTTCGCGGATGTAGTCATTATAGGGGAAAGAGTAGAGCAAGGTCTGAAAAGTGGAAGAATTGCACAACAGACCTCCTCCAATTCCTCTACTCAAAACTTTAAAAAGAACTTTGGAAAGAAGAAGGAAGGAGCCGTGAATGCTATCAACATTGCCATTCCTTCTTCTTCCTCGCAACAAACCAGGCCACGCAGGCAAGAAAGGAAATTCACTCCAATACCCACTTCCTATGGAAGCCTGCTGCCAAAATTATTGGACGCTAAGCTCGTCGCGCGCATCCCTCCCAAGAAAATGGAGCCACCATATCCGGAATGGTACAAGCCAAACGAAAAATGCGATTATCATTCGGACGCCCCGGGACACTCTGTAGATAACTGTATGGCCCTAAAGCATAAGGTCCAAGATTTAATAAATGCGGGATGGATTACCTTTGACGCGTCTACTCCAAAGGTGGATGACCAGCCCTTATCAAAGCCCGAATAAAAGACGGGATAAGGAAGACCAGCAATTTAGGGCTCATCATTTTTGCCACCTCTAAAAAATATATAATAAACATAAAAAAAAATATTTAAGCTTCCAATGTATCTCTCGTGATCCTCGCCCATGATCACGGGATTTTTGATTAAAGTGGGCTCTGTAAATATTTCTTTTTGTCAATACAATAAGGCATTTTTCATAATATTCGTATTCTCTTTCATTCTTTTCTCTCTCACATTTAATAAAGAAATCTAAAACAAAGCATAACCGTACAATCATGTCTCGTGATTGAAAACTCTCTGGAAGATCCGAAAGCCGAAGGCGAATGGATTGAGCCGTACAAAGTGAGGAGGGGACCATTTCCCGACATGCAAAGACTCGTTGGAAAAAGAATCTCAAGCAATACAGCCCCATCAGGAGAAAACTCGAGGCCATCAATTTGGGACAAGAAGATAATAAGAAAGAAGTAAATATTGGAACCCAAATTGACGAGGATGTCGTGGAGAGGCCGATACAACTACTAAAAGAATATGTGGATGTGTTTGCTTGGTCCTACCATGATATGCCCGGGATTGACAAGAGCATAGTGGAGCATCTGCTACCACTAAAAGAGGGATTTCGACCCGTTAAGCAAAAACTCGAAGAGTAAAACTGAATGGTCCTTAAAAATTAAGGAAGAAGTAGAAAAACAGCTTGGATGCCAATTTTCCGATTGTGTCAAAATACCCTGAATGGTTGGCTAACATTGTGCCAGCTTGTAAAGAAAAATGGAAAAATCGAGTATGCGTAGATTACAGGGATTTAAACCATACGGGTCCAAAAGATGATTTTCCCTTACCGCATATTGATATGCTGGTAGATCACACCGCTATAAATACTCTCTATTCTTTCATGGATGGATATGCAGGGTATAACCAAATTAAATTGGCTGTTGAAGATAGAGAAAAAACTTCCTTCATTACGCCATAGGGTACATTCTGCTATAGAGTGATGCCTTTTGGACTAAAGAACGCAGGGGCTACTTATCAAAGGGCTATGGTAACATTATTTCATGATATGATCCACAAAGAAATCGAAGTATATGTGGATGATATGATCGCCAAGTCCAAAAACGAAATAGATCACCTCCAATACTTAAAGAAGTTATTCAATCGGCTTCGAAAATACCAGATTAAGCTCAATCCGGCTAAATGCACATTCGGAGTACGATCAGGAAAACTCCTTGGGTTTATTGTCAGTAAAAGAGGAATTGAGGTAGACCCTGATAAAACAAAGGCAATCGTAGAAATGCCCCCACCAAAAACAGAAAAAGAAGTCAGAGGGTTCCTGGGCCGAATAAACTACATCGCACGGTTCATCGCGCAATTAACCGACAAGTGCACGCCTATCTTCAAGTTATTGCGTAAAAACCAACCGAAAGTTTGGAACGACGAATGTCAACAAGCTTTTGAAAAAATCAAAGTGTGCCTAACCAATCCCCCAATATTGGTACCACCTGTGGAAGGAAAGCCCCTAATTCTTTACCTTTCAGTACTTGATGAGTCCATGGGATGTGTGCTCGGTCAACAAGATGATACGGGTAAAAAAGAACAAGCCATATATTACCTCAGTAAGAAATTTCTAAACTATGAGACCCGTTATACACCACTTGAAAAAACATGTTGTGCATTGGTATGGGAAACTCAACGTCTTCGACAATATATGGTCAGGCATACAACTTGGTTGATTTCCAAAATGGACCCAATCAAATACCTGTTCGAAAAACCCGTCTTGACCGGAAGGATAGCCAGGTGGCAAGTACTCCTCTCAGAATTCGACATTGTTCATGTCACTCAGAAAGCTATCAAAGGCAGTCCTTTAGCGGACTACTTGGCACATGGGCCAACTGATGAATATCAATCCCTTCAAGATGATTTTCCAGATGAACATATAATGCACATCCAACACGAAGAGCTTGAAAATGATGAGTGGAGCATGTTTTTCGATGGAGCTTCAAACTTACTGGGACATGGGATCAGAGCTATTTTAATATCTCCCGAAAAGAAGTATATCCCAGTAACAGCCAGATTAAACTTTGATTGCACAAACAATATGGCGGAATACGAAGCCTGTGCTCTAGGTATTCAAGCAGCTTTGGACCATGGGGTGACTAAACTCAAAGTATTCGGTGACTCATCCCTTATCATTTACCAACTCAAGGGTGAATGGGAAACCAGAAATTCCAAATTAATCCCTTATCTAGAGCACATCCGTAGCATGACTTCCAAAATGGAAAATGTCAGTTTCGAGTACATCCCTCGGGAAGATAACCAAATTGCAGATGCACTTGCAACATTATCATCCATGTTCGCATTAGGACAAGAATATGAGATGCCCATCATCCAAGTCAAAAGGCACGATAAACAAGCCTCTTGTATGATGATAAACAGTGGAGAAGATGAAAACCCTTGGTATCAGGACATAAGGCGATACTTGACAAAGGGTGAATACCCTGAGGGAATTAGGGACAATGATAAAAGGATCATTCGGAAAAGAGCCATAGGGTTTATGTTAATAGGAGAAACCCTTTATAAAAAGAACTTTCATTCTACTTTGCTAAGATGCGTCAATCTCGAAGAAGCTCAGGCATTAATTAAAGAAATACATGAAGGAACTTTTGGGACTCATGCACCAGGGCATATCATGGTTAGGAAAATCCTCAGAACAGGATATTTTTGGTCCACAATGGAAAGGGACTGTCATCAATATGCCAGAAAATGTCACAAATGTCAGGTACATGCAGACAATGTACATGTCCCACCAGCACCTCTCAATGTTATGGCTATCCCGTGGCCATTTGATATGTGGGGTATGGACGTTATTGGACCTATTGAGCCTAAGGCATCCAATGGCCATCGATTCATTTTGGTAGCTATTGACTACTTCACTAAGTGGGTAGAAGCTGCATCTTATGCACATGTGACTAAAAAGGTAGTGATCGCCTTTGTTAAGAAGAATATCATATGTAGATATGGCATCCCACATCGTCTTATTACTGATAATGGAACCAACCTGAATAATAAGATGATGGAGGAATTATGCCAGGACTTCAAAATTCAACATCATAATTCCTCTCCCTACCGGCCCAAAATGAATGGCCCGGTCGAAGCAGCCAATAAAAACATCAAGAAGATTGTTCAAAAGATGGTTAAGACTTATAAGGATTGGCATGAAATGTTACCTTTTGCTCTTCATGGCTACCGAACGTCTGTACGAATCTCAACAGGAGCCACTCCATTCTCCCTCGTATATGGTGTGGAGGCCGTATTGCCAATAGAGGTCGAAATACCTTCCTTGCGAATCATAATGGAAGCAAAATTAACAGAAGTCAAATGGGTTCAAAATCGATACGATTAGTTAAACCTTATCGATGAAAAGCGGTTGAATGCTATATGCCATGGACAAGCCTATCAAAGGAAGATAAAAAAGGCTTATGATAAAAAGGTCCACCCTCATACTTATCAAGAAGGGGATCTAGTAATAAAGAAACTGCTTCCGGCCCAGAAGGATAAAATTGGAAAATGGGCAGCAAATTACGAAGGACCCTTTGTGGTCAAAAGAGCTTTCTCAGGAAGGGCACTTATCCTCACCAATATGGATGGAGAAGAACTTTGACACCCAATCAATTCTGATGCGGTGAAGAAATATTATGCTTGAAGACATTGCTCAAGACCCGTTAGGAATGAAAATTCGCAAAGGACATTCCTGGGCAAAAGATAGGGTCCATATTCCTCGCTAGGATACGTCCTAGGCAAAAAGAAGAGGTTAAAAAAAAAGTAAATAAAAAAAAAGGAAACTAAGAGCAATGGTTACTTTAGTCGAAAACCAAAAAGGCGGCTAAAGTAACATTCTTCCAGAAGCAAGCAGTCTGCATAGTCTTCACTCTGAGCTCAGGCATCTCAACTGAAGCAATTAGGAGAACCAGGGGGCAGATATCATGGACATGACTGTATAAGCCTAAACAGTACAGCCAACCCCGACCACCCATTCTTCTAAATACGTTTTGAAATCCTTCTATAAAAGAAATAAAACTTTTGCTCAATTATCAATAAAATTCCTTTTCATTTCCTTTCTCTTGACCAAATATTATGGAAATGCCTCTTTATTGATAAATCATAAATATGCGCAAAGACTTTTAATCAAAGATCAAGCATGCATCTAAAAGAGGAAGCATAAAAATAAGAAAATAATAAATGTCTGCTAGTATATTCTTAGGTAAAAACTAGGGTAGCCTGCTAGATCGCAAACCCCAAAGAAGACGATCTAGGCAAAAGATAAGGCAAAAGCCCCCTAAGATATTCTAGGCAAAAATTAAGGCAGCGCGCTAGATCAAAAAACCCGTAAAGGGCGGTCTAGGCAAAAGATAGGGCTAAAACCAAAAGATGAATAAAAGGGGAGCCCATCATCATAAAAGAAGAGCCTATTGGCGTATTCATAAGAAGCCAACGGGAGAAGGCCAGTTACTTTCTAAATGCATCAAAAATAAATAAACATTAGATTGCATTTAGGACATCCACACACAAAGTAGTTGCATAATACGACTTTGTCAAAATCAAGAAAAATAATTTTCTTCAAATAAATAAACATGCATATAAGGAGGCTAGTCTCCATGCTTGTGATTGGAAACAGGAGGCACCAGAATCCAGTCTCCACATAAAAATTAAAATCGAGAAAGGCGAAATCAAAAACCACTTCAGCAAAATAAAGAGCTTCAAAGAAAATAACTCTAAATCAACATCCTTCCATCCAAGAAAGAAGGAAACAATAAAAAAAAAAAGAAGCCAATGGAAAGGCTCGATTATCCCCAGGAGGATTCATGCCTACTCCAGAGGCAAAGCAAAAAGACTACCTCACGACTCAGCTACATCCCCACATGAGTCAACAAGCAAAATCATCTAGAATCTCCACTTCATTTCCCAAAGGAGAATAAGGACTACTCAAAAGTCCATCAAAGAAAATACGGAGTCAAATCCTCCACATCACCAGGGGGCAACAAAAAGAAAAATTTTATCCCCTCACAGAGGCCACTACAGAAAAAGGCTGCACGAAGATCCCCAAGAAGAACATATCAAGAAAAATCTACAAAAAGAAAGGAAGAAAAGAAGAAAATATCTTCACTCCGCTCAAATAAGAGCTTTTCAAAAAAAATCAGGAGTCGAGACTCCATCATACCCCTACGAAGCCAACAAATTCCACAGGGCCGCTAAAAAAGGAAAGAGAAGAAAAGAAAACCTCTTCATCTCCAGCGAATAATAAAAAGCCTGCGTGCACAAAAGAAAAAGGGCACACGCATTTAAAATAAAAAATCCAAAATCGCGAAAAAGCACAATCGCGAGAAAAAAGCAAAAACCCATTCCCCAATGGAATAAGAGCATAGGCAAAGCCAGCTCAAAACAGCAAATAACCAGCAAGGAGTCAAAACTCCATTCCTCCCCAGGGGGTAAATCAATCCTGGCGGATCACCAAAAAGAAATTTTTTTTCCCCAGTAAGCCTATCAGCAAAGGCAAAATACAAATTCATATCCTCAGGGAGTTAATCGATTATATATCCCCAGTGAAAGGCAAAACCTTCACTCCTGTAGACCCCAAATCTTGCCCGGCCTCAGAATAAAGTCAGAAAGCTTCCTATTTGAAGACGGTCAAAGCCTAACAAGCCACTAGGAGAGACTATTAGGCCCCCATACCAAGATAGGAAGGTTTTTTGGCCCAAAAAATAAGTTTTCTCGCCTCGAAGGGACGAGACCGCCTTCTGAACGACCCAGACCGCCGTCTCGCCTTGCGTTGAAGGGGACTCTTGGGTCATTCCTCGCTCAAGCGACTGGTGTACTCGCTTGAGCGACGGACGCTTCAAACAAAGAGGACTCCCAGGTCAAGTCTCGCTCAAGCGACTGATGTACTCGCTTGAGCGACAGATGCTTCAAACAAAGAGGACTCCCGGGTCAAGTCTCGCTCAAGCGACTGATGTACTCGCTTGAGCGACACGTGCTTCAAACAAAGGGGACTTCCGGGTCGAGTCTCGCTCAAGCGAATGATGTACTCGCTTGAGCGACGGATGCCTCAAACAAAGGGGACTCTCGGGTCATGCCTCGCTCAAGCGACCGGAATACTCACTTGAGCGAGCAAAGGACGAGACGGCGGTCCCATTTTTCTAGACGGCGGTCTCGATTTCTGGCATGGTCGAGACGGCGGTCTCGACTTTCCAGACGGCGGTCTTGACCCCTGTCAGAGGAGACGGCGGTCTCGACCCTGACAGCGCGAAAAACTATAAATAGGGGCTTCTCCCCCCTCATTTCCACACAGAGAAACACACCAAGAAGCATTAGCTCTCCCTTCTCTCTAGATTTTCTCTCTCTAAGAATCCCTCCGAGGCATTTCCGGAGTTTCTGAGCGTCTTAGAGTGAGTTCTTGAGCGTTTTAGATCTTCTTTAGAATCCCTCTGAGGCATTTCCGGAGTTTCTGAGAGTTTGTAGAGTGAAGGGCTGCCAAAACGCACCCACTTTATTGAGAGTTAATACAAAAAGCTTGCTTCGAAGGTGCAAAATTCTCTCTTCTTATTTTTACCGCTTTAATTATAAATGCTGCAATAGAAATTAGGACCATGTAGTCATACTTTTAATTTCCGCACAATAAGAAAGGGCAAAAGCATTATTTTCTAGTTCATTTACCAATAAAATAAGTCGGCCTGTCATAGGGAACCCGAAAGGGGCGTCGTAAAGCATTATTTTAAGGAGGATACCTAAGTCATTGTCTTAAGGAATATCCATCTCATAAATCATTCAATAAAAATCTTTTTGCATTCTAGAAAGCAGCTGGTATTCTTCACGCCCTCATCCGCATACAAAAAAAAAACACACAAAATCCCAAACACTATCATACGTCATGTTAGAAAATAAAACATGATAATGTTTAGGAAAATACAAACACTTGCATACACGCATCCATCAAGCTTCATCCTCATGCATTTAATAATAGACAGTCGAGAAAGTGGACATTCCTCAATACCATGTGAAGAGGATAAGGCATTCGCATGCCATACACGGGAAGTCAAAAAGAAAAATTTGAATAGAAATATTTACCCGCCTATGGGTTCATTTATGCTTCTCCGCTTTCAAAAAAATGCACTTCAAAACATTGCATTGAGGAATGTACACTGTCTAGATGAAATAAATAAAAATTGTTTGTTTTCATCATCTCAACCGTCTACTGCATTCATGAATTGCATTCATAAATTGCATTCATTCTCACTTTAATAATAATAAGATAATAAAAAGAAAGGATTAGTCGATGTGCTTTCCATGAATCAGAATAAGATGAAGAGCAAACCTTTCGTCGTCAAGTTCTCTCCAACGGTTGATCCGCCTAAGAAGGATAATAAGCCTCAACCGTTGGGCAGCCGAAGAGGGGGCAAGGATGTCGTTACATTTGTTCACCCCATACATCAAATAAGGATGCACCATTGAGATACGCAGAAACATCTTCCATCAATGAAGATAGCTCCAGTATAGCCAACATTCGGGGGAAAAATTAGAAATGGAAGAATCTACTCCCCCAAGGACTCACAAGAAGATGTCCTCAGAAATAAAGAAAAAATAAAAGACCAAAAAGGAAAAGGGAAGTCTCCCCTCCGCACACTCAAGCAAATTTTCCGAAGTGGAGGGGGTGCAAGCGTCAAGAGTGTCCCCAGTCATTAGGAAATCTTTTTCTTCATTCAAGGGAAGTAAACCCCATGATTATCCCCCGGGGCTAGCCCGACCCCCGGGCATTTTAGGGCACATATTTCCTTATTAATTAATAAAGAATACTTCTTACTATCTGCTTCTCTTCTTGCTATTTCTGACTAGACCTCACAATAACCTTGTCTAAGTAAATGAAAAAAATAAAAAGAAGAATAAAAAGTGCATCCAAATAATCAACATTTGCCATTACAGTTAAGCTAGTTGATTAGAAGCACCCAAATAAGGCTTTACCTCACCATAAAGAAAGTCAAGCTTCGCCAATACTGTGAACAAAAAATAAATCCACAAAAGAAAAAGCCTAGAGAAGCCAAAGGCCAAAGAAAAGGGCAAATTACCCGGTAGGAAACCCACCAAGGGGGCTACACAAAAGTTAGGGTCGACCCGGTAGGATACCCGAACAACAATAAAGGATAGCCTAGGCAAAAGTTAGGGTTACAAATAAAGGTCCGCTAGGATTTCTCCGAAATTTTACAAGAGAGTAAACCTAGACCAAAGTTAGGGCCAACACACAGTATCCTAGTTCGAAAACCCGCAAAGGGCGATCTAGGGAAATCAGCTAGCTATTTAAAAAGCGATGGAAATAAAACCAAAAGCAGCGCAAATACAAAAAAGGGAAAAAAGGAGAATGTTGGCTTAGACAAAAGCTTAAGGTCTAACCCTTAGCCAGCCATTCTTACAAATTCTTTGTCAATAAAAATCAACCCTCTAAAACACAAACCATTGATTTTTACCCCCTTTGCTTCTTTTCTCTTGACCCTCACGACAATATTCTAATAATTAATTTGGGAATATGGAGGCGTATAGTCAACAAAAGGATTGAAATCCCTAGAGTGGAGAAAGAGGGACACTACATGACAAAGAGTGCTCTACAAAAGAAAAAGAAAAGGAAAAGAGGGAAAACCAATCATTCTTCGGTCACGGTAAAATCAAGACGGCAAAATCGGTACAGCCTATCCTGTCGACAAAAGCACATAACGTCAGAAGCTCATCAAAAGCTCAAGCACATTGGTTAATCCTTTTGAAAAATCAATTGAAATAGTATTATAGGATGCATATCGCGAACATTGCATGCATATGATAGGCTCCTATCTCTCAAAAAAAAAAAGAGAAAGAAAAATACAATAAAAAGAATAATGCCTGCTAGGATATTCTTAGGCAAAAGTTAGGGTAGCCCGCTAGATCGAAAACCCGCAAAGGGCGGTCTAGGCAAAAGTTAGGGCATTCATAAAAAAGGAAAAAGCCCGCTAAGATATCCTAGGCAAAAATTAAGGCAGCCCGCTAGACCGAAAACCCCAAAAGGGCGGTCTAGGCAAAAGATAGGGCTAAACCAAAAAAATGAACAAAAGAAAGGTCCTTCATCATAATCATGAAAGTCCAGCAGGAGAATGCCAGTCACTTCTCCAGATGCATCAATAAAAATAGATTGCATTTAGGGCATCCACACACAAGTAGTCGCACAAAACGACTTTGTCAATGTCAAAAATGAAAAAAATAAAAATCACTTCAAATAAAAAACAAAAATGAAAAGCATTCATGCATATAAGGAGACTAGCTCCATGTGTTGTGATTGAAAACAGGATCACTGAGACTGAGTCTCCAAATAAAGCCTTCAAGAAAAATGGAGCAAGTCGTCAATCAAGCGACTCAGCAAAATAAGAGCTTCCAAAAAAAACAACAAGAGCTCCAACTACCATCCTTCTACCCAGAAAAAGAAGGCACATATAATAAGTCTCCAAACATTACTCTCCCTCAAGAAAGAAGAGCGAGTTGTCATAAGAAGCTTCCAGAAGCCAAAGCTCCAATCATCACCCAATAAAAGAGGGCACAATCATCAGGCATCATAAAAGAAAAGCCGACGGAAAGGCTTAGTCATCCCTAAGAGGATCCTTGCCTACTCCAGAGGCAACACAAAAAATTACCCAAGGGCTCAGCACCGCCATCACATGAGTCATCGAGCACACTCACCCAAAGTCTCCTCCACACTCCCTGATGGAAAATAAAGGCTTCAAGAGCCCATCATCATCAAACATCACCAATAGTCAAAAGAGTCCAATCTCCATACCAACAAAGGGCTCAACAAAAAAAGAAAAAAAGAAGAAAACCCTTGCATCCCCAGTAGATGTCCAAAAAGACCATGACAGAGAAGGTCAAATAAAAATCCCCAAGTAGATCTCCCTTCAAAAAGGATGAATAATGAGATCTCCATCCCATAGTGGAATAAAGAGCACAGTCAGCTCACATCAACATTGAATCCCCAAAAAAAAAAATAAAAAAAATCAGTTATTTCCCTGGTCGACCACCAAAAAAGGAAAAACCTTTCATCCGCAAGCAAATGCCCAAAAAGAAAAGGCCATAGCAGGCCACGAAAAAGCAAATCCCCTACGGATCACAAAAAGAAAGAAAAAAAACCAGCGTAATAAAAAGAGACTAAAAAGTAAAAAGGCTTACGCATTATCCCCATAAAAAAGCCAGATTTCAAAATCGCGATAGAAAAGAGATAAATCGTGGAAAAAGGCAAAATCAAATAAAAATCCTAACTTCCAGGAAATCAAATCCCTAAAGCGGGTCACCTCAGAAAAAGGGAAAATCAACAAAAAAAGAGGAATCAGAAATTCCAAGAGTATCGGCAAAGCCATCTCATACCATCAACATCCAACAAGGAGTTAAAACTCCATCCCCTCAAGGGGCAAATCAAAATCTGACCCTCGGGAAGTCAACCAATTCCCCGGTGGATCAACCAAAAAGATCATCCCAGTGAGCCTATTGCAAAGGCAAAACTTCAGGTTCATCCTCAGAATGTCATTTGCCTACGCATAGGCAAGACCTGGCAAGTAAGAGCCAGCATCCCCATAAGGGAATATCGGCCTAGTCGGAGGCAAAACGAAATGCGACCAAAAGTCTTCACTTCCGATGAAGCAACCGCCTACTCGGAGGCATTACCGAAACTCAATGGATATCCGCCTACTCAAGAGGCATCACCAAGATCAACAAATCCCCAGAGGATTCCTGCCTACATAAGAGGCACTCACCAACAAAATCCCCGACAACCAGCAAAGTCGGATGATCACTACCAAAAAATCAAAATCAAAGAATCCCCAGCAACCAACAAGCTGGATGAACACCAACAAAATCCCCGACAACCAGCAAAGTCGGATGACCACCACAAAAGATCAAAAACAAAGAATCCCCAGCAATCAACAAGCTGGACGAACACCAACAAAATCCCCGGCGCATGGTCAGAATCAGTAAGCCGCCACCATCACCAAAGGATCAGCTAAAGGGTTAACTCCTTCCCCTACCAACTAATTTGTCGGCATATCAAGCCAACAAATTAGCTAGGCAGGTGAAGGGGGGGCAGCTGTAGACCCCTAATTTTGCCCGGCCTCTCAATAAAAGCTAGGGAAACTTCACACAAAGATAAAGATCGCCCAGCTAATCAATAAACACTAAGAAGACCTCCCACAACCATACGGAGTTCATCCAATGTCTCGACAAAGGCCAAAGAGACTTCCTACATGACGATAAAAGCTCGCCCGACATCTTAATAAGGGTCAAGAAGACTTCCTATAAGAAGATCAAGCTTCAACGGACACCTATCGGCATCAAACAATGTCCAAAAATAGCAAGGAAAGCTTCTCAGGGTCCCAGAACACAAAAACTGGACAAAACAGGTCGAGACCACCGTCCCAGAGTTGGGACGGTCGTCCCAACTATCCTGGGACAAGTGAGACGCGCGTCCCACATGTGGGACGGCCATCCCACTTCCCAGGGGGTCCCAGCCTGTGTAAAAAATGCATTTGGGATGGTCGTCCCAACCCAGACGGCCGTCCCAAATGTGCCAGGCAGCGAAAACTATAAATAGGAGGCTCATTTGGCACTTTTTCACACCTCAGACACTCCAGACAACTCAGAGTACTTGTCTACTTCTCTCCCTCCTTCGAATGATCTTTCTGATTGCCTAATATAGGTAACAATCAGTTAAGGAATTAGATTCCGGCATTCGATTCTTGTAGAAAATTTTAGTCGAGTCGAGTTTTGTCGTGAGGAGAGTCGTTGTAGAGCGAGGGACTGCCGAAACGCGTCCTTATTGTAACAGAGTTGCTATATAAAGCTTGCTACGGAGGTTCTTCTCAAATCTCTTCTCTTTTAATGCTTTATTTATTGCTTTATAAAATGTAAATAAAATCATGTAGATAGCCATATTTATTGTACGAATAAAATAGGATAATAGCGTAATTTCTTGTAATCTCTACTTAAATGAATTAATCTGTCATAGGGAACCCGAAAGGGGCGTTGTGGGGTGCTAATACCTTCCCCACACGTAACTAACTCCCTTACCTAACTCTGGTTATAATGGCCAAGTTTGGTTTTTAATAAAATCAATGCCTTTTTATCCTTTTCCAATGTTTATGGTCAAAACATTGGTGGCGACTCCAAAAGAACCCTTTTCGAAAACCTTGCTTTTATTAGAGGATAGTTCAGTTGTTGAGCACCTCGGAAGCAATGAACACACTTTAAACAAAAAACGCGAGTCTAAACCATCTTTTCGCGACCGCTCGCATTAAACGTTCGAGATGTCCCAGGACGTCGGAACGGACGGCGGCGACACTTATTGGTGAGCAGTTCATCAATAGGGGATTCAACTTTCCTAATCTCCTTGAAATTCAAGGAGTTCTCCCTTTCATCCAAATGCAAGGTACGTATTATCCTGACTTAGTTAGGGTATTTTACTCTAGGTTCAAATTTAGAGATCAAATTGCTACCTCTAGAGTAAAGGGAGTCACAATTATTCTTGATGATGATATTTGGGAAAACGTTGCCCACTTTCCTATTAGAGAAGATGCTATTAATGTGTATGGTGAGTTAGATGATTTTGACAGGATCTTGGCTTACCGATCTTTTCTGCGAAATCCCTCCATGGGGATTGGGCGTCTCCTTCTTACTGGACCTTTAAAAAAGGAGGAACGCATGATTTTACATCTACTTGTCTGGATTCTATGTCCTCGGGCTACAAATCATGCTCAATGTTCTTCAATTGATCTTCGTATTATTCATGCCATAATGAATAATGAGCCTTTAGATTGGGGCGTTCTTGTCACCATGACTATGTTAAAATCGAAACGCCATCCCACCTTCAAAATTCCATATGCTCTCCTTGTCTCTCGCATCCTTGAATACAAAGGAGTAAATGTCGAAGGTGAACAAGCTGTACGGACAAATAACTTGAATCGTATGCTAGACAACACATTAATCCAACTACAAATGGTGCGTGTCAACGATATTTATGTTCATAAGGATGATGTTCCAAATGAAGGTGACAATAATGAAGATTCTGATGAAGATATGCCTCCTGCTGCTGAACTTCCCTCTGATCAAATCCAAAGTGTTGGAACTTCCTCTACTCATCATGAAACTCGACAATCCATGGAAGACATGTTATCTGATATGAATCAGAGGATGTAGTCATTCTTCACTCTTTCTGGAGTACGGCATGAGGAAATAATTCGCTGTATATCTGATGTAGATGATAAAGTGTGTCATTTAGAAAATAGATTTGATGCACACTTTCATAGTGATGATAGTGAAGAATTTTAAATTTGATTATTATTTTCTTATATTGTAATGAATGCTTATTTCTGAAATAAAATGTGGTGTTCTCTTATTGCTTTGATTGAGGGGGAGTAATCTCCAAGTTATGCATATTTTGAGGGGGAGCTCTTATGATTGTTATTGAAGCATGCTTTCAATTTTTTATTATAATCAAAATAGGGGGAGAAAATATTTAATGCCTAATATGATTGTTTTTTAAATATTATCTGGTATGTTTAATGTGTTTGTTAGTATGACAGATAAAACAGGTTATTACAAGGCTTTAAAAGATAATTTTGATCATCATCAAAAAGGAGGAGATTGTTGAAACATTCAAGGACTTGATGTTGAACTTGATGGACATAAAGCTTGTTGATTTTGATGATGATTCAAGAACACAAGACTTAGAATGTTAAAGACTTGTTTTATAGTGTAATAACTCTGTTTTGATTAGATTGAGTCTGTAATATTAGAGTTTGAGATAGCCGGTACATAGTCTGCACCTTAGAAGCTTCAAAAAGCTCAAATTTATCAAAGAGGCTTGGCTTTAATCGATTAATTGGTGAAATAATTGATTAAAATAGTGAGAAAAACCATTTTCTGTATCTGCTCACTGGTTTAATCGATTAACACCCCTATTAATCGATTAACAGGCCTGTTAATCGATTAACAGGTCTTTTAATCGATTAAAACAGAGAGTTTTGGGGTTCTGTTGATTTTGGCTCTGTAATAATCGATTAACACTTCATTTAATCGATTATTTCAGTCAGATTTTGATTTTAAACTTCAAATCAACCCTATTTTCTAAAACCCTATTTCCAAGAACCCTAGTTTCGAAAATCCCAATTCTGAAACCCTAATTTCTCTACTTAAGCTTCTCTATGGCACTCAGAAATCAAGAACAACATTTTTCATACAAAAGTTAAGTGCTGTGAGTGTCGGAGAACTGTTTGTTGCAAGAAAAAGGGCCTTTTGGAACCTGGTGTGGGCTAGAAGCGATAAGAATCACTAAGTGGAGTTCTTAGTGGATTGTGTGTTGTGTCGTCTCTAGGGAAAGATGTTCTTCATCTCTTGTGGATTTCAAAAGAGGTTTTTCTTTACTTTATCTTTTCCATTGTAATTTGTTTGTAACAAACTTTGATTATAGTGACAGCGTTAATCCTCTGTTTGAGTGATTAGCAACTGAACGTAGGGTCTTTTGATCTGAACCAGTATAAATCTCCTGTGTAAGATTCTATCTCTTCTCTATTTACATTTACACAGTTTTTAATCGGTAAAATTTGGGGAAAATTTTGAAAACCTAATTTTGTTAAGAAACTAATTCACCCCTCCTCTTGGTTTTTGTCCGACCACGCGAACATTCCGCTGCGCGATTCTAACAGGTTTTGCTTGTGATGGTGTAGTCTTGTTGATTGGGACTATGCTGGACATATTTATTTCTAATTGGAGTCTGCTGGATTTTGTTTAGGGTTTCATTTTTGCATATTGGCCTTATTTCGTTTGTCTGATTGTGGACTGAGTTGGTTGGTAATTTCAGTATAGCTATGTCGTGGTTTTGATGTGTCTTTTGATTTCAGATAGGATAATTTAATAGTTTGAACCTTAATAAATTATAAAATCAAGCTTTTATACTGAAATATAGCTTCCTTTCACAGAGGCTTCAAGGGAAATATGAACAAAGTTTCTTATAGTACCTTTATGCATGCCTAATTAAACCTATGTTAATAAATATGAATCAAAATCTATTAAACTATAAGTGGGGCTTTATTGCGGGGTTGAAGAAAATAAAAACTAGGGTCGTTGGGTTAGCTTTTGTAGTGAAAGCGAGGGCGTTGGGATTCAAAGAGTGTTGAGGGCATGAAAAGCAGAGAAAGGAGGAGATAGAGATAGGGAGAGATGCGCTGGTGTTTCTCGTTCTGTTAGTTCAAGTATATGTTGATGATATTATTTTTGGATCAACTGATAATTCCTTGTGTGAAGGATTTGCTAAGATAATGCACAGTGAATTTGAAATGTCAATGATGGGAGAATTATCATTCTTTCTTGGACTTCAAATTAAGCAACTTAAAGATGGCACCTTTGTGTCTCAAACCAAATATTGCAAAGAGATTCTCAAGAAATTTGGAATGGACACTTCAAAGGAAGCTAACACACCTATGGGAACATCATGCTATTTGGATAAAGAGGAATCAGGTTTGGAAATTAATCAATCAATGTATAGAGGTATATTATCTGAAGATGTCATCTCTGCAAAAAAAAAAAAAAATACAATTAGCAAAATATAACATAAAATGAATTTTCTAGTGCAAGTTATTGAGATTATAACATACAAATAATAATTAAAATACATATTTGTGACACATTCGTCGTTTCTTTGAAGCACTTCCATGTTTTATAATTCCCTTCATGGTATGAAATGATGGATTTAACCACACACCCTCTTTATGGTCATTTCTTGCATAAAAATCTCCATCATCCAGTACAGAATTACCAAACAATGTTGGGTCCATGCTCATAAAAGGATTGTCTTCCATTAATCTCTAATACAAATTATTTCAAGGTCAGACTAAACCATCTATATATCCTAGCCAACCTATATTATATTTCAAAACACAATTTCAGATCACAATGTAGACAAACTCTCAACCCTAAACCCTAAAAAATATATAATGCACTAACCTATTGTAGACCTCCCAATAAGCGCGTCCTACAACAACAATGGCGAATGGAGACTGGAACGCGAACTTGGCGACACACAAATATATTACAATGTAATATGCTTCAATGAGAGCAAGAGAATCAGAAAGATTGTAAATACAAAGAACATACCTTTAGCTTAATGGAAGACGCAAACAGTGAGAAAGAGAGCGCAGAGAGCGAGAATGAGAGCGTAGAGAGCGGCAAAAAAACGCAGACACAAAGAGCGCGAGGTTGAAGAAAGTGGGTGTAGGGTTAAAAAAATATATGACTTTAGATAGCAGTTGGCCAAATAACCGTTATCTAAACTACATTTATTATAGCGGTCCCACGAAGTAACCACTATCTAAAGTTATGATAGCGGTTCCATGTGTCAACCGCTTTTTAAAAGTATGACATTAGATAGCGGTTATCACACAACCTCTATTATAAATTATTTTAGAAAGTGGTTCTTTCTGAACCGCTATTAAAACATACTTTAGAGAGCGGTTTACTCCTAACCGCTATCTAATATGTATTTTTAAAAGTGATTTTTATTAACCGCTATCTAAAGTGTCGTCGCATAAGCTCATTTCTGTTGTAGTGCTAGGTAGGTTTAATGCCATAAATGTTACTCCATTATTTTATTTATTGCATTTTTTTTAACTTTATTCGTCTTCTTCTTATATGTTTAACTCACAACTTTTATCTTCTTCTTGTCAATATTTTATATTTTCTCGTCTAAATTCAATAAAAATTATAAATAAAATAAAATAAAACAAAATACAGTAATAACAGATAAACTCATTAACTAAAAATTAAATTAAAAATTAAGAGTAGACAAATAAAATGGGATGAGACAAGAGAATTTAAACCATATATAGCAATAATTAATTACTTATAATATTGCACTATTCAAGTAGGAACCTTGAAAATGTTTAATTACAAATAAATTAACTTTTAAAGGCTATTTGTGTTCTACTGAAATTACTTTAGAATATATGATTCAATAAATTTATTTTGAAATTACTCTAAACAAGTCTGATGCCATGAAAGGGGCTCTGTGAAAGGTCGGAAGGTCACTAAAATATTAAAACCATTATTTACTAAGTTGTTGTAAACATAAATTTAGGACTCATTTATTTTAGGTCGGAAGGTCACTAAAAACATATGTTTTTGATAAAGATGATGATTCAAGCATGCCCAAGATGATTCCTGAAGACTAGATAGAGTCTTAGAATATTGGATATGGAGGTACAAGTTGATGAAGTAATATTATGCATAAGCCTTCAAAGCACAAGTGTGATAAAATTCATAACATGATATTTTTCTCTGTCATAATTAATTATGATGCATCAGAAATGGAAAAATGATTTTCTCTATCATAATTAATTATACTGGTAATATAATCAATTATGGCAATTCAAATTTGAAAAATATATCCGTTTTAAAGAATAAATGTTTTTGAATACATCATGATTTTCTCTGTGATATTATTAATTTCCAACAGCCATTTTCTGATGGTATTTTTCTATTAAATTAAGTTTTGATGAAAAATAAAAAACATACAATTACAGAATTCGAAAATACAATTTACATTCAATCAGTTTTGAGAAAAGAATTCTGAGCAAGGCAACAGAGATATTTTACACCTTTTGAGAAAACCCTCTTCTCTACTGCCTTTTGTGCTTTCATTGTTAATCACACTTGTTCTTGGAGATTGGCATTCTACACGCTTCTACAATTTGTTGTCTCCAATACCCAGGTGTGTCTGTTCTTATTTTTATTACCTTCATCCCTTTTGTTTTGGTGCAAAGGAGGTGTTTTTCATCCCTAGTGTGATTCTAGGGAGGTATTCATCCTTAGTGGGATTCTAAGGAGGTGTTTTCATCGTTTGATTTGTTCAGAGGAGGTGTTCATCCCTAGTGGGATTCTAGGGAGGTGTTCATCCTTAGTGGGTTTCTAAGGAGGTGATTGTCTTTTTAATTAGTTTACTTTTTACTGGTTCTTCTGCTGAGTTGATTGTAATTTGTAAACTGAATTTGAAAGATAGTGAATGGGGAGTCACTCTTGTGTTAAGAGTTGACTGGGAACTGGATGTAGGGTTGGCTATACCCGAACCAGTATAAATCTATGTGTGCTCTTCTCTTTTCCTGATTATATTATTGCTTTCGCTTTAACAAATTATTGACTCACAAATAAATTTTTAATTTGTGCATCTATTCACCCCCCTCTAGATGCCATTTGTCTAACAAGTGATATCAGAGCTTGGTTAGATAAGATATTTCTAAACGATCTGTCAAGATGTCTATGCAGAATCAGGTTTACAGGGAAGGAGCCTCAATAAACAGACCTCCACTATTTGAAGGTGAAGACTATCAGTTTTGGAAGGCGAGAATGAAAATATTTTTACAAACACTAGATTATGGTGTTTGGGATGCTATACTCAATGGTCCTTACATTCCGATGAGAACAACGGAGTTTGGAGTTGTTCCAAAGACTTTTGATCAATGGACGCAGGATGAAAACAAGCGTGCCCAATGTGATGCAAGAGCCCAAAATGCTATTGTTT
The DNA here is from genome assembly GCA_963425845.1 of Sphenostylis stenocarpa. Lineage (NCBI taxonomy): Eukaryota > Viridiplantae > Streptophyta > Magnoliopsida > Fabales > Fabaceae > Sphenostylis > Sphenostylis stenocarpa. Next base: position 25,262,617 of record OY731402.1, on the reverse strand, counting down.
CTGCCTTAACTCATAATGAATTTTTCAGGGTCTCACAATGCAAGATGACAAAAGAAATATGGGACACTCTTGAAGTAACACATGAAGGAACAAATGAAGTAAAGCGAGCACGTAAAAACACACGCATCCAGGAGTATGAATTATTTCAAATGCAGCAAAATGAAAGCATCACGAATTTCCAAACACGCTTCCCATATATAATAAATCACTTAAAAGCATTAGGAAAGAGCTTTGACAATGAGGAGTTAAACACAAAGATCTTGAAATCCTTAGACAGGAATTGGCAACCAAAGGTCACTGCTATTACAAAATCAAAGGATCTCACAAAAATGAATATTGCTACTCTATTTGGAAAGCTGCAAGAACATGAGATGGAGCTACAAAGGTTAAAGAACGGTGAACAGAATCAAACCAAGACGATAGCTCTAAAAGTAGAAAAATCTTCACAAGACGAAAGCGAAAATGAAGGCAAGTTTTTGGATTCCGATATGTCTCTTTTTGTTAAACAATTTTCTCGATTTATGAAGAACAGAAAAAAGAGACAGCAAAGAAAGGAGAAAACAAATAAATATCATTGCTATGAATGTGGAAAACCTGGTCATATCAAATCAGACTGTCCAAAACTTAAGGAAGAGAAGAAAGATGTGAAAGAGAAGAAGAAAGAGAAGAACGATACCTATAAGAGCAAACACAAAGCTTATGTTGCTTGGGAAGATAATGATTCTTCCACAACACAAGAGAGTTCTTCCGAAAGCAGTGATGGAGAAGAAGAAGCAAATCTTTGCTTCATGACAAGAAGTGATGATGAAGCCTCATCATAGGTAAGTAGTACAAATTCCTTAAATGAATATGATGAGTTAGTTAAAGAATATCAAGATATGTATGAAATTTTTACCAAGTTATCTAAGAAATACAATGCAGTTAGGCAAAAGTTTAATGCATTAGAAAATACTATTGGTATTCTTGAAAAAGAAAATGAGTGCTTAAAGAAAGATGTTGAGAAATCTAAAACTTTGTCTAAAAATAAAGAAGTTGTTAAACCTTGTGAAAATTGTAATCTTTTTGGAAAATGAGATTTTCAAGTTAGAGAAAATAATAAGCAATTTTTCAAAATCTTCTAAAAATCTTGATTTGATATTAGGTTATCTAAGAGGAAATTCTAGCAAAGCTGGACTTGGTTACAAACCCAAAGAAAGTCTAGAACCTCATAAAACTATTTTTGTGAAAGAGTCAAGGAAAACAGATGTGAAACCAGTTTCAAAAACTTTAAGAAACGCATTTAGACATTTTCAAAGAAAACCAACATGTTTTTATTGCATGAAATTAGGTCATACATCAAATAGATGTTACATAAAACATTTTGGCATATCTAATGGCAAATATGAATGCGTGCCTAAAGGAACAAAGCATTAATACATGTCTAGATGATAATTTGAGCATCTAATTGATTATCGAATTGAAATTTTTTCTTGTTGTCATAATCAATTATGTTGACCAACTTTGAAATTTGAAAGTTTAAATTTTGAAAATTTGAATTTATGAAAATTTAAAATTATAAAGTTTGAAATCTTATAATTTGAAATTCTTGAAATTTGAAATTTTGCAGTTTGAGATTTTTTTTAAAATTTGCAGTATGAGATTTTTTAAATTTGAAATTTTGCAACTTGAGATTTTTGAAATTTGAAATTTTGCAAATTGATATTTTTTTTGCAATATGAGATTTTTGAAATTTGAAATTTTTGCAGTTTGAGATTTTTGAAACTGAATTTGAATTTGAATTTGAAATTTGAATTTGAAATTTGGGATTACAAATTTGAATTTGAAATTTGGAATTGGTTGTAATTTGAATTTGAAATTTGAAATCTGGAATATGAGTGCATTTGAATTTGAAAGTTGCCTAAATAAGAAGACTGCAATGGAGGGAAACTACTGCATTTAATTCCATTATCTCTATAATCATTTTATTCCCCTATCTTTCTCTCTCTTCATTTGTCTTGGGTATCCTAGATATTGTCTCCTTAATATGATGTTCTTCTCTACAACATTTTTTAATGCATTATCTTCTCTACCTTGATTTATATACTAATAGGTACAAAATTGTTCTCGGTTTCTATTGCAATATTTTTCATAATTATCAATGAAACAGGAAGATATTTTGATGATATTAATCTGTGTGAAACAGGGGGAGATTTTTTTCTCTTATAATATTTTTCATAATTATCAATGAAACATGGAAATATTTTGATGATATTAATCTGTCTGAAATAGGGGTAGAATTTTTTTACTCTAATAATATTTTTTATGATTATCAATGAAACAGGGGGAGATTTTTTGATGAATTAAAATCTGTGTGAAATTCTTTCTTATCTAAATTAAACAAGGGGAGTTAAGAGAAGTATTTGCTCATATGAGTTAGGGGGAGTCTTGTTATTAATATATCCAGGGGGAGATTAAGAGACTCTAACACTTGATACAAATTTGTGCTAATCTGTGCTAATTTTGAGCTAGCTATATAAAGTCAAGCATTTTAATTCATTTCAGGTGTTTCCTTGATCATCATCAAAAAGGGAGAGATTGAAAGCAATGAGGGGCAGATTGATGGAAATGTCCCTACATTCCCAAGAGATAATTTTGATGATGATTCAAGTCAACTACATTGAAGTCAACACCATTCAAGATTAATTAAGGACAAGCTGAATTTATGACGTTGGTGAAAATGTGAAACATTTCCCTACATGCCCAAGATATGTTTTTGATAAAGATGATGATTCAAGCAAGCCCAAGATGATTCCTGAAGACTAGATAGAGTCTTAGAATATTGGATATGGAGGTACAAGTTGATGAAGTAATATTATGCATAAGCCTTCAAAGCACAAGTGTGATAAATTTCATAACATGATATTTTTCTCTGTCATAATTAATTATGATGCATCAGAAATGAAAAAATGATTTTCTCTATCATAATTAATTATACTGGTAATATAATAAATTATGGCAATTCAAATTTGAAAAATTTATCCGTTTTAAATAATAAATGATTTTTAATACATCCTGATTTTTTCTATGATATTATTGATGTCCAACAACCATTTTCTGATGCTATTTTTCTATTTAATTAAGTTTTGATGAAAAATCAAAAACATACAATTACAGAATTCGAAAATACAACTTACATTCAATCAATTTTGAGAAAAGAATTCTGAGCAAGGCAACAGAGATATTTTACACCTTTTGAGAAAACTCTCTTCTCTACTGCCTTCTGTGCTTTCATTGTTAATCACACTTGTTCTTGTAGATTGGCATTCTACAGGCTTCTACAATTTGTTGTCTCCATTACCCAGGTATGTCTGTTCTTATTTTTATTACCTCCATCCTTTTTGTATTGGTGAAAAGGAGGTGTTTTTCATCCCTAGTGTGATTCTAGGGAGGTGTTCATCCTTAGTGGGATTCTAAGGAGGTGTTTTCATCTTTTGATTTGTTCAGAGGAGGTGTTCATCCCTAGTGCGATTCTAGGGAGGTGTTCATCCTTAGTGGGTTTCTAAGGAGGTGATTATCTTTTTAATTAGTTTACTTTTTACTGGTTCTTCTGTTGAGTTGATTATAATTTGTAAACTGAATTTTAAAGATAGTGAATGGGGAGTCACTCTTGTGTTAAGAGTTGACTGGGAACTGGATGTAGGGTTGGCTATACCCGAACCAGTATAAATCCCTGTGAGCTCTTCTCTTTCCCTTATCTCTTTCTCTTTTCCTGATTATATTATTGTTTCCACTTTAACAAATTATTGACTCACAAATAAATTTTAATTTGACATCTATTTTAATTTGTGCATCTATTCACCCCCCCTCTAGATGCCATTTGTCTAACAACCCTCACCAACCGACCACCCAATTACACTCGCCGCACCACCTTATCACGGTCACAACCACTCACCAACAGCCCTAGCCCTTTCGCGACATCGATCACCTCCACCTCCACTACTAGTGATTCGTGGCCTCACCTCCCAACTCTTATCATCTCCTTCAATCCTTCTCCTTCACCAACCTCACTTACTCTCGCCCAACACCCTCACCAAAAATTACTTTAGCACCCACATCTCCCTCACTCGAACCCTAGCGTGGGTTGCATCCATCACTAACCACGAATCGCCTCCCTACCCATCCACTCACCACGGCTCGAAGCAGCATCCATTCCCCTGGTTGAAGGTGAGGCCATGAGCTAGCTCCCCTGTGGAGGTTCAACCCGAGGTCGAGATCCATGTTCTGGGTTTCTTTTTGCTTTATTTACTTTATATTTCTACCTTATTCAGATTTGACATTGCATTTCTGGTCGAGGGTTTTGCTTCTGATGATTTATGATCAAGGGGTTTTGCTTGTGATGGTGTAGTCTTGTTGATTGGGTCTATGCTGGACATATTTATTTCTAATTGGAGTCTGCTGGATTTTGTTTAGGGTTTCATTTTTTCATATTGGCCTTATTTCGTTTGTCTGATTGTGGACTGAGTTGGTTGGTAATTTCAGTATAGCTATGTCGTGGTTTTGATGTGTCTTGTGATTTCAGATAGGATAATTTAATAGTTTGAACCTTAATAGATTATAAAATCAAGCTTTAATACTCAAATATAGCTTCCTTTCACAGAGGCTTCAAGGGAAATATGAACAAAGTTTCTTATAGTACCTTTATGCATGCCTAATTAAACCTATGTTAATAAATATGAATCAAAATCTATTAAACTATAAGTGGGGCTTTATTGCGGGGTTGAAGAAAATAAAAACTAGGGTCGTTGGGTTAGCTTTTGTAGTGAAAGTGAGGGCGTTGGGATTCAAAGAGTGTTGAGGGCATGAAAAGCAGAGAAAGGAGGAGATAGAGATAGGGAGAGATGCGCTGGTGTTTCTTGTTTTGTTAGTTCAAGTATATGTTGATGATATTATTTTTGGATCAACTGATAATTCCTTGTGTGAAGGATTTGCTAAGATAAGGCACGGTGAATTTGAAATGTTAATGATGGGAGAATGAACATTCTTTCTTGGACTTCAAATTAAGCAACTTAAAGATGGCACCTTTGTGTCTCAAACCAAATATTGCAAAGAGATTCTCAAGAAATTTGGAATGGACACTTCAAAGAAAGCTAACACACCTATGGGAACATCATGCTATTTGGATAAAGATGAATCAGGTTTGGAAATTAATCAATCAATGTATAGAGGTATGTTATCTAAAGATGTCATCTCTGCAAAAAAAAAAAAAATACAATTAGCAAAACATAACATAAAATGAATTTTCTAGTGCACGTTATTGAGATTATTACATACAAATAATAATTAAAATACATATTTGTCACACATTCGTCATTTCTTTGAAGCACTTCCATGTTTTCTAATTCCCTTCATGGTATGAAATGATGGATTTAACCACACACCCTCTTTATGGTCATTTCTTGCATAAAAATATCCATTATCCAATACAGAATTACCAAACAATGTTGGGTCCATGCTCATAAAAGGATTTTCTTCCATTAATCTCTAATACAAAATATTTCACGGTCACACTAAACCATCTATATATCCTAGCCAACCTATATTCTATTTCAAAACACAATTTCAGATCACAATGTAGACAAACTCTAAACCCTAAACCCTAAAAAATATATAATGCACTAACCTATTGTAGACCTCCCAATAAGCGCGTCCTACAACAATAATGGCGAATGGTGACTGGAACGTGAACTTGGCGACACACAAATATATTACAATGTAATATGCTTCAATGAGAGCAAGAGAATCAGAAAGATTGTAAATACAAAGAACGTACCTTTAGCTTAATGGAAGACGCAAACAGCGAGAAAGAGAGCGCAGAGAGCGAGAATGAGAGCATAGAGCGCGGCAAAAAAATGCAGACACAAAGAGCGCGAGGTTGAAGAAAGTGGGTGTAGGGTTAAATAAATATATGACTTTAGATAGCGGTTGGCCAAATAACCGTTATCTAAACTACATTTATTATAGCGGTCCCACGAAGTAACCGCTATCTAAAGTTATGATAGCGGTTCCACATGTCAACCGCTTTTCAAAAGTATGACATTAGATAGCGGTTATCACACAACCGCTATTATAAATTATTTTAGAAAGCGGTTCTTTCTGAACCGCTATTAAAACATACTTTAGAGAGCGGTTTACTCCTAACCGCTATCTAATATGTATTTTTAAAAGCGAATTTTATTAACCGCTATCTAAAGTGTCGTCGCATAAGCCCATTTCTGTTGTAGTGCTAGGTAGGTTTAATGCCATAAATGTTACTCCATTATTTTATTTATTGCATTTTTTTTAACTTTATTCGTCTTCTTCTTATATGTTTAACTCACAAATTGTATCTTCTTCTTGTCAATATTTTATATTTTCTCGTCTAATTTCAATAAAAATTATAAATTAAATAAAATAAAACAAAATACAGTAATAACGAGATAAACTCATTAACTAAAAATTAAATTAAAAATTGAGAGTAGAAAAATAAAATGGGATGAGACAAGAGAATTTAAACCATATATAGCAATAATTAATTACTTATAATATTGAACTATTCAAGTAGGAACCTTGAAAATGTTTAATTACAAATAAATTAACTTTTAAAGGCTATTTGTGTTCTACTGAAATTACTTTAGAATATATGATTCAATAAATTTATTTTGAAATTACTCTAAACAAGTCTGATGCCATGAAAGGGGCTCTGTGAAAGGTCGAAAGGTCACTAAAATATGAAAACCATTATTTACTAAGTTGTTGTAAACATAAATTTAGGACTCATTTATTTTAGGTCAGAAGGTCACTAAAAACACATGTTTTTGATAAAGATGATGACTCGAGCAAGCCCAAGATGATTCCTGAAGACTAGATAGAGTCTTAGAATACTGGATATGGAGGTACAAGTTGATGAAGTGATATTATGCATAAGCCTTCAAAGCACTAGTGTGATAAAATTCATAACATGATATTTTTCTCTGTCATAATTAATTATGATGCATCAGATATGGAGAAATGATTTTCTCTGTGTGCTCTTCTCTTTTCCTGATTATATTATTGCTTCCGCTTTAACAAATTATTGACTCACAAATAAATTTTTAATTTGACATCTATTTTAATTTGTGCATCTATTCACCCCCCTCTATATGCCATTTGTCTAACAAGTGATATCAGAGCTTTGTTAGATAAGATATTTCTAAATGATCTGTCAAGATGTCTATGCAGAATCAGGTTTATAGGGAAGGAGCCTTAATAAACAGACCTCCACTATTTGAAGGTGAAGACTATCAGTTTTGGAAGGCGAGAATGAAAATATTTTTACAAACACTAGATTATGGTGTTTGGGATGCTGTACTCAATGGTCCTTACATTCCGATGAGAACAACAGAGTCTGGAGCTGTTCCAAAGACTTTTGATCAATGGACGCCGGATGAAAACAAGCGTGCCCAATATGATGTAAGAGCCCGAAACACTATTGTTTCTGCCTTAACTCGTAATGAATTTTTCAGGGTCTCACAATGCAAGACGACAAAAGAAATATGGGACACTCTTGAAGTAACACATGAAGGAACAAATGAAGTAAAGCAAGCACGTCAAAACACACTCATCCAAGAGTATGAATTATTTCAAATGCAGCAAAATGAAAGCATCACGAATTTCCAAACACGCTTCACATATATAGTAAATCACTTGAAAGCATTAGGAAAGAGCTTTGACAATGAGGAGTTGAACACAAAGATCTTGAAATCCTTAGACAGGAATTGACAACCAAAGGTCACTACTATTACAAAATCAAAAATTCTCACAAAAATGAATATTGCTACTCTATTTGGAAAGCTGCAAGAACATGAGATGGAGCTACAAAGGTTAAAGAACGGTGAACAGAATCAAACCAAGACGATAGCTCTAAAAGTAGAAAAATCTTCATAAGACGAAAGCGAAAATGAAGGTAAGTTTTCGGATTCCGATATGTCTCTTTTTGTTAAACAATTTTCTCGATTTATGAAGAACAGAGAAAAGAGACAGCAAAGAAAGGAGAAAACAAATAAATTTCATTGCTATGAATGTGGAAAACCTGGTCATATCAAATCAGACTGTTCAGAACTTAAGAAAGAGAAGAAAGATGTGAAAGAGAAGAACGATACCTATAAGAGCAAACGCAAAGCATATATTGCATGGGAGGATAATGATTCTTCCACAACACAAGAGAGTTCTTCCGAAAGCAGTGATGGAGAAGAAGAAGCAAATCTTTGCTTCATGACAAAAAGTGATGATGAAGCCTCATCATAGGTAAGTAGTACAAATTCCTTAAATGAATATGATGAGTTAGTTAAAGAATATCAAGATATGTATGAAATTTTTACCAAGTTATCTAAGAAATACAATGTAGTTAGGCAAAAGTTTAATGCATTAGAAAATGCTGGTGGTATTCTTGAAAAAGAAAATCAGTGCTTAAAGAAAGATGTTGAGAAATCTAAAACTTTGTCTAAAAATAAAGAAGTTGTTAAACCTTGTGAAAATTGTAATCTTTTGGAAAATGAGATTTTCAAGTTAGAGAAAATAATAAGCAATTTTTCAAAATCTTCTGAAAATCTTGATTTGATATTAAGTTATCAAAGAGGAAATTCTAGCAAAGCTGGACTTGGTTACAAACCCAAAGAAAGTCTAGAACCTCATAAAACTATTTTTGTGAAAGAGTCAAGGAAAATAGATGTGAAACCAGTTTCAAAAACTTTAAGAAACGCATTTAGACCTTTTTAAAGAAAACCAACATGTTTTTATTGCATGAAATTAGGTCATACATCAAATAGATGTTACATAAAACATTTTGGCATATCTAATGGCAAATATGAATGGGCGCCTAAAGGAACAAAGCATTTATACATGTCTAGATGATAATTTGAGCATCTAATTGATTATCAGAATCAAAATTTTTTTCTTGTTGTCATAATCAATTATGTTGACCAACTTTGAAATTTGAAAGTTTGAATTTTGAAAATTTGAATTTATGAAAATTTGAAATTATAAAGTTTGAAATCTTGTAATTTGAGATTCTTGAAATTTGAAATTTTACAGTTTGAAATTTTTTTAAAAATTTGCAGTATGAGATTTTTGAAATTTGAAATTTTTCAATTTGAGATTTTTGAAATTTGAAATTTTGCAAATTGAGATTTTTTTTGCAATATGAGAATTTTGAAATTTGAAATTTTTGCAGTTTGAGATTTTTGAAACTGAATTTGAATTGGAATTTGAAATTTGAATTTGAAATTTGGGATTACATATTTGAATTTGAAATTTGGAATTGGTTGCAATTTGAATTTGAAATTTGAAATCTGGAATATGAGTACATTTGAATTTGAAAGCTTCCTAAATAAGAAGACTGCAATGGAGGGAAACTACTGTATTTAATTCCATTATCTCTATAATCATTTTATTCCCCTATCTTTCTCTCTCTTCATTTGTCTTGGGTATCCTAGATATTGCCTCCTTAATATGATGTTCTTCTCTATGACACTTTTTAATGCATTATCTTCTCTACCTTGATTTATATACTAATAGGTACAAATTTGTTCTCAGTTTCTATTGCAATATTTTTAATAATTATCAATGAAACAGGAAGATATTTTGATGATATTAATCTGTGTGAAGCAGGGGGAGATTTTTTTCTCTTATGATATTTTTCATAATTATCAATGAAACATGAAAATATTTTGATGATATTAATCTGTTTGAAACAGGGGGAGATTTTTTGATGAATTAAAATCTGTATGAAATTCTTTCTTATCTAAATTAAACAAGGGGAGTTAAGAGAAGTCTTTGCTCATATAAATTAGGGGGAGTCTTGTTATTAATATATCCAGGGGGAGATTAAGAGACTCTGACACTTGATACAAATCTGTGCTAATATGTGCTAATCTTGAGCTGGCTATATAGAGTCAAGCATTTTAATTCATTTCAGGTGTTTCCTTGATCATCATAAAAAAGGGGGACATTGAAAGCAATGAGGGGGAGATTGATGGAAATTTCCCTAAATTCCCAAGAGATGATTTTGATGATGATTCAAGTCAACACCATTCAAGATGAATTAAGGACAAGCTGAATTTATGACGTTGATGAAAATGTGAAACATTTCCCTACATGCCCAAGATATGTTTTTGATAAAGATGATGATTCAAGCAAGCCCAAGATGATTCCTGAAGACTAGATAGAGTCTTAGAATAATGATATGGAGGTACACGTTGATGAAGTAATATTATGCATAAGCCTTCAAAGCACAAGTGTAATAAAATTCATAACATGATATTTTTCTCTGTCATAATTAATTATGATGCATCAGAAATGGAAAAATGATTTTCTCTATCATAATTAATTATACTGGTAATATAATCAATTATGGCAATTCAAATTTGAAAAATTTATCCGTTTTAAAGAATAAATGTTTTTGAATACATCATGATCTTCTCTGTGATGTTATTAATGTCCAACGACAATTTTCTGATGCTATTTTTCTATTTAATTAATTTTTGATGAAAAATAAAAAACATACAATTACAGAATTCAAAAATACAATATACACTTGAGAAAAGAATTTTGAGCAAGGCAACGAGAGATATTTTACACCTTTTGAGAAAACCCTCTTCTCTACTTGCCTTCTATGCTTTCATTGTTAATCACACTTGTTCTTGGAGATTGACATTCTACAGGCTTCTACAATTTGTTGTCTCCATTACCCAGGTGTGTCTGTTCTTATTTTTATTACCTTCATCCTTTTTGTATTGGTGAAAAGGAGGTGTTTTTCATCCCTAGTGTGATTCTAGGGAGGTGTTCATCCTTAGTGGGATTCTATGGAGGTATTTTCATCCTTTGATTTGTTCAGAGGAGGTGTTCATCCCTAGTGGGATTCTAGGGAGGTGTTCATCCTTAGTGGGTTTCTAAGGAGGTGATTATCTTTTTAATTAGTTTACTTTTTACTGGTTCTTCTGCTGAGTTGATTGTAATTTGTAAACTGAATTTGAAAGATAGTGAATGGGGAGCCACTCTTGTGTTAAGAGTTGACTGGGAACTTGATGTAGGGTTGGCTATACCCGAACTAGTATAAATCCCTGTGTGCTCTTCTCTTTCCCTTTTCTCTTTCTCTTTTCCTGATTATATTATTGCTTCCGCTTTAACAAATTATTGACTCACAAATAAATTTTTAATTTGACATCTATTTTAATTTGTGCATCTATTCACCCCCCCCGCTCTAGATGCCATTTGTCTAACAACCCTCACCAACCGACCACCCAATTACACCCGCTGCACCACCTTATCACGCTCACAACCACTCACCATCAGCCCTAGCCCTTTCGCGACGCCGATCACCTCCACCTCCACTACCAGTGACTCGTGGCCTCACCTCCCAACTCTTATCATCTCCTTCAATCCTTCTCCTTCAGCAACCTCACTTACTCTCGCCCAACACCCTCACCGAAAATTACTTTAGCACCCTCATCTCCCTCACTCGAACCCTAGCGTGGGTCGCATCCATCACTAACCGCAAATCGCCTCCCTACCCATCCACTCACCATGGCTCGAAGCAGCATCCATTCCCCTGGTTGAAGGTGAGGCCATGAGCTAGCTCCCCTGTGGAGGTTCAACCCGAGGTCGAGATCCGTATTCTGGGTTTCTTTTTGCTTTATTTACTTTATGTTTCTACCTTATTCGGATTTGACATTGCATTTCTGGTCGAGGGTTTTGCTTCTGATGATTTATGATCAAGGGGTTTTGCTTGTGATGGTGTAGTCTTGTTGATTGGGACTATGCTGGACATATTTATTTCTAATTTGAGTCTGCTGGATTTTGTTTAGGGTTTCATTTTTGCATATTGGCCTTATTTTGTTTGTCTGATTGTAGACTGAGTTGGTTGGTAATTTCAGTATAGCTATGTCGTGGTTTTGATGTGTCTCGTGATTTCAGATAGGATAATTTAATAGTTTGAACCTTAATAGATTATAAAATCAAGCTTTAATACTAAAATATAGCTTCCTTTCACAGAGGCTTCAAGGGAAATATGAACAAAGTTTCTTATAGTACCTTTATGCATGCCTAATTAAACCTATGTTAATAAATATGAATCAAAATCTATTAAACTATAAGTGGGGCTTTATTGCAGGGTTGAAGAAAATAAAAACTAGGGTCATTGGATTAGCTTTTGTAGTGAAAGCGAGGGCGTTGGGATTCAAAGAGTGTTGAGGGCATGAAAAGCAGAGAAAGGAGGAGATAGAGATAGGGAGAGATGCGTTGGTGTTTCTTGTTCTGTTAGTTGAAATATATGTTGATGATATTATTTTTGGATCAACTGATAATTCCTCGTGTGAAGGATTTGCTAAGATAATGTAGGGTGAATTTGAAATATCAATGATGGGAGAATTAACATTCTTTCTTGGACTTCAAATTAAGCAACTTAAAGATGGCTGTAGACCCCTAATTTTGCCCTGCCTCTCAATAAAGGCTAAGGAGACTTCCTATAACAAGATAAAGCTCGCCCGACATCTCAATAAAGGCCAAGAAGACTTCCTATATGAAGATAAAGCTTCAATGGGCATCTATCGGCATCAATCGACGTCCGAATAAAGAAAGGAAAGCTTCCCGGGGGTCCCAGAACACAAAAGCTGGCCAAAAGAAGTTGAGACGGCCGTCCCAAATGTGAGACGGCCGCCCCAAGCTGCCCCTGCCAAGTGGGACGCCCGTCCCAAAGTTGAGACGCACGTCTCAGGTCCCAAATTTGAATGGGACGGCCGTCCTAAATCCCAGACGGTCGTCCCAACCTCTCCAGACGCTCATCCTTGATTTCCAAGCCCCGGACGGTCGTCCCAAGCTGCCAAGCTGCGAAAACTATAAATAGGAGGCTCATTTGCCACTTTTTCACACCCTAGACAACTGCCAGTACTTGTCTTCTCTCCCTACTTCGAATGAACTCTCTGATTGCCTTAATAAGGTAACAATCAGTTAAGGAATTGTATTCCAGCATTCGATTCGTCTGTAAAAATTTAGTCGAGTCGATCTTGTATTCGGGGAGGAGAGTCTTTGTAGAGTGGGGGATTGCCAAAACGCATCCTCACAGTTAAAAGATTCGCAATACAAAGCTTGCTACGTAGGTTCTTTTCAATTCTCTTCTCTTTTACTGCTTTATTTATTGCTTTTATGTATGCAATATGAAATAAAGTCATGTAGATAGCCATTTTTAATATTGTCGCCGCCGTCTGAAAAGAGGCGGTCGGAGCGACACGATGGTTTTTTTGACCCTTTTGTTTTCGTGTTTTTATGGGTGGTTACAACGCCTTTAGGCTGTCCGATAATCGGGCTAGCCTAGGGGCGAGGTTTTCGAAAGGCGTCCCTGGGTTGTCCGATAACCGGGCTAACCCAAGGACTTGTTTATTTTGGGTTCTATGGAGTCGCCACCGATTTTTTTACCGGAAACATCGAAAAAGGTTTTTAAAAGGCGTTGGTTTTCGAAAACCAACTTTGGTCATTAGAACCAGAGTTGAATAAGGGAGTTAGTTACGTGGTAAAGGAAGTATTAGTTCCTTTACTACGCCCCTTTCGGGTTCCCTATGATAGGCCAGCTTTTTATGTTAATAAATAAACCGGAAAATACTCTTTTGCCCTTTTTTATTGTGCGGAATTTAAAGTTATGACTACATGGCCCTAATCTATTGCATAATTTAAATTAAAGCAATAAAAGTAGAGAGGGAGAAATTAAACCTTCGAAGCAAGCTTTGTTTTTATATTTCTTTGAAAAGAGGGTGCTTTTTGGCAGCCCTTCACTCTACAAGACGTCTGAAACTCTTCTAAACGCCGAAAAATGCTCTCAAAGACACTCAGAAACTCCGGAAATGCGTCGGAGGGATTCTAGAGAGAAGGCAGAGCTAGAAGCTTGTGGTGTGTGGAAATGAGGGGGGAAGGACCCCTATTTATAGGTTCTTGCGCCTGTCAGTGGCGAGACCGTCGGTCTCGTCTGACAGGGTCGAGACCGTCGTCTCGTCCAATGAGACCGCCGTCTCGACCTGCCCAACGCGACGAGACCGCCGTCTGGGGAAACGAGACTGCCATCTCGTCCTTCGCAGGTGGCGAGACCCCTGTCTCGTCAAGCGAGACGGCGGTCTCGCCACTTGCGTGAGGCGAGACGGCGGTCTGGGAAATCCAGAGGGCGGTCTCGTCCCAACAAGGCGAGAAAACTTATTTTTCATACAGAAACTCTCTCCTATCTTAGTATGAGGCCTAATAGTCTCTCCTAATGGCTTGTTAGGCTTCATCCATCTTCAAATAGGAGGTCTTCTGGTCTTTCTTTGGAGGCCGGGCAAGATTTGGGGTCTACAGCTTCCCCCCCTTTACCCGACCAGTCGACTGCTGGCCTTTTGTGCCAAGGTGATCGACTGGAGGGTAAAGGAGTTGACCCTCTTGCCCGGTTGCCCTTCAAATACTCCGTCTTTGCGGTGGGTGATCCTCTTGGGAAATGTTGTGTTGTGCGCTTCCGGGATGCTCCTTTGACGCGGTAGCTGACCCCTTCGGCTGATGAGTACGAACCCCCATCTGGTTTGACGAGTATGAACCCTCGCCCGGTAAGCCCCCTTCTGTAAGGCCTAATGAGTACACACCCCCATCTGGTGTTTGACGAGTATGAACCCCCGTCTGGTAAGCCCCCTTTTGTAAGGCCCGATGAGTACACACCCCCATCTGGTGTTAAGCCTCCGGATGCTCCATCTTGCGGTAGCTGATCTTTTGGATGTGGTGGCGGCTTACTGATTCTGATCACGCGCCGATGTGAAACCTCAGGATGCTCCTTTGACGCGGTAGCTGACCCCTTGGCTGACGAGTATGAACCCCCGTCCGGTTATGTGCCTCTGGATTCCCCTTCTTGCGGTGGCTGACCCTTTGGCAATGGTGGCGGCTTACTGATTCTGACCATGCGCCGTCTCCTTGGGGAGTGTTTTCTGTATTTGGTAGTTTGTGTTTGGACCTCTTGAATGGTCACCCGGGCTGTGCCGAGGATTTGGTGTTTCATCCAGCTTTGTTGGTTGCTGGGGATTCTTTGTTTTTGTTCTTTTGGTGGTGATCATCCGATCCTTGCTGGTTGGTTCGATGCGTCTTGGTTTCGTTTGACTCTTGCTTGGTAGTCGAGATTTTGTTGGTTGAGGTGATGGCTTAATCCTGCCTTTTTCTCGCGGTTTTATCTCTTTTTTTCTCGCGATTCAGGATTTTGGCCTTTTCTTGAGCGTATGCCTTTTCTTTTTTAGTTTAAGTTTGTTTGTTTGTTTGTTTTTTTTTTTTTTACGCTGCCTTTTGCAAGAGATGGCAACAAGATGCATGAAATAGAATTTTTATTTATGGGGGAAATTTTGTTACAACCCTATTTTGGAGTCACTATCCCTAGGGGCTATCCTCTGGACCCGATCCCTGTGGAGGGAAATGCTGGTACATATGATACCGGAAGTCCTCCTGCTCTTGGACTTCATCCTGGTATCTTTGCTGGAATGTCGTCCAATCGTGGCGCATGTCCTGTTGGTGCTGGTACATTTCTCCCAGCCGGGTGTCAAAGGCATCTTGCCTTTGGGATAATTGCTCCTGCCTCTGGGATATCTGCTCTTGCCTCTGGGATATCTGCTCTTGCCTCACAGTCATATGGTCGAACTGCTGGCATAGATCGCTCATGTGGCGGTGCATGCCAGCGAAGTCGTCCGCATACCGGGGCGGTTGCTGCTGCTGCTGCTGCTAGTGGAAGTCGGGAGGTGTAGGCAGATCATGCATTGCATCCTGGAGTTCCAATGCAAAATCTAGTGTGGGGTGGAGGGCCAGCTGGGTCCCTCTGCTGACCAAGATTGACCCGCCGATGGATTCGGGTCGCAGGTTGTTGGCCAACTCTTCCCGGCCAGGGCACCCCAAACTTTCTGCCAGGGGAGTGATGAGTGGAGCCATGAGGACGGCCCCCGTGGATCTGTGCCCGAAGTCCTGGAGGGCCTTCAGAAAGAAATACCCGGGGTTGCAGCGCCGCTTCTGGCTCATGCAATAGAGTACGAAGAGGTCAGGGAGGGATATTTTGCCCTGACTCTCTTTCCTCCCATGTATGGTTCCTGCCAGCAGCTTGTGGCAGATACGGAGTGCTGGGGGAAGTGCGGGTCCCCTCATTAACGTGGGCAGCATGGTGGCTCCCGTGAGCTCATGCCACATCTCGGCGGCGGTAAGATTGGTGGGTCGTGAGCAGATGGCGTCACGGTACTCTTGGGTTGTGGCGTCCTCGGGCCGGACGAACCCGATGGCTACGTTGAATTCTTTGAGGGTGGAGGTCTGGTATTGCCCACCCATAAAATAGGTCACCATCCTAGTGGGCGGTAGGCCCGAGACCGTGGAGGGGACCTCAGAGTAAGAGACGGAGGCTAGGAACTCCAGTACCGCTTGCGGGTACACATGTGTAGGTGGTGACTGCAGCAGGAAGCCCCACCCGATGCTATCTAGATGGGCCCGGACGTCGTCCTCCCATCCAAATTCAGCTAGGATGTTGAAATCCAGCTTGAGCATTGGATGCCACTGGTAGGTCCGGATATTTTCAAGGCGGGCCCGGTGCCGTGGCGACGGTTGAGAAGGGTCCTGGGACGGCGGTGCTGCGAGAACTACGGCACCGGCGGTGCTCCTTCTTTCCTGGAGGCGCTTCGCTAAACATTCCGGGCGAGAGGGTACTTGGGAGTGCGGGAGTTGAGAGAAAGGGAGTTCTGGAGGCAAGGGGAGTTGTGAGGAAGTCCCCAAGCGCGCCCCCTATATATATATGAAATTTTGCAAAATCGAGACCGCCGTCTGGGTGGGCGAGACGGCGGTCTCGTGTCTCCTCCAAGTCGAGACGACGGTCTCGTTGATCGAGATGACGGTCTGGTCCATCGAGACGGCGGTCTCGACGTTCGGCTTAAGCGAGACGGCGGTCTCGTTGATCGAGACGGCGATCTCGTTTTCGCCTGTGTCGAGACGGCGGTCTGGTTGGTCCAGACGGCGGTCTCGTCTTGCTAGGTAATCGAGACGGCGGTGTGGTTGGCCCAGACGGCGGTCTCAAATTACGGAAGAGATTTTTTATTTTTTATATTTTTTGTTTCTTTTTTTGTTATTTTTTGAAAGAGGTAATAGGACCTGGTCTAAAAACATTTTATGCATGCAATGTTTTTATGTTTTGATGTCCTATAATTCCTATTTTGATTAAGTTTTTAGAAGGATTTAACCAACGTGTCTCGTTGTGCCGAAAGCCTTCTGATTCGCTGCGTTCACTCTTGGCTGTACCATGCCGGACTTCTTGTGACCGAAGGGTAATTTCTTTCTTTCTCTTCTTTCTTTCTTTTTTCTTGTTTTTTCTTTTGTATAGCACTTTTGTCATGTAGTGTCCTTTTTTCCTTGCTTTAGGGATTTCAATCCTCTTGTTGACTATACGCCTCCACATTCCCAAATTAATTATTAGAATATTGTCGTGAGGGTCAAGAGAAAAGAAGTAAGGGGTAAAAATCAATAGTTTGTGTTTTAGAGGGTTGATTTTTTATTGATAAAAGGATTTTGTAAGAATGGCTGGTTAGGGTTAAGCTTAGGTGTCTAGGCTTCGTCTAAGCAAACATTTTTTCCTTTCTTTTTGTATTTGCGCTCTTTGGTTTTATTTCCATTGCTTTTTAAATGGCTAGATGATTTCCCTAGATCGCCCTTTGGGTTTTCGAACTAGGATACTGTGTTTTGGCCCTAACTTTTGTCTAGGTTCCTTCTTTTGTAAGATTTTGGAGAAATCCTAGCGGACCTTATTTGTAACCCTAACTTTTGCCTAGGTTACCCTTTATTGTTGTTCGGGTGTCCTACCGGGTCGACCCTATCTTTTGTGTAGCCCCCTTAGTGGGTTTCCTACCGGGTAATTTGCCCTTTTCTTTGGCCTTTGGCTTCTCTGGGCTTTTTCTCTCTTTTTTGTTTTGGATTATTTTTTTTCACAGTATTGGCAAAGCATGACTTTCTTTAAGGATGAGGTGAAGTCTTATTTTGATGTGCTTCTAATCAACTAACTTGATGGAAATAGCAATGGTAAAGATTGATTATTTGGAAGCGCTTTTTATTTTGTTTACTTAGACAGGGTTATTTATGTGGTCCAGTCAGAAGTAGAAAGGAGAGAAGCAGATAGAAAGAATCATTCTTATTAATTAATGAGGGAATATGTGCCCTAAAATGCCCGGGGGTCGGGCTCGCCCCGGGGGATAATCTCTAACAATCATGGGGTTTACATCCCTTAAACAAAGAAAAAGATTTCCTAATGACTAGAGTGGCTCTTGACGCTTGCACCCCTCCACTTCGGAAAATTTGCTTGAGTGTGCGGAGGGGGGACTTCCCTTTTCTCCTTTCTACTCGGCCCTTAGTAGGGTTATATCCTAGGCCATACTTGCAAGGATTGTCTTTGAATTCTGGGGGTTCCCTCATGCCTTGGGAATCTGCCCACAGTCCTTGGCCAGGATGGTAACCGTGCTTCAACATCATGCGGGCTACCTTTGTGCTTCTGGGAAGTCGCTCTATGCTGGCAATTTCGAGCGCTTGAAAAGATGTTTCAAGGGCCTCTTCGGCCGCATCCACATAAGGTTGGGCGGACGGTCCACCGATCGGGATATCGTCTTACGCTGGATCGTGACCGGTTTGTCTCCCACTACGAACTTGACTTTCTGGTGGAGCGTCGAAGGTACTGCCTTAGCGTCATGAATCCAAGGCCTGCCGAGGAGACAGCTGTATGCTAGAGTAATGTCCATTACATGGAAATCAACGTTGAAGGTAGTGGGTCCAACTTGGATTGGCAAATTGACCTCTCCCACTACTTCTCGTTTTGATCCGTCGAAGGCTCGAACGATGGTGCTGCTTGGGCGCAGACGGGTTCCTTGGATAGTCAACTTATCTAGTGTGCACTTGGGCATCACGTTCAGGGATGACCCGTTATCCACAAGAACTTTGGCGATGAGGTACTCCTTGCATTTAACCGAGATATGCAAGGGCTTGTTGTGGTTTGACCCCTCCAGGGGGAGTTCTTCCTCTGTGAAGGTGAGGTGATTGTTTGCCATGATGTGACCAACGATCCTCTCGACCTTTTCTTGGGATATTGTCTGAGGTACATGCGCCTCGCTCAAGACCTTCAGCAGGGCGTTCCGGTGCGGTTCCGAGCTCATTATCAAAGATAGCAACGTGATCTTTGCAGGTGTGCGATTGAGCTGGTCTATAATGGAATACTCACTTTGCCTTATAAACTGTAGTAATTCCTCAGTCTCCTCCTTGGATTCTTTATTTTCTTTTTCTTCTTCGGTCTTTTTATTTTTTCCTTTATTTTTGAGGACCTCTTCTTGTGTGTCCTTGGGGGAGTAGATTCTTCCACTTCTAGTTGTGCCCCCAATGCCGGCTATGTTTGTTATTTCCTCTTTTATCGGTGAAGATTCCCCATATCTCCACGATACAACTTTATTTGACTCGTAGGGGAAAGGACGTGGCATAAATAGTCGCACTGGCGTCCTTGCCCCCTCTTCTTTACTCTTGAGGACCAACGACCGAGGCTTATTTTCCTCTTGCGATGATTCGACCGTTGGGGTGAGCTTTATTAGGAGTGACTTTCTCTCCATTCTTCTGAGTTGGAAGACGTGTTAGTTAATCCTCCCTTTTTATTATCTTTATTTATTAAGCGTGAAGGAGGGGAAATTTAAAATATGCAAATGAATGTTCTGAAAGAATTAATGGTTGAGTTCAAGAGGGGGGGTGAATTGAACTTTAAAACTTTTTCGAAAATCTTACTTTCTTTTGGAAGAATGAGTTATCTTTATTCAATCTTTGCAAAGGTAATTTGATTTAAACACAGCACAATTAAAGACAGAAATTAAAAGAGATGAAAGAAGAATATTAACACACAAGTTTATACTGGTTCACTCTAATCCAGAGCTACATCCAGTTCTTGACAAACCAGTCAAGTTCCACTAATACCAAGTGAAAATTACAACCAGTAGATACTCACCAATCTACCCCAAGAACTATCTTGCAAAACCCACAAGACGAGAATCTTGAAAACCACCCGAGTAACCAAATCCGATTCATTGTACCAAGTGCAGATTACAATCCAACCTGCACAATCAAACTTTACAAAAGAATATGAAAAGAAAAAACCTGGACTTGAAGTTTCTAATTGTCCAGAACCAATTCTATCAGCACTTTCTCTCTTTGAATGACCACAATTCTGATCACAGCACCTTATGATATGAAAAAGATTCTTGAATGCAGAGAAAGTCACGTATGAAAGTTTCACAGATTGATTTCACAAGTTTTCTCAAGTAGTGTGTTGTATTGTATATTCAAAAGATAGATCAAATCTGTATATATAGAGTAAATCGAAAAACAGAACGTTTCATCTGTTAAAAGCTGTTTTAGAGAGTCAAAAGATAAGTTGGTTAGCAGTAAAACAGGTTTAGAAGAGACTCGATCGATTAAAACGAAGTATGATCGATTAGATCGAGTTATGATCGATCAGAATAAAACTATGATCGATCAGAATGAGTTATGATCGATTAGAACAAAACTATGATCGATCGTAGTATTATTTCAATCGATTAAAAGATCGATTCAATCGATTGATTTCATTTAAAGTTCCATTTAATCGATTAAGGCATCGATTCAATCGATTGATTTCATTTAAAGTTCCATTTAATCGATTGATTCGAGTTTTAATGGATTAAAACAACTTAATGAAAAATGACGACTCTCGTTTCAATCGATTGAAAATCATTTCAACAGATTAAATTCCTGCAAACACTTAGTTAAAAAAATCTCTCTGTTTCAACAGATTGAAAAATATTTCAACAGATTGATTTTCTAAAAACTCTTAGACTGAAAAAGGTCTTTCTGTTTCAACAGATTTAAAATCATTTCAACAGATTGAAAATGCGAAACTTGATATTGAAAATTCATTGAGTTATTTTAACTTGTTGATTCTGTGAATCAATCAATTTAATTTTCGATTATGTATGACCATTTATTATGATAAGAGATTTTAACAGATTGAAAATCCTTTTCAACAGATTGAAAAAAACTTAGTTTATACTTTTAATACTTAAACGTAAGTTTTTCATGCAGAAAAATGATTTTCAATGAGATGCAACATTTTAAGGTGCTTATCACAAAATATAATGGCCTATCAAGAGATTAAGTGCTTAAACTTAAAACCCTAATCATCTACACACCCACAACCTAAGTTATATCTATGTCTTCATCAAATCCACCAAGTGCTTCATGTTCATGCATGCAAGTGGACAGTAATTGAACAAAAAGAATTTTATTTATTCAACAGAAAAGGTGTACATTCCCCTATTCTATACTGTGAAGCAACTTTTGGCAAAAGCGGAAAACTTTAAAGAAACCCACAGGAGGGTCTTGATTCCTCTGTAGTTCTCTCTCAACTTCCCAGACATGAGGGGCAAGTGCTTCGCTTTGTTTGCAGACCACCTGGCTCATATATTCACTGTACTGTTGAGCCTCTTTGATCTTCGCCTCTTGATGAACGACCAAGGCTTGTAGTTCATCGAGCTTTTCGACGGCTCAGTCTTTCTCTTGAAGTACTTGGCCATACTGAGCTAGCCCATCTCTTTCTTTGTGGCGTAGCTCAGAGAGACTTTTGGTGAGTCTCCTGTTGGCCTCTCGCTCTTGGCGGATGTCTAACCGAGTCTTGAGGAGCTCTTCCGACAACTCCTTGATCGTTTGAGCCTGCTTTGATGCTTCAGCCTCAAGGTGTGGTGACCTGGCGGTTATCTCCTGCAGTTGGCTATCCGAACTGGTTCTGGCAGTTTTGGATGCTCGGATAGCTTGTTCATTGGAGTCAGCGCATTGGTCCTTGAGGCGCTCTATTTCATGATCCTTTTTCTTGCCTTGCCTTCGCAGACCATCAATCGTGAGGATAGATTCTTGCTCCTTTTCTTCAAGGGCCCTCATCTGGGCTCCCATGATCTCTATCCTCTGGGTCAAGGCGTCGATTTGAGCCTGCAGCCCTTCATTTCTGGTGCTCGTGGTAGGTGCGGTGGATGATTGAGCCACCCCTCTTCTATTTCTCCATGCCTCATAGTCACTGGTGACAGCCACCCAAGCTTTTCCTAGCTCTCTGTCTCCCATGTAGACTGGCCTCTCCCATGCTTTTCTCACAACTAGCGAATTGGCGATGATGCATGGGTCTCCAAAGAAGCACAGTCCTCCGAGTTCCCCTCGGGAAATGGTAGTTTGGGTCCTCATGAGCTGCCTCATAGCTACCTTAGGTGAGTAGGCTATGCAGCCCCTGAGTCCTATCAAGGGTACACTCGGATAGTCCCCACATCTGATGAGAACTGGGCCGGGTCGGAACCAAGGACAGACCCAGGATATACTATTGCCGTCCTTGCGTTCCCACTCATCCCTCCATTCTGAGGTCAGACGACGCTGGAGGGGGATCTTGGAGAAACTTCTCAAAGGGTCGGGGAATATCCCCATGTGGCTGGAGGCGTACAGGTGAGTGGCGCTCCACACAAACAGCAATGAAGAGCAGCAGCAGAGTATTTTGCCCTGCTTCTGGTGACAGAAGTCCACCGAGAGCAGGGTGTCGGCAAGAATAGCAGGCAGGGGACTTTTCGAATTCACGTCCCAGGCGAAGAAGGCGTCCATGACAGCCTGATCTACTGTGTCGAAATGGAAGGGGAACAAGACTGTTCCAAAAATTATGAGGGCCAGGGTTTTGTTAAAGGCAACCCACTCTGTCCGTTCAACCAGGTAGGACAGGTGGTCTTCCAACATCGTTACTTTCCATCCCTGGGTGTTCCCCTTCTTTATCAGGTCACTCTACCGGAATGGCAACTGGATAAGGGCAGCGACTGGTGTTGTAGGAGTATATGCTTCGTGGCGAACGTGGACCCTGGCTGATTTGGGCCACCTCAACATGGTCTCATACTCCTCTAGGGTGGGCACCAGGTCGAACTGCGGAAACTCGAAACATCGCAGATTTGGATTCCAGTAGTGGATTAGTGCCCTTAAGAACACCTAATCGACACATATCTTTAGGAGGTCTAAAATCCGTCCGTAGGATTTTTCGAAGTCGGCGCAGACCTCCGATGGCATTACTGTGCTTAGCCGTTCCAACCTCTCAGTATGGAAACGGGGAATGTCCACCTTCTTTGTTTGCCTACTTGTCCCCTCCATTTCTAAAGCCAAAATGCATTTTTGATGAAATGGATGCTTATTTGAATGTATGTGAGTGTTTATTTTCTATTTATCATGTTTTTCTACATGATTTTTGCGTATTTTTATTTTGGAAGAATAAACTATCTATATGAATGTTTTATGAGTATAATATTTTTGGACTAGGTCTTATTTATGAACTTTGGCAAAAATGGATTTTTTTTATTTTTATTTGTTTATTTTATAGCCTTTTATCTCTTCTGTCGGAACTGCGTGGCTACTTAGCTTGTAAAGAACCTGAAGCCAGGCTAGCTAAAAGGCAGACTGTCCGAGATAAAATATGACTTTATGTGAAAGAATATTTAGCGTCCCTTATCTCTTCTGTCGGAACTGCGTGGCTACTTAGCTTACAAAGAACCTGAAACCAGGCTAGCTAAAAGGCAGACTGTCCGAGATAAGGGTGTTTATTTAGGAAAATATATTTTGGTGATTTTGTTTTGTTGTTTGTTTATGCTATGCAACATACAAATGTAACAATCATATGCACACACAATTCGATCATCCCCGAACAGGCGAGATTTCGTTTTTATCACGAGGTAGGGTTTTCCTGCAGAAAAGTGCATTGGCCAGGGTTGGTTCTAACTGTTCTTACCAGGCTAAGGCCCCCAAGGTGCCCCCATTATAGGGTCCCCACTCTCCAGCCGTCCGACCATGCTTAGCACTAAGGCCATAGTCAATCTTGTTGCCAAAAGAGGAAGGTTATCACCTTGAGTGGTGGTTTCCGATCACACTGGTGGCCTCAAGGCCCTCACTACAACGAACCGTACCTGCCACCCACTCCCTATGGTTTTCTCACTTGCCCCTGGGTATAGAGGGAATTGTTGTGTGCAAGGGATTGTGTGCAGTTTATATTTCAAGCAGTTTGCGCAAGTATAAACAACAATTTATTAAAGCCAAACATTAAAACATGTTATAAATACAAGTTAAGGGCAAAAGTGTTATTTTCTTGGTTTATTTATTATTTAAGCCGGCCCATCACTAAATGGGATCAACTCTCGAGGCTTCCCCAATGGAGTCGCCATCTGTCGCCGCCGTCTGAAAAGAGGCGGTCGGAGCGACGCGATGGTTTTTTCGACCCTTTTGTTTTCGCGTTTTTATGGGTGGTTACAACGCCTTTAGGCTGTCCGATAACCGGGCTAGCCTAGGGTCGAGGTTTTCGAAAGGCGTCCCTGGGTTTTCCAATAACCAGGCTAACCCAAGGACTTGTTTATTTTGGGTTCTATGGAGTCGCCACCGATGTTTTTACCGGAAACATCGAAAAAGGTTTTTAAAAGGCGTTGGTTTTCGAAAACCAACTTTGGTCATTAGAACCAGAGTTGGGTAAGGGAGTTAGTTATGTGGTAAATGAAGTATTAGTTCCTTTACTACGCCCCTTTCGGGTTCCCTATGATAGGCCAGCTTTTTATGTTAATAAATAAACCGGAAAATACTCTTTTGCCCTTTTTTATTGTGCGGAATTTAAAGTTACAACTACATGGCCCTAATCTATTGCATAATTTAAATTAAAGAAATAAAAGTAGAGAGGGAGAATTAAACTTCCGAAGCAAGCTTTGTTTTTATATTTCTTTGAAAAGAGGGTGCTTTTTGGCAGCCCTTCACTCTACAAGACGTCTGAAACTCTTCGAAACGCCAAAAAATGCTCTCTAAGACACTCAGAAACTCCGGAAATGCGTCGGAGGGATTCTAGAGAGAAGGCAGAGCTAGAAGCTTGTGGTGTGTGGAAATGAGGGGGGAAGGACCCCTATTTATAGGTTTTCGCGCTTGTCAGTGGCGAGACCGCCGACCTCGTCTGACAGGGTCAAGACCGCCGTCTCATCCAACGAGACCGCCGTCTCGACCTGCCCAACGTGGCGAGACCGCCGTCTGGGGAAACGAGACCGCCGTCTCGTCCTTTGCAGGTGTCGAGACCCCCGTCTCGTCAAGCGAGACGGCGGTCTCGCCACTTGCGTGAGGCGAGACGGCGGTCTGGGACATCCAGAGGGCGGTCTCGTCCCAACAAGGCGAGAAAACTTATTTTTCGTACAGAAACTCTCTCCTATCTTAGTATGGGGCCTAATAGTCTCTCCTAATGGCTTGTTAGGCTTCATCCATCTTCAAATAGGAGGTCTTCTGGTCTTTATTTGGAGGCCAGGCCAGATTTGGGGTCTACAAATATTATGCAATAAAATAGGGTAATCGCGTAATTTCTCGTAGTCTTCACTTAAATGAATAAATCCGTCATAGGGAACCCGAAAGGAGCGTTGTGGGGTGTTAACACCTTCCCCACACGTAACTAACTCCCTTACCTAACTCTGGTTATAATGACCAAGTTTGGTTTTTATTAAAATCAACGCCTTTTTATCCTTTTCCAATGTTTACAGTCAAAACATTGGTGGCGACTCCATAAGAACCCCTTTTCGAAAACCTTGCTTTTATTAGAGGATAGTTCAGTTGTTGAGCACCTCGGAAGTAATGAACACATTTTAACATAAAACACGAGTCTAAACCATCTTTTCGCGACCGATCGCATAAACGTTCGAGATGTCCCTAGACGTTAGAACGGACGGCGGCGACAATGGCACCTTTGTGTCTCAAACCAAATATTGCAAAGAGATTCTCAAGAAATTTGGAATGGACACTTCAAAGGAAGCTAACACACCTATGGGAACATCATGCTATTTGGATAAAGATGAATCAGGTTTGGAAATTAATCAATCAATGTATAGAGGTATGATAGGTTCTCTATTATACTTAACTGCAAGTAGACTTGATATTATGCATTATGTTTGTGTGTGTGCTAGATTTCAAGCATGTCCAAAAGAATCTCATTTAACCGCAATAAAACAAATTTTAAAATATTTAAAAGAAACTACAGGATTTGGATTATGGTATCCATCTGAAGCTTCTCCTAGTTTAATTGGTTATTCTGATGCTGATTTTGGCGGATGTAAAATAGATAGAAAAAGTACTAGAGGAACATGCCATCTGTTATGATCATCCTTAATATCTTGGCATTCTAAGAAACAAGCATGTGTTGCTTTATCCACAATTGAAGTTGAATACATTGCAGCTGGTAATTGTTGTGCTCAAATCTTATGGATGAAGCAAAAATTAGAAGATTTTAGTATTTTTCTAAGTAATATTCCTTTACTGTGTGATAATACATGTGCTATTAATCTCACAAAGAATCCTGTTATGCATTCTAGAACCAAACACATTGAGATTATCACTACTACAAAATATACTTTCAACGTCGTTGTTTAACGTCGGCTAAATCTGAGCCGACGTTGAATACACTTTCAATGTCGGTTGTTCACCAACCGAAGTTGAAAGTTGAATTCTAACACATTCTACGTCGTTTTAGCATGCTCGACGTGGAAAGTAGGCTTTCGACGTCGGTTATACCTCAACCGACGTTGAAAACCCTTTTGCAAGGGCTTTCAACGTCGGGTGTGGGTATAACCGACGTGGAAAACCCATTTTCCCGTTTGAAAAGGATACATCTCTGCAACATTTCTGTATCTCCCCTTACTCTCCAGCATCGCGGCCATCCCTCTCAGAGACCATCCCTTTCACGGCCACCACCTACCACCGTAGTTAGCCAACGTCGCACGACGCTCACCCTCATTTTCACTCTCTGAACGCCCTCCCTCATGTCGCCACCGTGCACCCTAGAGTGTGTGACACCCCTGCCGCAGCCTCCACCTCCACCCCACTACAGCTTCCACCCCACCGCGACGGTAGGCACCACATCGTCCACCGCAGACTCCACCCACACCGCAGCCTCAACCTCCACCCTACCGCAACCTCCACCTCCACCCCACCCCACCACAACCTCCACCCCATCGCATCCTCCACCCCACTGCGACGCTAGTCGCCTCAACCTCCACCCCCACCGCAGCCTCCACCCGCACTGCATCGTCCACCTCCACCCCACCACAGCCTCAACCCTCACCTACACTGCATCCTCCACCTCCACCCCACTGCAGCGTCGACCCTAACGCTGCTCTCTTTCTCTCCGGAGCGCACCTTCATTGTTGCCTTAACCCACAGGTACGATTTTGTTGCACTTATATTTCTTGGGAAAAAAGTTTAAGTAATAAA